>VZRF01014181.1:1103391-1500364 GCA_013396875.1 Vireo altiloquus | reverse complement strand
TTTTTTTATTCTTACGTGTTTAAATTAATCTGCATTGTGACATTGTCAGTTCAGGGTATAAGCAAGGTTATATTCCATAATGTACAAAAGTTGGAAGTAGTAGCATTGCAGGAAAATAGAAATAGGATCAGTTGGTGATCCTAATTTTTGTTGTGTTGGGTTTTCATGGCAAGACTCTGGTAGTGGAGGGGCTATGGGGTGGCTTCTGAGAGGATACTAGAAGCTTTCCCCGTGTCCAAGAGAGCCAGAGCCAGCTGGCTCTAAGATAGACATGCTGCTGGCCAGGGCTGAGCCCAGCAGTGATGGTGGCAGCACCTCTGGGGTGTGATATTTAAGAAGGAAAAAAAGTTACTGTGTGGAAGTAATTGTGGTTAGAGGAAAGAGGAGTGAGAATATATAAGAGTAACAGCCGTGCAGACACCAAGGTTGGGGGGGNCTTGGAGGCAAGGGTTTAGGGGGACTGACAGGATCACTCCGCCCCTCGGGAGGGGAACGGGCGGAGAGTGACAGGGATCCTCCGCCTAGTGGGCGGAGGAAGGGGAGAGACCAAAGGGTGAATGACAAACTGGGGAAAGAACAGGGGTGCTATGGGAACAAGGGCTGAGAAGGGTACAGCTTTACAACTTAGCACTAAGAGAGCCGATACAGAACACAACAGCTGTAAAGAACAAACCATAGAATAAAGTATAGAACTGCCTCCCACATGGAAGTAATTGTGGTTAGAGGAAAGAGGAGTGAGAATATATAAGAGTAACAGCCCTGCAGACACCAAGGTTGGGGCGGGGGAAGGAGAGAGAGATGTTCCAAGTGCTGGAGCTGAGATTCCCTTGCAGCCCATGGAGGTCCACAGGGGAGTGGAGATCCACCTGCAGCCCATAAATGTTCACAGGGGAGCAGAGATCCACCTGAAGGCCCTGGAGGGCCTCATGCCAGAGCAGGGGGATGTCCAAAGGAGGCTGTGACCCCGTGGGAAGCCCATGCCAGAGCAGATTCATGGCAGGACCTGTGGCCTCATGGAGAGAGAGGCCCACACTGGAACAGGTTTTTTGACAGGACTTGTGACCCCAGAGGGGTCACACTGGAGCAGCCAGTTCCTGCAGGGCTGCATCCCATGGAAGGGACTCTCACTGGAGCAGTTAGTGAAGAACTGCAGCCTGTGGGACGGACTCATATTTGACAAGTCCATGGAGGACTGTCTCCTCCCACTGGAGCAGGGGAAGGACTCCTCTCCCTGAGGAGCAAGTGGCAGGAGAAACATGTAATGAATTGTCACCCCCTTTCCCCATCTTACCGCACCACTGGGGCAGAGGTATAAAATCGGGAATAAAATTAAGCCCAGGAAGGAGGGAGTTGTGAGTGGAAGGTGGNAGTGAAGAACTGCAGCCTGTGGGACGGACTCATGTTTGACAAGTCCATGGAGGACTGTCTCCTCCCACTGGAGCAGGGGAAGGACTCCTCTCCCTGAGGAGCAAGTGGCAGGAGAAACATGTAATGAATTGTCACCCCCTTTCCCCATCTTACCGCACCACTGGGGCAGAGGTATAAAATCGGGAATAAAATTAAGCCCAGGAAGGAGGGAGTTGTGAGTGGAAGGTGGTTTTAGGGTTTATTTTACTTCTCATTACCCTACTCTTATTTTGCTTGGTAAAAATAAATAATAAATTATAAGTTCAGTTGATTCCCAAAGTTGTGTTGCCTGTGTTTCACCTGTGCCAGCAATGAGTGAGTATTCTCTCCCTGCCCTTATCTCAACCCATGAGCCCTTCATTTGATTTTTTCTCCCCTACCCACCTGAGGAGGGAAGTGACAGAGTGGCTTTGATGGGTACCCAATGTCTAGCCAGGGTCAAATCACCCACTAATAATACCCAACATTTGAGTGCTTGACTTATTGCCTTTAGCAATAATTAGCATTCAGTATAGTATAAGTTCATTTATTAAATTTGTAGCCCTCTTATTTGTTTCCATAGCCTGAAAGCATTGTAGTTATTAAAATTATTTAAATCAGAAGTATCATGTTCAAAATATTTTTTCTTTATATTTTGCATAATAAAAACTGCTTTATTAAAAATACTGCATAATAATTATTTGGTTGGACACACTGAAAACTCATAAGAGATTTTGCTTCAGAAGGTAACACCTAGCCTGAGCCAGCTCTAAGAAGCCAGAATTTGATTTTTGAAACCTGAAGTTTCATAAATAAGCCTCATTGCAGAACACTCAAGCAGGAGAAGGGATGTGCAGATGTTATTGAAGAGAAAAAGTCACCTTTTTTTGCAGTTAGGCCCAGATCCAATTCAATTACTAAGAGGTTTTACTATTTATTCAGGCTTGGGAGTTCGTTAAAGACACAAGCTTAGAGGAAGGTGACCAAAACCCATGTTAGCCTTGCAAGTCCACTGTCATGCTTTACATATTACCAGAAGATACCAAAAGGAGACCAAGGCTCTAATATCCACACACCTTGAAGTGCCTCTTGTCTCCAGTGGATGTTCTCAATGCAGAACAGGAGCTGAGGGCTTGCAGGAGGTTGGTGTGTGCACTGATGCTGCTACATAAACAAAATAAGGCCGTTCACTGTTTGTTCTTCCATCAGCTATATGTTTACAAAGAACTTAAAGGCCAAAATTTTAAAAATAGTTGTAGCACGACGAAACTGTTAATGAAATAATTAGCATAAAAATGTCATATTTCAATTGGGTTTGTCAGCAGGGGATAGAGATTCTAATTAAAAAGACAAGTGAGTAAATGACGAGATAGACAGGAGCTACATGGGTAATGCTATCTTCTTTATTGTAATAATCACTTCCCTGTACTATCAAAGTGAAGGCATTGATAATAGGAATGTTGAAAAAGGGAAAAAAGTACTTGAATTATCCCAAGAAAAAAAGGAGGAAAGAAACCATTCATCCAACTGCAACCCAAAGCCTCCATGCCTGCCAACATCCTTGACTTTTCAGAAAAATAGGCTATGTATGTATTATGTCCCAAAGACACAGCAACTTGAGAAGACAGAAACTCGTTCAGAAGTTAAGGACTTTTCTGAGAGAGTCTCCTGAAAGCTGCTCATTTTGAATAAAAGTGTATTAACTAGCACAAAGGAAGAGACATGTTCTTCCAGAGTGTGCATGCATGGCAGAATAGCAAGCAGTCACTCAGCATGGTAGACAATTCGCAGTTTCTGGTTATAGCATGATGAATCATGTAGCAAAAAAAAAAAAACAAACTGACACATATTCATTATCATCACGTTCTGGGAGAGTTTTACATAGTAATTTCTCCATGAGACAAAAGCAAATGCAATGTCACAGCAGTTGCATGTGGAAGCAAAAGCTCAGTGAAAAGATAAGTGAAGACTCTTTTCCCTAGGCTGTCTCCTATGTCTGAATGGTGACACCCTCAGGTCCTCTTGTTTTCCATACTCTGGAAAAGGTGTGAGCTATGTTCCTCCACCCCTCATGATCTTGCTGCTTCCACCATGTCCTGTGGCCTCTTTGAACAAAACAAGCACAGACCAGCTCCACTAAGCATATGGGATCTTACTGCCTTTTCACTTGTTCGGGTTGTTCAGTAAAGGAAATCAGGTTTTGCCTAAAGTTTTCTAAACTATTCATAGTTTTACCTCTTTTGTTTTAGAGAGGGAACTGGAGAGATGTTCTATGATTTGAGGGGAAAATTGTATGAACTGGAAAAATTCTTTATAGTCATAAATGCTTTCATTCTGCTGCTATGATCAACAGCAATGTGAATGGACAGAATACTGCTCTTTTATAATTTTATTTCACAACATTTGAGGAAATTAATTTTCAAACACTTCTACTCAACATGTAATGGTTGATGTTCCCAGGGTTAGCAGACATGGAGCTGCCATCAGGAATGTCGTAGATATTCTTTACTTATGCTTAGATTGTCAGGCAAAGCCTCCCACTTGGCTGTTTAAACAGGATTGTTCTTCTTCACTAGATGCAGTAAGAACACCTATAAGCATTTTGAAGTTTTGGTCAACTGCAAATCCTTGACAAGGATTTTTTTTTTTATTCCTTTAGTGGGAGCAGGAATGGGTTGTATCATTTCTGGGTTGATACAACCAAGAGCCTTTTAAGGAAATGAAGTGCCTACAATTTTCTTGCACACCAGTGGGATTTGCAATTAGAGGAAAACTAATAGATAGTATAAATAAATAAAGCTCAAAGTTCCTGCGGAATTTGGTGGCATCTTGCAGTACACTGCAAGTCTTGAAAGTGACACAGCATGAAAAACTATCCTTTTAACCTGAATCAATTACATTCTGCTTGGAACTCCCTATGACGTAATGCACAAAACAAAATTCAAAGGCAAATTCTGTGTAGCAAATACAACTGAAAAATCAGCAGGAAAGACCTTGAGTGTGCCAAAATACTCCTTGGATTTGTTAGTTGAGATCATGAAAGAAAACCAAAATTGAGCCTTTAATTTTAAACTATAGCTTTCCTTTCAGTTCTCAAATTCAGATCACTCATCCAAAAATACAGATAACTAACATATATCCTGTGTTGCCTAACTGTGCAACATCAAGAGTTCTGGGGGGGGTTTATCTATTCAAGAGCACAACAATACTGGTTACTGCTGATAACGTGTTATTATCTACAGATACCATACCTGAGGAAACCACAGACAAGTGGTTTATAACTCTGTGTATTTACTCAGTGGTTACCACAACAGGACTCTGGTTTCATTTGGATCCACCAACAGCATTAATGTTATATCAAAAAAAAAATATCAGTGACAGTCCTTCTGTTTGATAGAAAGTTACATGCTGTGATTTCTGTGGAGGCTGCTACAGATAAACTCTACAAATCTGATGGGGAAAAAAGTCATAGATGTTCAGATATTATAATCAGCTGTAGAGATCTGAGAATCCCTTAACACTGCCAGGACCTAGGAATGGTATGTCTAACTATATCTGATTAAAATATCCTTAAGGGTTTATTTCATTTCTCAGAAATTAATTACCTAACAAACATACATCTTTTCTTGGTATTTATTGTCTTCTTTTTCTTGTAACTCCCTTCCTTGTAACTGAAAGTGCTCAAGAACAAGTCTTGCTGATTGTTTTGAGGGTTTTTTTCTGGTAACATTATAAATGAATATACATTTTCTAGTAACATTATAAATTAAAATAAAGCCTGTGGAAAATTTAATTTGTTATGTCACAGCAATCACTCAGCATGTGTACATCTGAGTTTGATGATACCAGACCCTGCTTGTTATAAAACCAACAGCAATGGCCTCAAGGAAGGAAGGGTAAATTGAGAAAGACTTATGGCTTGGGGGCTCAACTAGTTTGGGTCATCAGGAGATAAAAGGGAATGTTTTAACTTGCCAGTGAGTTGCTATTCCAATGCCAAGGCAGAGGAGTAGAGACCAAATTTACATCTCATGTCTCATTTCAAACACATTCCCTGTCTTTTACCAAAGTCCTTTTGATTATTTTAGAATAGAGAAGGGGGAAAATGTTGTGCTATGTATATATCACTCAAAGCACTTTCTAAAAAGATTAGTAAGAGCATAACAAGAAATACTGGATTTTCAATGGAGCTTGTCATGGGACAACTTCATTTCCACCCACTGAAAAGAAAGCAGTACAGCACTTCCAAAAATTCATCAATGCCCAACTTGTTTAAGTTAGTTCAATTCAAGGTGACCTGATTAGAAAAGCTTCATCTTGGAAAGAAACAAGAGCCTATCACCAGTGTCTGGATCAAAACAGAAAAACTTTTATCCCTCCGAATGTTTGTTATTGCTGTCTTAGTGCTGAAAATACAGTGAAAGCACAACAGATCCAGCACAAACAAGGCTGACTCCACCAGCACCCCACCTGCATGCCAGCCACCAATGCTGGACCAGGAGGTCAGAGAGTACTGTTGCTCTGGAACCACTTTTTAACCTGATCTCTAAACAACTGATCAACAAGCATACTATAAACTGCAAGTTCTTCTGTAGATAGAATAATAATAAGAGAGAACAACATTAAACTAGAATCATAACTCCCAACAAATCTTACCCTATGGCATCTCCGGATCATATCTGATAGCTGGGAGAATACAGACTCTGAACACAGAGAGCCAAGAACAAAGAAAGCAAGCTGGAAATGCTTCACAGAGGATATTCACCAGTGTGGGTGTTTACTTTTTTTAGCCCTATTTTTCTTTAGGGCTGGAGGATTGTTTTATACAAAGGAAAAATAATTTGAAGAGAAGAAGTGATTAAAAGCAGGCAGATGAGGAAAAGCAGAAAGATAAAAAAAACCCTAAGGGTAAGGAAAAAAAGAAAAGGCAAAATTATGTTGCCCTTCTTTGTATCAAACAAATAATGTTTCTTCAGTATTATGCCAGAAATCCACCCACCCTTTGCCAAACAATATTCAGATAGTCCCTCCACCCAGAGGACTCAAATTCTTTAGTGTGAGAGACGGAAGAGGGCAATGGTCCATCCAGCCTAAACCTGTCTCTGACGGTCACCCATATGAGATTCTCAAGAGTTAAGAGAGGCAAACACACAGCTGCCCATTAGTGACTAGGGATTTACAGACATCCAGTAATGCAGGGCCTCAGTGCACTTATACAGTCCTCCATAGACCTGTTTCCAAAATTTCTTCCATCACTGATGCATCTACAGAGTCTTAGGCCAAGGAATGCCACAGCTGAAGTGTGCTTTGAATGAGGGCACTTCCTTTTGTTTTAAATAGCTTCCCATCTAGTTTCCCTTGTCATTGTATCATACAGCAAAGTAATTAGTCATTACCTATTTGTCCTCTCCAGACCATATGCACTTCTCTGAATCTCAATTTTCTGTCTGTCCTTAAACAGGAGGTATCAAAACTGCAAAGTGCCTTTTAAGCTTAGGCATGCTATGGATTTGCATAGTATTAAACCTCAGACAGAAGCAATAGGAGGTTATCCTGGTTGTTCTCTATCCTTTTCTACTAATTCCTAACATTCAGTACTAATTTTCATCCCTACTGAGAGCTGAGCTGATGTTTTCACAAAAGTAGCTATTGCAATTCCAGTATCTTTTTCCTGAGTGACAACATCAAGTTCAGAATCCATCACTCTTGTGAAGTAAGGGTTGTTTCCTTCTCTGTGTCCCATTACAGTTACATACATGGAATTTCACTTTATCTCTTATCACCCATTCACTCCACATTCTGAGGTCTTTCTGCAGAATTTGTAGCTGTTCTTCATCTTTGCGACCCAAAATAACTTTGTATCATCTGCATGTGCTTAAGTACCTCTTGCAGTATATGAACAATAACAGATGAATTTTCATCAGATTTTATTAAACAAAAAAGCTAAAATTAGTATTATGAGCACTTGAGCAAAGTGCAACAAAATGTTATGCCTACAAATGAATACAGCATTCCACTGATCTTTGGTGGAGTTGGAAAAAATCTACAAAACTTGTGATTACCACCTTTACACAGAGAGTTTTGGTTTCTAAACAATTTTCAATAGCTTGGATTGTTTCTTTGATCAGCAGCATCAGAATGTAAGACACTATTGCCAATTCAGTGTGAAGCGATCATTTTGAGCCATAAGTTTAAGATCTGATGATAAGTACTGAAATGAACTTTTTGAGTTTGATGTTTTGACGAAAAAATACAAGCCAGAAGTACAACTGTAATTCAAATGTTTTCAAAAACAGTCAGTCAGTGAATCTGGTTATTTCCAGAGCTCTGCTGAGGCTACTGAGGAACTGCAAGGAGTACAATGGCAGAACTGTACCAGTGAAAACAATTAAGTGTGGATGCACAGTGCGAGACCAGCTCACAGCTTGCAGCTCTTCTCAGGTTCTGGTTACAGCTGTGGCTGGCCACAGTTTACAATTTAAAACAAGTAAGGAATACATAATATAATGCTTTTGGTCAATGCCTGCTAAATATTAAAATTTCAGACACCCATGCTTCGTAGATAACAGGTCAGCACTTCCCCATTTTTTTCTTCATTTTAATGAAGAAAATAATATGAGTAAGTTAATTTATATAAAAATACAATTTCCAAAGTCCTCTCTGTACTATCTGAGATAAATAAGGAAAACTATTTGAAGAGGTCATGATGAAAAAAATAGTGGATGAAGAAATAACTGTTTTGTGGAAAAGTTTAATTAAATTTTTTGTGTAATAAGCCTCGCTTCTCTGGCTTTTGAACACATTGAAAAAATTTGGCATAGGTCTTTACAAAGTAAAGGAGAAACACAAGAAGTTGTAAAAATGAGAAGAAAACAGAATATTGATGAAAACAAACATAAAAACAGGATTAATATCCCTTCAAGGCACCGGATTATCTTCTGATAATTCCCATTTTCAGGGATTCAATTAATGAGTATGAAAGTGTGACTGGGTCATTGTTTCCAGTAGACACAGTGGGTTCACAGCTGTCTGCATTTCCTTGCCCATTATTCAGAGATTTAAGAAAAAATCTGTACAGGTAGTTACCTGGGAGTCAAATACTGTTTTTAACAAGTAGCCAGAGGACAAGGCTTGGCTTTTAAGAAAAGTTATTTTGTTTTATTGGTTTAATTCATTGAGGTCTCTGTGGAAGAGTTGTGGCTCTTCATGCTGTAAAGGCTCCAAAAATGTATACAACAGTCATAATGTAAAAGGCTTCTAACACCACTATTTTAGGCTACAAAGTTTTTTATTAATAAATAGGAGTGCCACAGAAAATACCCACACATATCCAGTTCTTCAATTTTCAAAGAATTTTTATATCCTATGTTTGAAATATGGCACTATAACTTATCCATCAAATTATAACTTATAACTGATCTTATCCATCAAATATCCGATTAAAATTAAAACAATAATGCATTGAATAAATTGAGCAATTCTGAATCAGAGGAAGGCATCAGACTCTCATATGAAAAGATTATGCTTACAGGCAAGAGTCAATATATCACAGACATGCAACTAACCATTTATGGTGAACCCAACTGGTATCTAAATCATCTAGTAAAAATACTCTTAAAATTTAGAATAGTAATGATGATGATGACAATAATAATAATAATAAAAATCAGAAAATATACAGAAAAATCTAAGTAACTACACCTCCGGTCCTAGCATATCCAAAGTGAAGCCAATGTAGGCAAGCATCAGGCACAGTGTCCACCAGGCAATTTCCACCACTAAAAACAGTTGAAAACATCTCCCACTGAGGTAGAGCCAGACACGTCCCAAGCCCCCATGTTGCCAGGTGCCCACCAAGCCTGCGACCTGCTAGCAGTGGCAAAAGTCTTATTTACTGGACTGCAGGTTAATGACTACAGAAGTTTATAAGTATCACCTAGTCTTTCAAATCACCTCAGATGTGAAAAAGTCCTAAACATCAGTGAAATCCACACATATAGTACTGGAAGCATATGAACATTTTAAAGGGTGAAGAGTACATGAAAGGTATCTGTCGCTGTTGAGTCCGAGAAAAGGCAAAAAGCAGCATGGACTTTTCAGAGAAAAAAGCCATTTATTGCGAGAAATTGTCCATTTTTATAACCCAGATCGCTAGAGGCAAGACACACAGGACACAGACATTGGCCCTAGCATGAACACCTCTCCCACACCATTGGTCAATTACACAGAAACCTGATAGGATAACAAAGGTAAAAAACACTTTGGTGAGACAGAAGTTTCCCAAAACAATTTTCAATTGTTTACAATAACTTTCTTCAGTTTCCCATCCTCTGGCCGTGAGAAGGATATGTTTCTCCGACTCTCACAGCTCAACTCTCACAGCTCTGGCTGCGAAGATTTTTCACAGCCAGAGCTGAAAGCTGAGAATTTTCCCTTTGACCAACTTGTCAGAGTCCACAGGTCTCCCATTTTTAGACTTTTCATGGAACTTCAATTTTGTCAAACTTGGAAGAGACTGCAAGAAACCATCATGCCTTGGTAAATTTAGCTGTAGCTAGCTTTGGTACCTGCTTTTCTTGGCAGACATGTGTCTGTTTCTGAAAAAATAAAGCTGAGGAGACACCAAAGTCTTCATGGATTTCTACCTATATTAATGCAAAGGGATGTTGTGTTCATTTACTTTAAACTGATGTTCTTTTCCCAGTTATAATGGAGAGCAGTTTATTTTTTCCATTTTCCAGTTATCCTTCATGCTTATGTAGACAGTAATGAAACTTCCTTTTCTCTTTTTCTCTTTGTCTATTCATTCTTCATTTCCTCATAGGTCACTTTTTCTACACTTCCAACATTACACTACTTGTATAGTGTTCTACACTTCTTGTCCCTCTCTTCCTGATTACCTCCTGGTTTCATCTCACCTACAAACTCCATTATCATCTTTACCTGAAGATCTCAGATACTGCTTTATTCTAGACCTCTCTTCCCCCAAAAATTACCTTCGTAGGGTAAGATCAAGACATTGCTGATATGGGCTTGGCTGTCATTTCAAGTTCAGTACAGCTGAAAGAGACTGCTCTCTCTCTCTCTCTCTCTCTTCTTTGAGCCATCTCTTCCCTGCCTTTTCTCCAGATTCTGAAAGGACTCTTCCTGTCATACTAGTTTCAAACACCTATAACCTGGATGCCAGGTTTAATTTAGACTCTTTGATATGCCCACAGAACTATCTCTAAAACTTGGCCTTTTTCATCCATTCATGCTGTTAAAGTTCTCATTAAGGTCATAGATATTTTACAGCTCACTTACTATAACATCTTGGCCCCAGAAAAGGCATTTTTGTCCTGGGCACATCTATTTATACACTGCTGCCAAAGAGAGTCTTCAAAACCTACCAGTTTGATTTGCTCATGGAGCTTTTTGCAAGGCCAACATAGCCCTCAAAACAAACAAACAAAACTTTTAAAGGCATTGACAACTATCCCTATTCTATGAATAAATTTTCATTTATTATCCAGGAATGAGGTTCAAGCTTTAATTAGTCCACCTATTGCTCCATCTGCTTATTTGTTCAAAAAGCCTATAGGGAGCTCCCCATAAACCTACCCAATGTTAGGCTTTTCACTGCCCTGGTCCATTCACGCACACATCTGTGCTGTAGTGCCTAGCAATCCCCCCCAAGAAACAACTGATAATTATTAATCTGTTACTGTGTCAAAGACAAGCACATTTAATTGACATTGTCCCCTAATGTCCTGGAACATTGGTTTGTCTTCAGTTTTTTACCCTTTATTTTGGATGGACAATCCGCTCTGTTATGTAGTGGGTGCCTAATCTGGGCTTGGGTGTCCTAAGAAAAATAATGATAACAAAATTAGCACTTGTATTGTATCGTACAGGAATTGAACTGATGAAACCCAGGCAATAAATTCCTAAGCTAGGATCTTGCACAAGCATTGTAATTCAGAAAGTTTAAAAAAACACAAACGTCTGCCAACATTGCAACATATTTGTCCTCATTAGAGTTGCAGAAGCAGTAGTCCTGCTAGAACTAGTATAATTATGTATAAATGATGTTGGCAGACTTCACAAAATGTGTCAGAAGGACAGAACCAGATGTTTCCTGCACTGCATATCCTCAGTAGGTTTTACACCATCAATTTGCAAATAGAAGTGAAGGCCTTTTTAGTGAAGTGTGTTTCTCTCTCTTTCCTGAAAAGACCGTCTTCTAATATTGGACAGAGATAAGTTACCTATTAAGTTTCCAATCACTCAGACCTTCTAGGCAATTCAACTGATCTGCCTTGTATCAGATTCTACATATTTCCTTAATCCTTGAATTTATTAATATTTTAACTCGTCATTTCATTCCTGTTTCCAGAATTTAAGAGCCTAAGTCTACTTCCACAACTTTAATTCCAGCTTTTACCTGTGAGTGTGATGTGTCTCATACAAGAAGTGAAATAAAGAAGTCTGTGCTACGGAAAAGAAGCCGACTTCTATTTACAGGCTTTTTATCTCAGTACTCCCAGTTGTCCATGCTCTCTATAAGCTTTCTTTTGGAGGAACTGCAGTAGCCTGTATCTAGTGGGTATGTATTGCAGGTTCAGGCTTTTGCATCATCTCTCNTGGGTTTTCCAGTAAGTGTCGTAACTTAAATATATACACATCTCCAGAAAATTTACTGGTGGAGCATTAGGAAAGAATCCAGTCATAAGGAGGGAGGTACAAGCTTCTCTTATTATACACTGGGGGACTGTTTCTTCTGATAGCTGATTCTTGACTAAGTGGTCAGCACCATGGCCTGATTCACACTGCACTGATTAGGCTTTCTCAGGCAATGAAAGCTCAGGGTTATGCCTATTTCGTCTCAATCTACATAGAAAATATTCCTCTCTTCTTTTTTTATAGCGTATGGGATGAATTGCATGAAATCCATTAGGTACAACCATCCCGGACACATAGAAGCTATTAGGATAAACATAGTCAAATTCCTTCCTTCTCATTTCTCTTATATTCTAGGATCATATGGTAGGGGATCAGAGGAAACTCATGCATAATGCCTTATTCCTTATATTTGCAAGCATTCTGAGATCAGAGTCTTTTTGCAGAAACAAAACAAAACAAAATGGAACAAAACAAAACACTTGAGGTATTTTTGATAGTGAATAGGTCTTTAACTGGACTTACTCACTGTTGAGACATTGATCCAAGGACAAATCATGAAAGAGAGCATAAACTGACAAGAGATTTTTTTCCAGAAAAAAGAAAAATAGTTGCCAGCTATTGCTTTGAGAAAAAACCCTAATGGGCTCTTTCATACTCATGCATACAGTGACTCAGTGATGTATTTTCTGGGAATATCTGGTCTATGGAAATCTTTAAAAGAAGAGGGAATATCTTCCACTGATTTCCTTGCCTTCAATGTTCATGTATTGTCTCCATCTGAGTTCATATAGCAGGGATCACGTAGCAGGGATCATCCAATGGTCCCAGGGAGCTGCCCTTTATGTAAGCCAGCAGCAGAGGCTTTGTGAGAAAGATGCATCTTTACAAAAATTGTCAGTTTAAGCTGAGCTAGGAGACATAGATAGCTTTTTGACATTCCACAGCTTGATATACCAACCTCTGCCAGCTCTGCAGAGGAGGAAGAGTGAGGTTTGGCTTCAGGCATTGCGTGAGTGCAAGCTGACATGTGGTGTAACAGTCTGAAACAGTCTGAAATCTGCCTCTGACAGATTTATCTTGAGGTTACAGATGACCATCCAGATGGACTGGAAATCTCTCCTCTGGAAGGTATGCAATTGCTATTTGTAGTCCATTTGAACTCCAGTGAGTGAAAATTTGCTTCAGTTTCTCATCCGATTCAGCTGTTTGTACAAAACTGAAGTTCAAGGATTGTGGTGTTGCCTAGAAATCTATGGTTTTGACTAAGTAATTGAGCAGATTTCACTGCATTAACTCTATATGCACAAGTAGTTGAACACTTTCTATAAACATCCTTAGCACTGGGAAGAGTCTTATTATTACTTTGCTGTGAATCACAGATATTTTATGGGAAAGAGAGATCACAGTATGGAAGCATGCATCTTGAAGGGAGCTAAAAAGTGTCCTTAGCATTATAGCAAGAGAGAGAGAAAGAAGAAAACTATCTTGAGACTGAGGCAGTCCAGTTTTCTCAAGCTAAAGACAGAAAAAAATAAATTTTTTTCTATTTTGGTGGAATTAATTGTCACAAATAGAATTTTCCCCTTGATTTACAAAACATATTACCTATCAATCAGATATCTAATAAAGCAAGGTTATATTTTTCACATGCTATCCACGAAAGACATCCATGAGAAGGATGAAAAAAGCCACAAAAAGAATCTGTAATTGATGAGGATACCCAAAAGAATTTACTTCTTGGGCCTGGCTGAAAATTATTCTATCTCAAACCTAAAACAAAGATAAAGATGAAATTTGAAGAAATCTGAAGATTTGGAAAGAACTGTCACTGTTCTTCCACATATCACCTTGGGTTATCTTGGTTATCTCAAAAATTGGTTGCATTTGTAAATGATGGCAGCTTTTTATGAGGAAAACTGTTTTCTTAAAACATAACTGGCTGGTTTTCACTGCAAACATGTAGGTACTCTGTAGTTGTCTGGATCTGATATTTGAAGGGCCTCCACCAAAAGATCAAGATATATTTGGGCAGATATTTTTCTTAGGACTTTGCATTCGATATGTTATGTTGCTTTAAAAACTTCTGCTTTCAAAGGAGAAGAACCTGCTCTGAGTTCTCCAGAATTTTTGCAGAATTCTTTATCATTACAATCATTATGGCAAATTATATGGAAAAATAAGTAATTGTAAGGACTAAACTTCCAGTGTTACTCGTGGAAACATAAACATCCTTCAGAAAATGAAGGCTTGTATTATTTAGCTTGAGACTTAAATCTATTCACAAAGGCAGATGCTTTGCTCTGTCAGTAAGCAGTATTTACATAATGTCAGTTTGCTAGGCACAGCTGGACTGAAATAGAAGAATACTTTACTTATTTTGGTCTGGCCTTTGGAGTTATTTATCTCTGGGAACAGCTGTCATTAGAGAAAGTTGTTTAGTTTTCTTAGCATCTGGAATGATAGTAGGTGGTATCTTTTTAAAATTACTTCAAGATGTCTTCTCTAAAAAACGTCACTAACTTGTCTCTGGGACCTAAATGGTTTGGTAATTGATGGCCCTTTTTCTCTGATCATTGATTTTTCAGTCTTCAGGGTACTACCAGCTATGGATGACACCTCTTGCAAAGCTTTGAGATCAATTGGGAGTGGTGTAAGAGCAGAACAGTGTGTACTCATGTCATGATGATAAAGATGAAGGGCTCTTGGGAGAAGCTGCAGGGTATGTCCCCATGAATCAAGATCTGTGTCTTCTTTGCTTATTGGGTGTTCATCACCTCTGTCTCTAAAAACTTATCTGAGAGTACTTGAAACCTGAGGGTACAGGAGTATGAGGACACTTTAATTAGCAGTACGCTGCAGATAAATGGGAAGAAAATTTTCTTCTACACTTTGATAAACTCAGCAGTATATTTACTATGCATAGTACTGAAGAGGAAATAATTTGCATCAGCAATAAATTACTGTCGTAATTTTTCAAATTGTGATTTAAGTTTAGGATGATGATGTAGGGCCTGTTCAGTGTTGCAATTTTTATATTTGGGGATAAAGAAGTTGCATGAAATGTAGGGACTAGAGTACCCTTGGAAGCTGAGCTGGCTGGGGAAGAAGCCTCAGTGGTGCTGCTACCAAAATGGTACTTCGAGCTTTGTTCTCAATCAGGAAATAGTGGCATATATGATTTTCCTTTCTTCTATTTTCTTTTTTGATTTTTTTCTTTTATTTTTATACCACTATACTTTCTCGGCATCAGCAGTGGAAGTTTAGCACAAAAAACCAAGCTCGTCCAGTTCCCTGCTTTTAGAACTATATCCTTACTGACAGCAAGAGACAGATCATGGAAGACCATAGGAAGAGATAAAAAAGCTTCGAGTTCTTACTTTTTGTTCTCAGAGAGCAATCTCTATTTTTTGTTAGTGCCTGTATTTTGTTCTCCTGGAAGAGAATGACTGACAGATGAAGCAGCTGAGGGTGTTCTTTCTTAAAACAATGGAGACAGGAGCTTTGCCTCTCTGGGAGAGGTGCAAGTCTCTCATGTTTTGAATCCAACTTCTGAAATCACTGTGATGCCAAATATGCTGGGAAATATTTTTTTTTTAATTTTTTTTAATCAGAATTAAATTTGGCAGATTTTCCAAGGAACGAAAGGCCTGTTGGCTTGAAAGGACAGGTTGTAGAATGAACGACAGATGAGAAGACATTAAGGGGCAGTATGAGGGAGTTCTGTAACTGCTGTCATTCTTTCTTTTATGACCTCACTGAATGAAGGGCTGAAAGAATTACTGATCCTATGCTTGGGCCAAACAATAGTATTGAGTGAAGACTTCATTCAGTGGTATACACTGAAGTATAGCTAGAGTGGTTTCCAAACAGATGATCTCTTACAGAAGAACCAAAGAGTCTGACACTTAAAAGCAAAGGTTGAAAAAGTTCTTCTGCAAAGTTAATAGCATCTGTTCAGAGAGCAGGAGGTTTAAATGGATACTTTTTCTATATCACTGAGCTCAGCACTGACAGCTCAGCTCCTCAAGCCAATTTTTCTTCTGGTATTGACTTTGTACAGATTGCTGGGCTTTGGTTTGTGCTCGTTTTTGGTTTTGCTTTGTTGGTTTCTTTTAATATGACAAATAGTTGTTGTTCCAAATGAAAAATTTTAAGTGCCTTAAATAGATCAAAGAGATTTGCTTGTAATTTTTTCAGAATTATATAGAAAGTTTGTAAAGAGTCTGATTTCTGGCATGTACGTCCTACAGAACATTCCATAGATAAGATAAAGGAAAGCTGAATTATATTTCTGATGAACTCAGATTTCACCACTGTCCTGCATTCAGCCAGGACAGAGTTAGGTTTTCACAGTAGCCAGGATGGGAACATGGCCAGACTCTAATGTTATTTGGTACCTTCTCAGGTCACTTGCCAGGGGCAGGAGTAAGGGATTCTCTCTCTTGTTTCTTGTTGGGGGAAAAATCGTGGTGGGCAAAATGGTCCAGTACTGTTTTATTTATGTGTAAATAATTCTTTTGTCTTATACCTTTAATTATTAATATTGTCACTGTTATTGTTCATTTTCTTATCCCATTGCTGTTTCCAGTAAATTGCTCTTATCTCAACCCCTGATTTTCATCTTTTGTGCCTCCAACTCTCAACTCCATGAGCAGAGCAGGAAAGGGGAGAAGAAAGGGCAGGGAGCAAGTAAGCAGCATCTGGTTTTGGAGAGTCTCAGTAAGGGCACTGAATTTGGAAGTACTATTCGTAAAGCATGACAATTAGTAATTTTGGAAGGTAAATGATCTGGTGCAGCATAGCAGCACAGAGAATGCACTTTCTAGCTTTCTAGTGATTATGCATACCCTGCTTCCAAAATTTGTATTTCAAATTACATAGAAAGAACAATTAAACACTATTATAAGCTATGTGATAGAAGAATCAGTGTCTAAGAAAGGAAACATATATAGGAAAAGGTGAGCCCGTGACACAAGCCCAATCTTAATGGATATTCATCCTCTCCCAAGTAATGCTGCTTCTAGAAGGGGTTCTTCTCTCTCAGCCTCTTATCATCATCACCTACAAATTTATGTCCACTCCTATATTGGTGTTGTAGGTTGCACACATCATGTAAAACTGGCCAGCTTACCTTGAACAATTTAAACTATTTACATCAGAATTACACCCCATTAGGAAGAGGAACACAGTGTGATTATCACAAAACCCATGATATACCTAAAAAACATGTTTAACTTCCTTATGCCTAGTTTTCCAAGTTAAAAACAGTGCTTGGTATGAACAAAGCACAAGCTCCACATTCTTTGTTCCATTCCACCATTTCCATTTGCCTGTGTACGAGGGCTGAGTGTCAGACACTCTTGTGCTACCCTATTTTGTGCCCAGCCATAAGACCATTATCTCTAACAAAGCCACATTTGAGTGAGTGGAGGGAGTTGCTCCCAGAGGAGAAACATTTCTTATTTTTCTGTAAGTAAGTCAAACACACTACGTAACTATGGCCAAACTTCTCTGAAATACAGTTAATGATCCAGAACATATATCCCAGTCCTTGGACCACCTCCATCTCTCTTGCCAAAACAAGCAATAGCAACCATCTCCCCAGACAACAGAGGAATTTCAAACCTCAATTCATACACTGTGATTGCTTTGTATTAGAAAAGGGATTTTTCTTGAATTTGCAAAATTAACAAGGTTCAGGTTTTGCTGGTGTAAATATCACAGTCAACTCACATTAAATTCTTGAGTTATGATTCTTTGTTTCAAGATCATAGGACTGATTTATTTTGCTGTAAGTTTATTGCATATTTCATTCCTACCCAAACAGTGGAACAAGTTGCATGCCTTTCTTTTACCAAAGGAAAATACATTTATTCCTTCATGTAAATATTTTTGTCTTTTCAGCTGTTCATGCACAACGGAACCAGGTCTAATAAATTCATTAAAAAATGATCTTCCTTCTTAACAAAACTTACACAAGTGTAATACATGGCTAGCAACTTACCCCAGCAACAATGTGTGCTAGATGGAGACTGAAATGCCCAAATCATGGCCAGCATCTGGTTGTCACCTTTCAGTAAGGACTCTCAGGTATCTATTCTGATGCAGCACGGATTGGAGTTTACCTGTGCCTGCAGATGCAGCCAGACAGCATCCAGCATGGCTTGCCAGCATGTCTCTGACCCTCAATCAGCTACAGATTGTGTCTGTTGTGTAAATGAGACCTTATACAAAAAGAATTTTCCAAAGAGTTTAAGTGCATTTCATCATCATCTCACTCCTGGGGAGCAAGTTCTCTGAGGCAAGTTCTTCTCTTTATAGGAGCTCATACAGTCCAGATAGGTGTTAATAGCCTCATTCCAGAGGGATCATCATTCCCCCTTCCCTTTCTGCCACAGCAAGGCTGGAGAAGGGATTTTTTTGCTGTGCTGGGATAATGAGCCGTCTCTGTGCCTCAATCCTGTTGTGACTCTTCCCTGATGCTGATCTTGCCACAGTTGCTATACAACTCCCATACTTTTTAACAGGACAGGCTGCATATTAATCCGGAGCTCAAACACAAGGGTCCCTTCCAAACCAGTGTTCAAAAGAAATGTTTTATCTCCTTTCACTACAAAGTATAATACCGTGATCCAAGTGGGAAAAAGGGGCATAAGAAGATGCTTGATGTATTGCACTTACTTCAAATGCAAATTTAATGTGTTTTTATGAAGGCCAAATCCCACTTTACGCACACACTATTGATTAAGAACTAGCCAACAGAGATCTTTAACAAAGGTATTGGTGCAGAATTGTCCTTCATAGAGGGAATTTTCTACAAAGATTCTTAACTACATTCAAATCTATTCAGCTTCTCCTGACTAGAAAAATAGACAAAAAGTAATCCATGTACTCGTCCAGTTTTTCATGCACTATCCAAAGGTGGCATAGATCACATGATAAAAAAATGTGTGTAGTAGGAACTACAGAGGATTTTACTGAAGATCACCATGTGCCCTTTTGTCATTTGAACATTCTACTGCTGATACTCTCAACAGCTGCAGATTGCGAAGATGGTTCCTGCCAGTCTTTCTCTAGGAACAAGCTACTTGTCTGCTTCAAGGAGGGTACCTTTTGCTCTGATTAGATACTTACCTGCATATGGAAATGGCCACTTGCCTGTAATGTAACATATGTCTCAGACACTGCAGAGCAAAAGATGTTATGAAGCCAATAATTGTTATGGGAATGCTCCATGGCAAGCTACATTGATTTTACATCACAACATTTCACAGCAAGATGAGACAAACACTGCCCTCTCATGCACCTGAAAATAGTTTCTGCACTGATTCTCCTAAAAGCTGCCTGTTGCACATCAAGCAGCAGAAATGAGCATAGGATATTTCTGAAACATTACAGCACCCGCTACACTGCTCAACCACAGCAAACCAGCTGTGACAATTCTCGAGTAACATGTACAAAAAGACTTCAAGCTTCCTGACAGAAGGTTACATTCCTTATCCCATCTCCTATCTCTGTATCACTCTTATTCACTTCTCAGCAAAATAAGAGAAATTGTCAGAAAATATCAATACAAAAGGGCAAATCCGTCATTCCAGAGTATATAGAGGAAAAATAAATTTGCCCTTTGCATAAACTCAAAAAAGACAGAATGAGCTATGCTTCAATGGGCCATTGAATATCACATTGATACTAGAGCAAGAAAGAAGACGACGCTGTTGAGTCTTGAAGAATAAGAGTTAGGGGTTTTATTAAATTGGAATACAGTCCTTCCCGGTCTCATTTTGTACTTTTAGGAGATAACAACTTGGGGAGTGGAGAGCTCATAAACACAGAACCCTGCAAAGTGTTTTATTTCGTGTCCTGTGACATACTAATCAAACAGCCAGTGCTACACAGTATAATTATATGCATACTTTATTGGGGAAAAAAAGAAAGAGCTAACTGAGAAATACCTAACAAGAGATGGAGATTTATAGAAATCTCATTGTGTAGTAGGGAACTTTCTTTTCTTAAGAGATTTGACAGGAAAAGACTGCAAAATGACCTTGCTTCACATTATTAAATTTTTACTGAGGGCCTGGGCAGCTGTAATAAATTTAGAGGAAACAAAAATCAGCAAAAGGAGAAATGACAACAGATATGTTTGTGTGGTATAGGGCAGATAGGTGAGGGCATGGTTGCTAGTACATGGGAGGTCCCTTTGCCCACACTTTGCTTAATCAGATCCCTTCAGTGTAGGGAGCATTGACTGGGTGAGAGCTGGCTTGTAGTGTTGGCTGGGAAAGCTGCTTGTTTCGTGTGAGGGAATACAAAATGAAGAGGGGTCCATCACACAGAGCAAACAGTCCCACATCAGAATGGGCCGCTCAAACAAGACACATTTTCACACTAAATCATCTGGCTAATGAGCAACATCAGGCAACCCAACAAAAAGCCCAGCAGTAACTCCCAGTGTCATGCTATGCCAAAAAGACAGATGAAGGGGAAAGCTGTGATCAGTAGCAGCAAGGAGAAATTACACCTGACTGTGGCTAGTGAAACTAGTATTCAGATTGTGCAACCACTGTCAATGTTTGTGTTCTTAAGAGAGCTTTGAGAATTGAAGATGATCAAGAGCCACAAAAAAAGTCTGTAGTTTGGGAAAAAAGGGTTTTAAATAATTCAAACTGTCATTTCATCACAGGTGAGGAATGAAAGGTGGCTTGCATACAATACAACTGTCTTTACTGTGGAAAAATTAGTGAATACTACTGAAGCTCTGAAACTAACATGAAAGAAAAAAGTATACTAGTGTTCAGAATCTGATATCATAAAAATTTTGCCTAATGTGTCCTCTTTGGAAAACGGTGAACTAGACAAGTGTAAATTTCCTCAGACATGGATTATTCTGACCCAGAGAGACAGCAGGTAATGAAACAGAATGAGGTGCACCATGGGGTCATTTTACAGCATGGGCTCATCAGGGTGTGGGGCTCCAGCACTTGACTGCTGTAAGTCTGGCAGAACTGGTGCATGAGGCATACCCCTGATTCTTGTGCAGAAGGTGAGACCAGCAGAGTGGATTTATAGTGCATGCAAAAGCATCTGTATCATATGCAACACAGACTCACAGATCTGTGTAATAGGGTATACAGGATATCAGACAGTGTGATCCAGTGCTTCATTCTGTGATTAAACTCTGTGGATCTATCTAATGTAGCCTAAACAATGGAAATTGTTTACTGCCACAGTTGAGATCTATGAACCTGTTTAGGGGAGGGTAATAACAACTCAAATATTTGAAATGTTACCCAGCTTTACGTCCTTAAGCAAACCTTTTAAGTCAAAACATAATTCACTTGGGGCTACCAGTGGTTAGTTGAGTCAGTTTTGTCAGCATGCAGTGCTCCAGGGCCTTTCCTCCACAAAATTTACACTTGCTAGTTTATGCTGCTTGTTCCTGTAGTATATATTCTTCAGTCCAGTATTTTTGAACATGCTAGGTTGAGCTGTTAATTTTCCTAAACGAGGTTTCTTGATTCGGGCAGTAATTGTTCGCTTATATTTTCTCCTATGCAGAAATATTATTGCCTCAAAGAGAATCAAAGGATGTTAATAATGTATCCTGCTCCAGTTTAGCAAAGCAAGTCTTGGTAGCGGTGTTTTATTCTTCTTCATGCCTTTTGGTGTCTCATGTAAAAGATTTTCACTATATATGGAACATAAAAGAAGTCACTTTCCCTTAACGCTTTATGGGAAATTATGTTTCTCTTGAATACAATGATCTATGCCACTTAAATTTCTACCCAGATTCTTGCACAGAAAATAAATATAATCTCTGCCTGTTGTTAAGAACAATCCACATTAAATCCATGCAGTCATTTATCCATCAGGCACTGAATCTTATGTTTAGATTTTTATGGTATTCTAGGACAGAAGCATAATCTTGGTTTCCAAATGCATAAAGCTTTGAGCTTCTGATCCCACAATCAACATGCAGTACTACTGAAAGTCGTAATATAAATTAGAAATGTAATTTAATGGACATGTTTTCACACTAGGAAAACCTTGCTGCTTTCTATCCTCACCAAGTGAAACCAGAGTTGGGAGAAACTGAGAAATTACATTATTTATTTGTCTGTAGAAAAGCACCTCAAAAACTCAGAGATGATTTAAATTACTTAAAGACTCTACGTATGAACTAGAGTAAGAGAATTATCAACAGACACACTACAGGCACTAATTTTAAGAAAGAAAATATAAAATAAGGGCACATTAAAGGAGCAGAAAATGTGACAATGTCAAAATGAATTTTCTGCAAAGAGCAATTAAAAGCTGTACCTGAATTACCCATCAGGAAGAAAGTTATCGGAATTCACATTTACAGTACGTTAAATATTCATTTCAGTGTCCATTTCCGACACATTTTTATTTCAGCAATATTTTAACACATTTCAGTTATCTGCCACTAGTGAATAGCACTGTTGGGGTGTGTTTCAAGTGCCCAAACTCTTGTCAGACAGGAATGTCTAATTTTCTTCTGTTCAAATGCTGTAATCAATACTGCCAGGGACTATTCTAAACCCTTGATGTATCATGGCAGTTTATACCCTGGGGCCTGAACATTGCCGTGTGTTTGCCAGATGTAAGTGCTGGTGAGCCTGAGGGCTTCCCAAATACTATTGCAAGACCTTTGATATGTCTCTCTTGAATGGTCAAATATAACATACAATGGGCATATTTAAAACTGATTCAAGAGATCAGAAGCATTTTCGAAAGAGAAGAACTTTCATGGGTGTCCCTTCTAAAAAGAGAAGAACTGACATGAGCAGTAGCTCCTCGGTGATGAAGAGTGAAGTTTAGATAGAAAATTGCATTTATACTGAGAATTATGCTATTGGGGACCCAGGTATCTTCCATGCAGTGCAAGCTGCATCCGTGCTGCAAAATGGGGACTGGACAGAAAAAAGTCCACAGAAAGCAGTGTGTGCAGAGACAGTGAAATTAGCAAACATGAAGCTTATAACTTAGCACTCTTTCACAGCATGCTTAGCGTCTTTCAGGCTCTTTTGTATCCAACTCCTTAAAATAAGAAGGAACCTACTTTTACTGAAGAGCCCTTATTTTTTCCAGCCATTTCCTATAAAGCACAGGAGGAGGAAACAGTGACTGAAGGAACCACAGCTCCTTGCAAAGCCCAGTTAGAACAATCACTAGGACTCAGTAACTAGAGCACTTACGGGAGATGTGGATTTAAACCTCTACAGAGGATGAAGAGGGAAAGGGACCAGAGTTTCCAGCACAGCAGATGATCTCTCCAAATATCATCTCATTGTTTAAAATAGAGGATACTTTCTCCATCTTCTCCTTTGTCAGCAGCATTTTACAGGATGATCCAAGTATGTTTTCTAGTGACCTACTGGATTTGGGTCTCTGAACACTCAGCAGAACAATGTCTCCCCAAAGACTCTATTAGGTTTTGGAAATCTGTTTAGCACTGTCAATATACATATGTGTGGGCATTCAAATATAATTAAAAGCAGGTATATAACCATTTTTGATAATTAATGTAGTGAGACATAAGTGCAAAGGCTTTTTTATAGATCTACATTCTCTCAGTCATGAAAATTTGACACGCATTCAAAGTATGTCCTCTTTAATATTTTCAAATTATGCAGTCTCTAGGTTGTTGAGGTGTGATTTTTTTGTGGTTTTGGCTTTTTTTTTTGTTGCAGTCATTGTAAGGTTTTTTTTTCCCATAAAAGCTGGAAAATAGGATGAGAAAGAGACTCTCTGAATGAAATAGTTCATAATTATCTTTGTCATTTTTACCTACTTTGGGTTTCTAATCTGCTACATCAAACTAAATCATGATGTGTTTCACTACCAGCAGCACATAATTAGAGCAGGTTGACATTCATGAGTCCATTTCGCTGATGTTCAGAGATGTGAATGACCAATTGTCTGAAGAACCATTTTTCTCACATAAGTATTAAATAGATAATTATATTACTCTGGAGATAACAGTGAAAGGTGCAATATATCTTCCTGTGGAGGAAAAGGATCTTTCAACCAAAGCTTTCAAAACAATATCCTGAACAACATCAAACTGAATTTAATAGTTTAATTGTTTAATTTAGGATTCAATTCTGCTCTCACTGTATAACTGTGAGTTTTTTTAATATGCTTAATGGAGAAGTAATAACAGGTTAGAGAGAAAATACTCAATAGAGATCAATACTGAAACAGGTGCTCAGAACAACACACAGAGCTCCCCTGATGAGTGTCCACAGATCAGAAGAACAAATCACCTCCTCCCAGAGACAGCTCCATGCTCCTCTTCAGATTCTCTCTCTCCCTTCTCATTTCCTTGGCTGCCAAAAAAGTTGCTAAAAATCTTCTTTAAATATAGGCTACTAAACATGGTCAAAGAAACACAATTGAGAGATTTGACTTTTAAAATCCAACTTCGTAGATCAGGCTGGCAAAATTAATGGCTGAAAACACCGAACCAAGTCTCTTTAAGGATGCTTTTGTATGATTCAGTGGGGTTTAAATATAAAACCACATGTGATGAAGGCATGCATGTACTGTGACTCTGCACCACTGTTTACAAGCAATTCGATTTGTTCCTTGTGACAAAATCACTTATAGAGATATTTCTAAAAGAACAGGCAAAATTGAATTGGAAATATTGGTCTCATTTTCAAGTTTAGAGACTTGGAAAACCTTCTGTCAGTCTGAAGGAAGCAAATAGGAAGGACATAATTGTTGTGATGGAGGAAGTAATCCAGGATGGTAGCAATGCCCTGGTGGAGTTTAATTATGTGGAGGACCAAAAAATCTTTAAGAGAATGACTCACCATATCCTTAATCTTTCCATCTGAACTTCATGAGAAAAAAGTGTATCAATAAATTGCATGAGGAAGGGTTTCATTCTAAATAATCATTTTACGAAAACACAGGATATTTTGGAGGCCCAGGGAGTGTCACTGGGGACTTATGATGAGCCACCATTTTATTTTTTTTGAAGATGATGAGCCAATGTTCCCAGAAAGAAAATGTCAGGGTAACAAGATGGTGACTCTATATCTTAGCAGATGTAGTCATGATAGCATCAGGGCCATTTTTCAACACAGGTGTGGAAGGTATCAGCCCAGAAAGAAAAAAGGAGTTCACCAAAGGCCCCGCCAGATGGAAAGTAACAATGTAGATATCCAAATGGAAGCCTGAAGAACAGAGGGCAAACAGCGCTGATGGATAATTGAGTGAACACAAGAGACAAAAAACAGGGACATATCATCAGTCACCTCATTCACCTTGTCCTGGATGAATAAGAATCAAAGAGCTCCAGAGACCCCAAGAGAAACTCCAGTGGTCTCAAAATAAAAAAATGGCTCCTCCTCCAAATCCTCCACCTGACAAACACTCATGGCTGTAATACTCCCTGAACATAACTGTTTTCTCTGGAGCAGCCTCAGGCAGGTGTCCCTCTCATGTCATTATCCTGGTGTGCTTGAATATTAGCTTAGCAGAATTCAGACAGTCGACTGGATAGGCATGTTAGTAGGAGCTCCATTGTCATGCCAGGGAAATCTCTTTGACAGAATTCCAGCTATGATGCTTTTCAGTAGCTATTTTCATGTAATTTCTATTTGTATTAAGATAGGGCTCCTTATTTCTTGTTATTAAGCAGCTTCGTTAAGGCTGTTTTCAAAACCAAGTCCTGGCAATGAAAAAAGTCTTAATTATTTCTGTAAACCTGTATCAGGAACTATATCCTGGCTTTTGACATCATCCTTGTCACTTCCCTTTCTTTCCCTGGATTAATACTTTGTTTCTTCACTCTCCAGTGGGCTGCTAATACCTCATCTTCAGCTTTTGGCTTCAGGAGTATTCAGCTGGACATTTCTGGCCTTGGACTCTATTCTGCTCCATGTTCATGCTTTCTGCTGTCACTAATCCCTGGTGTGCTCTTCAACAGTTCTGAACCAAGAATCTAGATTTTAAATTTGCTTTGACTGATGAGCACAGAGGAACATAATGAGGAAAGCAAAATAAATGTTTGGTGAGGGGAGCAGCTTTGTATGAAATCACCTCTTGCTGTCATGCCCAGCTACCTCTGGAGCCTGGTATGTATGAGGTACTGCTTCTCTTCTTCATTTGTCCCTTTCTTGTGCTGCCAGACTAAGGTTGTGCAAGGAGGAATCCATGAGTACATTTATTTACCATCTAAATGGAGTTGCCATGCATTAATATTATTTTGATTTTTTCTTCCTACTAAGTTTTCCCTGAAATCAGTTCTTAGGGGCAATGTAGACTCTATTTTAACTATGTAGAAAAGTAGACACACAGACACTCCTGATAAACATATTCTGACCCGACACAAACAGTTTGCTCTGAAATGAGGTTTGTAATTCATGGATGAACACACTACCTCCATTTTAGAATGAGAAAAGGGGCAGCTGGAGTCTTTTCACTGCAGAAGTTTTTTCAGGGGAATGGGCTTCAATTAGTCAAGAGAAAAGGTCTATGCTGGATTAAACCAAAAGATATTGTCTTACCAACATTCATGTAAAGGTAATCAATGACTACTTTACTAAAAACTGAAATAATGGAGGACACAAAGAAAGTTCACAGAAAGGCAATCTGAAAAGTTAGGGAGTAACAGCTGAAATACCTGCAATGAAAAAAACTAAAAATAAACTATAAAACTAAAAGTAGGCTATATTAGGGAGCAGTTAGTAACATAGCACCTATAGGACCTGAGTTTTAATGAGCCATAACAGAAGGTATCAGAGAGCACCAAGGGAGACAGAAAAAACAAAGTAAATAGAGTAAGAGTATGAAAAATCATTACCATAAGCCACCTCATACACATTGTATCTTATTTTGTGCTGCTACAGAAATAGTGAGTCACTTTAGCACATCCAAAGCATTTCTTTTTTTACAAGATCCCACAAATCCCATACAAAGTTTACAGAATGCATTTAATAATATCTACACGGAGCTAGAAAATGAACATGAAAGATGGCATAGGAAGGAACATCACAGAAAAGCTGTTCATTGAGAACGTGAGAAATGTGGAGAACAAGCACCATTAGAACCACGAAAATCTTACAAAAAAAGAGTGTTTGGTAGCACAGCATCTGCAGCGTTTTTTTCAGATGAGCTGGTGAATAATATATTTCCAGAATGTAATGAACATTCCAAATCTAAACTGCAACGGTTAGGTAGATGTTAACTGAAATACTTTCTTTTGTACTTCACAGCCAAATAAAGAGATCAATCAAGAAACCTGTTTCTTTTTCAGAAAATGAATAAGCACAGCCTGCTTACTGGACTTTATCAGAAGAAACAAAAACAAAAGCATAACAATTGAGATGAACATGCTTTCCTTCTTTAAAGAAAGATGCAGGATGGATAGAAACAGAAGGGGTCTTTCCTTTTACCTTCTTTCCCAGTAAACTCTATACTGAAGACCAAAGAGAAAAAAAAAAAAAAACAAAAAAACCAAAACACCAATAAGCAGGTCTAAAGACAGCAAAGGTTTTGACAAAACATAAATAGGTTGTTTTATCAGTGCCATTTGAAAATCAGTGCTTCATAGAACCCAGTAAAAGACAGTCATGTCCACCAAGTAAGGTTTGGCAAGAATGCACAGTAGCTGAATCATCTCAATCTTTCCTAGATTTTTGTTTTAATAACAGGTATTGAGAAAGAACGAAGTGATCAAAAGTTGAAAAAAAAATTATGTTACAGAAATAATACATCCTTTCCAGCAGTGATGATCTGGTCCTTCACCACTGGTGGGAAGGTAAGAGTAGGATGGTGCTACCAAGGGACCAAAATTTCAGAGAAATAAGTGGATCTTAATAAACACTTTTTTTTCCTTTTTTTAAATGTTTGAAGAATCTCATTTCAGTTATCTCATTATGACTATTTTTAACTTCAAACCTTGTAAAACAGAGACAACCTGCCATAGCATCTTATTTTATATGGAATTAAATGTCTAAAACGCAAGTAAAAGTAAACCCAAACAAGCAGATATAATGAACAATAATTGATGTTCACTGTTTTGGCTTGTACTGACTAAACATAGGGTACAAAGCCTTATAGTATGTCTACAGAGTAATAAAAAATATGACTACAACTAATGTAGAAACTGCACTGTCTGCACTGGGTGGTAGCCATGCAGACACAGCGCCAAGGCATGGTGCAGATTTAAGTATTTACATTGAGTTAAGTATTACTGAGTATTGAGTTAAGTTAAGATTTGGAGAGCTTGCAGCTTGCACTGCACTTCATAAAACAGCAGCAGCAACAGCAGCAGCAGCAGCAGCACAGCTGGAAGCACCTGAGCCAGCAAGCTCACAGCTGGGACATTTTTACACAAATTGACAACAGACTTTTGGCATTCTGCAGCATTGACGTTTGCATACAGCTTCAGGATTTGTATTCATTTTGCATGGTTTTTCTTGAATGTGGAAGAGATCTTGTGGCCCATCTCAAGGCAAGATAACTAGAACATTTAAAACACAAACATTTTGAAATATAGCATAAAGAAGTTAAACAGTGGTAGTATTAGACTGGAAAAAAAACCCAAGACCCCTAAAGGAAAAAAAACCTGTAAATAATTTGCATCTTGGTGTTCCTGTTCTGTCTTCCTTCTGTGTTTAATTTCTTAAAGTACCATACCCCAGATATCAATCACATAACGCAGGAATCTGGAATTGTGTGCACATGTAAACCATAGACATGGCACAAGATTTTCAACTGAATGTTCAAAAGCTGTGATAGTAGCTACTGCTATTACTTTGATTAAACAAAATACACATTTCCAGCCATCGGCAATGAGTGCTCACAGGGGGAAAGAAGTAAAATAGACAGTATTTGAAGGACAACCCCTAGGGAAAAGAAAGTAACACTGGTATTCAGTTCATTTCATTGTTCTAGTAGAAATACACATTTCTTGAAACATACTTCTGCAGCAATTGTTCAATGGATATTACCCCTTAATTTTACTAGACAGAAAGACAAAGTGATTATCTTTCATGTTGTCTTCCAAAGAAAACAAAAATTTTCTGGACAGGAATCAAACTGAAAATGTACTGTATTTTGATGTTTTAACCCCATAAACATCTTCATACTTGATTGTCATCATATTTGTTTTTAAGTATCTGCCCTTCTATTTTTGTTCAGATCATAAGATGCTTCAAGTGACAGACAGCTTAGGTTAAAAACCCTGAAGTTTCAATATACACAGGCAAAACTAATAACCTCCAGGAGAAATGACTGCCTAGTTCATACACAATACAATCCTGGTTCTCAGCCAGCCAGGGCCATTTTTCACCAGTTGTTCTCGAGACACTACCTTTACAAAATATGATATTACTAAGTGGACAGCACATTTTATATCATGTGTCACAAACAAATATATCTTGTCAGTGTAAAACACCCCCATACACACTCCCTTTCCACAGCTGATTGCAAAGGAAAGTCAACACTTAAAAACAATTAAAGAATTAAAGTATTCTGGAGAGAACAGGAGGCGAAGACAAGCAGGGAGTAAGTAGAGGTTAAAATAGGAAAAAGTAGCAATTTAAATTGATTACAGTCTCAAAGTCCCAACCTGCTTCCTTAGTAGCTGCGCGAGTCCTGTTAGCTATTTTTAACCCACTTCTTACGGTGAGAAATTAAACAGGAATATTCAATAGTTCAAGCTTATTTTATATATGAGCAAAAGTAAGTTGAAACTGGATGATAGCTTAGGAACTGGTGCTGAGAACTGACAGCAAGGAGAAAAATATGAATCATTCACAGAACATAAAAGAAAAAGAAGAGCAAAGGTCACAAACACAATGGTGACATGCAAAATTTCACATGGTCAAGAGAAGATTTCGACTGTTTGTCAGTGTTCCTTCATGGCATTTTATTTCACACTGTGAAGATCATTTGCATGCCCTTTCACTCAAAATTTTTAGAGAAAGAAGATGCTGTAATAGACACATGTAAAAATAGTTAATTTATTAGTTATTTTTAATATTTATTAATTAATTATTCATATTTTCAGATAGATAAAAATATTGCACTTCACAAGTTATGGCTCTAAAGTCAGTGCTGTGAGAAGGACATGGCTAACTCTTGCCTATCATGGAGCACAAGAAGGGCTGGGGACTGCAACAGTCTGCCAGCGTGAGTCAGAAAGAAAACACATCATGTATGAAAGGTAAGGGACTAAAAAGATACCAGTACATCTGCATTTCACCTACATTGTTCAGCTGCTGAGTCCACCAACCAAGAAACAACACATCTCAGCTTTATATAGTTCCAGTCAACTTTATCAGTGTAGGAAGAATATTTACAGGCTTCCATGAGTAACAGAACTGCAAAGCAACAGCAGAGAAGGTCACATTTCCTTGCTGGGTTTTACAGAGCTTGAAAACACCTAAGAATTCTCTGCTAATTTGTGATATAGCAAATCTATTTAACAGAAGTAGAGTTTTTTGGTTTGATTTTGGTTTTGTGGGTTTTTAAGATTTGTGAAAGACTGCTTATGCAGAAGCTTCTGTCTCCTGTTAACACTCGACCTAGCACTTCTAGTCAGTATTTCAGTAAGACCAGGGACGTCTCTATAAACTTCCATTTCCCCCTTTAGATCTATTGGCTTGGCTAGCAGTTTGATTTTTCAGTGCAACATGTTGCAGTAATCACACTTGGCAATCACACACGTGGATTAGCATAGCTGAGCGTAGGAAGACAGGACAGTTTCCTGTCCAGCCCCAGGCAGAAGGGACATTTTGCACAGCTGGCATTGTGCATGTTTGCAAAAGCAACGTAAACATGCAAAAGGCCCCTCAGGCTTTACATTTTGACACATCCCAAAGTTCAGTCTAGTTGAAGGGCTACATTTTGCCAAATGAAACTGAACCTTACTGTGGAAAGATAAACAGCACCACATACTAAGAAACCTAGAACATTCAGTCTAGCAGCAAACTAGAAGTTGTGTCAAAAGCTAGATCAATATCTGCTGCTACAACTGTATTTCCTAGAAGAGGGAAAAAAAGCATGATGAGAAATGCTGAACTGGCTGCAGATTTCCTTTTTGATAATCATTCCCTCTAATCTCTCATCTCTCAGTAATTTCAGACTTAACAAGTCAGAGAGCACTGCTGGTAAAAGATCTTCTATATGGTGGATGTAGTTTTTCACAGCTGTTACAGTGATCTTGGATTTACTAGCAATATTTTGCCAAGGGAAGAAGAAATAACTGTAGTTTTAGTAAGACTGAGGGTGATTTACCCTCTTCCTTGACAAGACAACTGTTCTTTAAGCCTGCCATTTTTGTTTTCTGCCCCGGCCCATAATCATACCCTTATTTTCCAAAAGAAATTTAAAAATTTTCATCTGAAATTTGACTGATATATAGCCAACCTTGCCATTATGAAGGAACATAGGTTTTATCTATAGTTATTTCTCTACAGAGCCAAGCATGATGCATGCAGGAGTAGCCAGTCAATACTGGATGCTTTAAAGAAAGACATAAAAACTAATCTGATCCATGATTTTTCATCAAAAAGATATTCTAGGAGAAAAATGAGATTTTTGGTAAGATGTCTTTTTCAGGTGTCAACTGAAAAATACAGCAATGCTTTCACTAACAACAGTAAATACAAAGTGGTGGTGAGCAACAACAAACTCTGGAGATACTTTTTCAGACAACTGATGAAAAGGGGGAGGAAAAACTTTTGAAACTCTCCCAGGATAAATATGGGAGTATTTCTGGATCAGTCCTTGACAAAACCCATCATGCAATTAAGCAGGATCGCTGGTGCAAAGCATTTGTCAGTAAGAGGGCCAAGGTGCTGTATTTCTAATAAAATTTATGAAACCCTACACTAAACCCTCTTTCTCAGCCCAGTTGTCCATATATGTTAATGTGCCATAAAGAACAGAAGCTTTTTATGCACTGGGAGCTAATGCCAAAGAGTGTGTGATTTCACTAACCCACATTCTGAAATGGAAAGCACTTAGTGAATTACTCAGCTCTTTAGAAAGATCAGCTTTGGGTTTTACCAGCTGAGACATTTCACATGTGACAGTCTCTGAGTCCTTATCCGGTCTAAATCCTTACAAATGACACAGCAAGGAACATATACATTATTTTCCATTAATCTCTTTTCTAAGGATTTGGGGTTTTTTCAGGAAATTTTAATTTTGTCTTCTGCTTGTTGTTCCATAGACACGCCGCCAGGTAATGCTTATCAAGGATATGCACTATCAAAGTATCCTCTTAAATCAGGTCACCATATCTGTAATATTCTACATAATCAGATAGGTCTGATAAGATAATCTACCCAATTATCACCCTTTAACACCTTCTCAATTGCATTTTTGCCTGCCAGGCTCTGTTCTGTGGCATAGAATTGCTGCTATCTCATGCAAGAATAGAAAGTGGGCAGATGGAACAACTCTCACCAGCAGTGGCATTGTCAGCCAGATGTGTCACAAACACTGCCACAAACATGCTATCAAACTTTCAATAATCAGTACCCTTTGATTTTGCTAGGCTGCTGTAAAAGGCCATTACAGAGAAGCTCTCTAAAGGAAAGACTTCTGAGGTCTGCAGTGGGTTTAGGATCTGGCTAAATCAACACTAAGCAATAAATTAATTATAAATTCATTCTTCATTTATTTCACATATGAGAAACAAGGATAATCATAACTTGTGGGAATAGGAATATCACTTTTTTCTTTGATTTTTGTTCTTGTTGTTTTTTTGTTTTTGAAAGTATATAGAGTTCCATATGCAAGATTCAGTGTGGACACAACTACAAAGTCTGAACTTCTTTCATGGGTGGTAAAGAGGACAGAGAAGAGGTAATGAACAGACTTACAGAATAACTGAGGTTGGAAGAAACCTCAGGAGGCCCAGCTTCCTCCAGAAATCAAAGCTAACATTGAATTTGCATTACTATCTCAGGGTTTTGAAAACATCCAGGGTAACAGGCTCCACAGCCCCTCTGCACAACCTGTTCCAGTATCTGACAATCCCCACAAAAGAAAACAAAACACAAACCAACCTTATATCCAGTCAGAGAGTCCCATTCCATTTAATAAGCACTGCCTCCAGATCTCACAGCATGGACTTCAGAAAAAAAAAAAAAAAAAGACTTTTCAAAGAAATGAAAATTCATTTTTAAAGGAAGGAAAAGTTAAGGAATTAAATCTTCTTGTCTTCTTATGTGTTTTGATGAACAATTATTTAAGGCTTCACTATATTTTGCATTTTTCCTTCAGTTCCAACAACTCCCTAAAATGGCATGTGACAGCTTCCTTCTCCTTGCTCTCCTGTAATCTGTCTGCTTTCCCAGTAATCACTTGCTTTGTTATCTAAATGTCCTACCCTATATCTAAGTTCTAAGCATACTTCCAATTAAGCCTTCACCCAAGAGCAGCCTGGCAGGAGGTCTTTAAACAGTGAATAGCGCCAGGTCAGCTTTTCACCATTTCTATTTTCTTGTAAACCTTCTGAAAATATGTGCAGTCCCTATGCTTCAACTTTCTGTTCCAAGGCAACACAGAACACAGGGGGCCCATAAAGCCACCACTCTACCAGGTAGAGCTGATATGTGCAGTCTGTTTCTCTTTGATGCCATAACACCCTTTTTTTGGTCCCCATTCAATGAACAAGCAGTCTTCTGCAGGCCTTGCATGTATTTCTGTGTAAAGATTTATAATGTACTGGAATAGTGAGTCAGGGAACTGGATTGCTTCTAATGTTCTTTCAAAACAAGAAAAAGGAGAAGCTCATTTACTGAGGCTCACTACTGCTCTCACTGTTAGCTGTACAGACTATTTAAAAAACCTAAATACTCTTCTCAAATATCAAAGGAAAAAAAACCCAACCCTTTTATTTTTATTCCATTTATGTACGTTGTCTTCCATGTTAGCCTCTCTAAGTGTCCTGATTTTCTTTGGTCTTCAAACTCATCTTCACTTCCATCTCCTTCTTCAAAACGGATAGTGTGAAACCTATCTCAGCTTTGGTGTCTGAACCCCTTTTATTTGCCTAAATAGTGTTAAAGGGAAAAAAAGTAAAAGATGTTCAATAAGTATTTTCTTTGCTGCCTTTAGTACACCTTTCCCTTTAATTTTCTTCTAGTATTTTTAGTTCATTGTCTTCTATAGTATTCACTTTTTCTCAAAGGTGCCTGATCTTTCTAAATGTAATATCATTTTCCCTTTTACAGTATCCTCTATTGCTTACAAGGGTGTCTTTTGATGTCTCAGACCTTTTCTCTATAAGTTCACCTTTCATTCTGCTTTTTAGAACTATTCAGCCAACAAAAGTCCAAGCCCCTGTTATTATAAGCAAAAAACTTAAAAGGCTTCGTTCTGTGTGTTTGAATTACACTCTCATTTTCTCTGGAAAAGATAAATAAATATTCCAGATAACTAGTCATAGACTCAAACATGCATAACATGTTCTTACCCAAATATATAAGCATATGCAATATCAGACACAGTCATGTGGTTTTACATTCAGGTGGCCGACCACTGGAAAGGCTGAGGCCAGAATGAAGATAAACTCCAGTTTTCCAGAAATCATAAGCAAAGTCATGCATTTATCTTCTTGTCACGGGGCCCTGGCACTACTTTATTGCCCTAGACATCACAAAAAATATATACACTGAGACAGCAGACTTTCTATATGTTTCTGCCATCACTCTCTCTAACTAGCACGGCCTCTGTATCCCTTGCTGAACAAGGACGCACACAGCAAACTGAGCACTGCAGATTTTATATCAAAAGAAATATGGCTCCACTGTTTCTTGTAAGTGCCACATACTACAACTTAAGAGCTAGTTAAGGACTAATAAAAAAGAAAATCAATTACAAACATATTTCTTTGCAGTAAACTTTGTTTTTGACAGTGAGACTACGTACTTCACATAGTTTTTAAGTACTGGTCATTACAGAGAATAACCCTAATTATTTTTACATATACTTACAAGTTTCCCTTTTATGCTTGTATGAAAGGTAAATGCTTAAAGAACTTTGGAAGGATTTTATCCAATGACAGTTTTAAAACAAAATACATAAAGAGTCCAGAAATAGAAAACTGCTCTCGTGAACGGTGGGAGCAATCGAAATATCCACACTGGATATTGTTCAATCAACTGCCTGAAATACTGCACTGTGTCCCCCCATGACTTCTGGTATAGTCAGAATAGAATTTTTAAATTCCTTCCTTCTCCAGTGGTCCAGCTTTTCAGGAGAAGTGGAAAATGCTTGCATTCAGTGCAGGTGGCGATGTAGCATCGGGGAGTACCCTCAGGATAAAGAGAAAAGCAGAGCCTGTGCCCCCTCTTTCCTGGTTCAGTGCTGTAACCAGTAACTTACTGGTAATCTCCTGCTACCAGTAAGCTGTGAGATAGGGGTGGGCACTGACCTGAACATGGATAGAGCCTCTCTGTTCATTTGGCAAGCTCAGAAGTCACACCAGGATCTGACATTGTTTTGTTCAGTGTTCCAGTCCAACCGAGGCAGGGAGGCAGGGCCAGAGGGGCAGCCCTGGCCATGGGACCAGCACTGATTGCTGCCATCAGCAGAACACGTCACTACTTCAGAGACAGTTTCCTGAGGCAGTTCTGGGGTTACTTTACCTCAGAGTTTTTCAGATCACAGCGATGATCTCCAACATCCCTGGCTCAGCTAGATCCTCTTTTTAGTCTTTCCTATTAACAGAGAACTAACATCATAGAGCCAATATTTTGTTTCATAATGTACACAATATAATTCTGGAAACTTTATAAAATGTAAGAGAAATAAGGCACAGTAAAGAAGGTAAACTCTCACGAAGAAACCTTCACTTTCAATTGTATCATGACCCCATTTTTCCTAATAAATGTGCTACTGAAGATTTCAAGGGCACATGCTTTGAAATCCAGGTGAGTTATATTCTGAACATACTAGTTTTGAATGTATATATCTTGAACATAATAAGGATAACTGCTACTGGTAAGTCATTCAGTATTACCAATTTTTTATCCTAGTAGTAGTGTAAATTGGGAGAGATGCGATAAAGCTAGTAGCAAGTAATGGCTTTTTCTTGATTATGTTATTATATGAGAGCAATCAGTTTGCTTTGAGCTTTCTTTATGAGAAGTCTAAAAGCAGACCATTCTGAGTCCATGTGTCTCCTAGTATACCCATATGTTTTGTTATTTTTTTTACCTTTTCTTTCTCCAAGCTTTATTCCACCAACGTCAATACTGTACATTTAGAAGGATAAAGGCAGCTGGGATATACGTAATACACAGTGCATTCATTTATCCAGCCATGCACTGGTCATAGTCATGGCTAGCAGGTGTGAAGTCTGTAGCAACTACATTGTTTTGTACAGTTCCATTTACAAAAGAAAGTCCATAATGTTTTCCCAATCCAGCATAAGACAGCAACGTGCCAGGTCAGAAACATATAAATGAAACCATCAGCATTAGAGGGTCAAATCAAGGCCACCTTCCACATCACCCACCTCACTTAACAGCTCATCAAGACCACTCTCTGAAGGTTCATCTGAAAAGTCTGAAGAGCTGGATGGTCACCCAGGCTCTGTTTTTACTGCACCTCTCAAAACCTGGCAAGCAGGTCTAGCCCTGCACCACACTCTCTGCTGTGCCATGTTCATCTGGGTCCCTTCCAGCAGCAAGCAGAGGCACACACACACACATTCAGGGATTGTGTTGTCAGAGGCCGGAGCAGAAGGGGGCTCAGGAAGCCCAAAAGCTACAATAGCGAGATACTCTTCTGCTGAGCTTGGATCCTCTCCCCTGAAAATGGCCAGCTGAAGATGTCTGGAGATTGCTCCAAAAAAAAAGTCTATGTATATCTCCACAGTAGCCAGACATGTGCTCTCTGAGTCTGCATCCGGACCAGATTTTCTTCTAGTCACCAATTGAGTTATTCTTTATGAATTCGTGGAATTGCTTTAGAAGCCCATTTATGCTTTTAGCCTTTCAAGATTGCACTGGGAATGCATTCACAACATAATGGTACATTGTGTGAAAAAGTACTTAATTTATTTTTAAATCAAATAGTTCCATTGACTGAGTTGAGTCCCTGTATTTTGAGAAACAGTGATTGAATTATTTCACACTACCATTTTTCATGCCAGTCCTGATTTTATGGCTCTCTGTGATACCTGTCCTTTTCCAAGCAGGAAGGTGTGAAGTTTTACCTTGTTCAGAACATATTCCCTGCTGCTAACTGACCTCATTGCAATTAATCTAGATGAGTTATGAAAAGAGCAGTGTAAATGTGATTAAAACTAAACATGAATAATGTTCACACCCCAGATTTTGAATTCTAATCCCCTCCAGCAGAGCCTTGAATAGCTAAAGTTGACACTCAGGCCTTGCACACTAACAAATAGCTGGGCTGTCTGCAGGACTTTCAGGCAGTCTTGCCAAGGTGGACAGAAGCAGCTCCAATTCAAAAAGTGCTGATTATACTCACCTCAGCACAGCACTTTCAGACCAGAGCTGCCTTAGGGCAAAGCAGAGTGCAGATTGCCAAAAAAGCTGGGTAGGCAGATTGCAGAGTGCACAAAGGAGATTATGGCAGAGAGGCAGAAGCACCCCTGATGTGAAGCGGGAAACAATGCATGTGGGAAAGCCTGACCTCATGGAGACACAGCCAGAGTGTTCCTTTGGAGAGAGAGGGAGCTGAACTGCATGCAGCTTTCAAGATCTCACTTCAAGGACACAGCTCTAGAACTAGGACCCCCAGGAAAAAAAACCTGACAGATGTTTTAATAAGAGTAGTAGGGTTTTTTTCCTAAATTAAAATTCTAGAAAAATATCTTTATTTATCATTATTTTTCTGTAGTTTGTCCCAAGGAATAACAACAATTCACTGGTTTCTGTGAGGACACAATTACTTTTATAATTTAAAAAATGTTAACATTTGTCAAAATTTTTAAATTCTTCAATAGAAAACAAGAAAATTATATCACTATATTTAATGAAGAATTATTTCAAAATACATCTTCCATAAAAATTAGAGGAGAAAGGCATTTATCTTTAAAAGCCCAAACCCATGGTCCTTATTTAACATGGTTTTATGATGGTTGACTTCAACTGCTCCTTTTACAACTTTTACAAAGAAAACCAAACAAATAAACAAAAACCTATAGAGGCCTCAGCAAATATCTAGTTTTGACTAAGTAAATAAGTACATTGAAGCTAAGGGAATCACCTGCATGTAAGATTTAGCTACTTATAGAAGTGGTGCCAAAGCTGATTTGTCAACACTTGGAAGAATGAGAGAACACAAGCAACAGGACTGTAGACCAGATGTTCACTAGGGAAAGATAAAGGTGAAATGTTGTTTTAAGGGAAAAAAAATTACAATACCTTTTCCACCACCAAAAAAAAAGGGAAAAAAAGTACTCTAATAAAAGTGATGATAGAGCACCAGGATTTCCTGAGTATGAGAAAGTGGGAACATTCAACTGATGCCCAGAGAATGCCTTAGGACTTCACATTTTGGTGTCATTAATCACTCCCAAAGCAACAGGACACAAAACATTTAATGATCTTCCAGTAATTAATATAGTGACAAGAGATATAATTACTGATATATATAAATTAACCCAGCAAAATCCTTGTTTGCAGTTCAAAATGGAATATTTCAAGGTATTGTAGTTGACTAAAACTATCAATTAACAGCATTCAATATTAACTCTCAAGTCTGGAAAATATTGAGCTCTTCAAATTTCATTGAAAATGCCAACAGTTGACAGTGCTGTCTTTTTATGGAAACAACCACAAAGCTGGAGCAAACATCAGATGGTGATTTAGAATCCTACGCACTTGCAGTCAGAATGGTTTTTTTGTTATTATTTTGGGGTTTTTTAAAGACTAGACGAAGTCATTCTGCAGCCAGAGGCCAAATTCTCACCCTTGATTCAATAGCTTACTTGAATACTCAGCCTACACCAATACTAAATTCTCCAATCTGTCAATAAAAGGAGTCAAGAGAGTTCCAGACAGTGGTCTCCTTTCTGAAAAAATTTTCATTAAATTTTTGGTTTAGGTCTCTCTTCCAATTCTAAGCTCCTTCCCAAGGAGGAAATATAAGACTGGTGAGACAGATAATTCCTCACTGCATTTTGTGAAGGTGGGCCTCGATGTTCATCAGGACAGCAACCAGTAGAACTTCACAGCATGCAAAATTTTGCATTTGTATTTTAAGTTTATTGGTGTGCATTTGTAGCATAGATAGTTGGGTGGTATCTGTATCTGGCCCATGACACACATGAAATGGAATTTGTTTTACACTTGTCATCTAGACTTGAGATCAACATTCCATGTCATATTCTAAATTCTCAAGCACAGCTGTTTAAACTCAGCTGGGAAGTAAAGATGGTATTCATCAGCTTTCAAAAAAATAAAAGAAAGGTAATGTATGTAAAAAGAACCCCCACACAAACCAAACAAAAAAATGTAATAAAAAATGCAAGAACCTGTCAGCGTTACTTTGCAAACGGGATAGGGGCACAGGCAAAGGTTTCACGAGCTTTTTTTTTATTATTTCGTTCAGGCATCAGCCTCATGTACGCAAGAGATGGTACATGGCTCACGCCTGCATTGACAACTCAAAAGCTCTTGGTTACAGAACATTCTTAAAAGTTTTTCAGCCAATAGCATGCTTCTAAGGTTTACAGACAAGTGCTCTAACCAGTCACTAAAAAGCACACATATACCTGTTACAAACAATACTCGCTTGTATGCTTGTAATAACAATGCACAATATTCCATTATTAAGCTTAAAACTTCAGTATCTTTGCTAAGCACATTTTCTGCAGCTTCAAGACTTCTCTGAGCCAAACCTAGAAACACTAACCCTTATTTTAATGTCCTTGCTGTCTAGATAATTGTATCTTCTCCCTTCTGGTTTTTGTAGTTGCAGCTGAACTTAAAATCTTTGCTTTATTTTGGAAACCTGTTTTTCTCACTCAATCTTAAAGCCTTCTCACCTTTTGCACTTCCCATAAGAACCAACTACCTACATGAGAGAAAAAACACTTTCTGCAGATGTGCTTTCTGATACCAGGATCTATGAGAAAATCCCAAGGGTAACATAGAGATGGAAAAGAAGAAACATCAGAAGTGGCAACATAGAGACGGAAAGGCAGAAACATCAGAAGACTATCAGCCTATCATGAAGCAAAACCACTCCCAGTGCAGACCTTCTTGTGACCCAGAATCCACTCTCTCCTCTGTTATCTACCCTGGTACTGCTGGCACTGTTATAACTTTTTGCCTGCAGAAAGTCAGGTTATAAAGTCTTAAGCCTGATGCCACACTCTGGCCACTTTTCTGATAACAGGAGGAGGCTGCTCTAAACTCTTCTATCCAGGGATGAATAAAGACCAACTTCATGGCACTGGTGAGTCAGAATATTACACCTTCAAAGAGCATCACATAGGATGGGTGGCTTGAGGGCTCCAGGGCCCCTCTGTTCGGAAATCACATCCTATCTTGCTTTGTAGAAAATGGGGAGAATAAATAGATGAACTGGAATGGCCTGCCACAGTATCAGAAGCTTTGCCTTCATACTGACATGTCCAGTTTGAAGGAGTCTGGTCCCTTCTCTTATTGCCAGCAGAAAGACTGAGAGCATTGCCCCCAGGGAGAAGGAATTTAAGAACAATACATTAGTCTCCTCTTCCAAGCTGAACAGCACACAATGAACCCCAATATAATAGAGCTATAAAGTGTTTGGCAAGGAAGTAGTACCTCAAAAGTACAAAAGTCAAAGCAAAAATATCAGAGAAGAAGGGAGCTGACTTCCAGGAGGTATAGGAAAGAGCTTGTAACTAGATGCAGTGTCTTTAATGCAATGGAACTTGGAAGAGATTATACAGGATGAAACATTTTTCAGAGTCATGATTTGAAGAACCTGACCTGCCAGCACTTGAGGTAAAGTTAAATTTCCTTTTCCTAGTGATTGAGCTATTAATGATCTAGCTCCAAATATCTCTAAGACTTTGGACCTGGACATGCTTTAAGAATAAAACGTCTTCATGAGGCTGGTGAGAGGCGTCTCCTCTGCAGAGAGAGCATGGTTTTTAAGAGTGATGTTCCACCTAGAGAGTGGGTATATCATCCAATTTTGGAAACTGCCCTCTTTCTGCCTAAGGATATTTATCTTCTCTCCTCAAACAGGCTGAGTGAGGAAAAAAAAAGCATTGGGAAAGGCCTCTGAGATAAGATTTCAAAAGAAGTATAGGCAAATTTATATTTTTTATCATTAATTTAAGCTATTTTATATATTATACAGACCTAATGCTTATTTTTAAGCTTGGTCTACAAGTGAGACTGAAGTAAAATATTCCTCTTTGACTTACCAAACTAAATTTTCTTTGAAAAATACTTCTAATATAAAATAAACTTTTAAGACTATTTAACAAATATAATGTTTTTCATAGAATATATACAGAGAAGTCATTAGCTGGTTAGAGGGATCAAAAGCTATCAATTTTTCTAAAGTTTATTTCTAAGTATTAAAAGCTGTCTTATAATTCTGTTCAGTAGAAATTTCTAAATACTTTGGAGAAAAAATCAGCAACCATATCAGATGTTCTTGAAACAGAATTTTAAGTTATTCCATTATAATTTTGTCCTGTAATATTTTGTTGTTAGTTGCAAAAGCAAGTAATTGTACATAAAAATGCTCCTTCCATGGGCTGTGGAAGAAGAACATACTCATTAACTTCATTGCTGACATAAAGTAATGATGGTGTCCACTCGTACTTCAGAGTGGCTCCCTACGTTAGTTCTGCTTCTGCTAATAAATCACTGATAGAGAGACAGACACCTGTCAGAACTTGCTTCCCGAGGCAATGGTAAAACCCTTTCTCTTCTTCTATCTCTTTGCTGAGCAGATTTGGAGTTAAAAGGCACACGGACAGAACAACTGAACATCCTAGAATTGTATTTTCAAAGATATTTATCAGCAAGTGCAAATGAAGACACCGGGGTAACTGTTGTTCTTCTTTGCTCTTAATGCCAATCTTAAAACTTATCATAAATTGAACAAAATAGTTTGGAATAATAGGATCTAATTTTAACTTTGTGACTGATTTGCTGGGAACTCAAATCCCTCAGTACTCCAGCTTTCATTTCTGCAAATTCTATCTGGTAGTTCACGCCTGATTCTCAGGGCACGCAGGGTGAGGGAAGAAGATCTGATTTGTAACTTAACTTTCAACAAGCTGCAAAGCATTTACTAAAATTCTCCATTTTCTTGAAGGAAGTGTCTAGAAAATGCAAACTAATGCTGTGTACAGGAGATCTGCACAAACACTCAGACAAGGCTACCTACCCTACAGCCAGTTTCTGTCACAGAGCATTGGAGCTATTTTCTTTTTGTAATCCTTTCTTTCCCCACGCTTTGCAAGCTAAGTTATCTAGAGGATTTGCAGCAGTAATAACCCAGGTTTTTTTGTTACCTGATGACTTGGGCTGTGCAAAGACTGAGTAAAGCAAGCAAGCAAACAAACAAAAAAGATGATTTTGTGACAGCTTTTGTGTTTGCAAAACATACCCTGTCACAGCTGAAGTTGCTGAAGGGAGACTGTTAAGGTAACTTCAGTCACAATATCTTTTTCTAGCAATATCTCTTTTGTTTATTAACAGTAACTGATGGAACATACTGCATCAAATAAACTGCAACATAGATTTCCTTTTATGTCTGGTTTAGTTAAAAAGTTTAGAAACAAAGCCATCTGACCAACTACTGAAATGTAATAATCAAAGTTATAACCTCTCTAAAAGTTGTGAAAACGAAAAGAAAAAAAAAAGAAAAAAAGAAAAAGAAAAAAAAACAAACACAAAAGAATCCCCCAAACTGAAAAAACCCAAACCAGCTCTGCCCTTTGAAACTGTATATGTGGAAATTAGGATTTCTTTCTCTGACCGGAAATGGAGTCATCATAAATGGGTTTCTTTCCCACTGTTCTGAACAACAAGACATTGAAATCTTCAAAGCTATGCTTTTAATGAACTTACACAAAGATGGAAATAAATCTGAAGGGATTCTTTTGTAATAACTGTTGCAGAAAAATGTGGTATGATGTTCAGAGAACAGTCACTAGGAAAATTCAGAAGAATTACACATGAATTTCCAGTGAGTGAATGAATTTCCAGTCAGTTCCTGCCCAGAATAAGGGGGTTGTTTTCTGTCTTCATATTAAAGAAGAAAAACTGCCCACTGGAACTGAAGCTTTGGGTAGTGCAGGGCAGGAAAATTACCCAAGTAAAATGTCATAAGATGTCTTTTGAGGAAAATTTTCACAGTAACTAAATCTCATAAATCTTACCAAATATATTCTGTTTCATATAAATTAAATATCCACTGTAATACACAAGTGTTTCCCTGCATTAAAGGTTTTCCCTGAATTGTGTTTTGCTGTTGCTGTGGAATCACTGTCAAACTTTTTTTCTGTGTAAGTATTGTGTGCAGCTGACTAGGCTATAACCATCCAGTCTCCACAGTCATTCACAATGTCATGAAGGAATCATTTTTTCAAAAAGGAGGGAAGCAAAAGTAACACAGGCTGTCCAGGAGACCTTGCAGTCTGGCAGCTGGAATTAAGCAGGAGATCAGAAGACACCCAAAATTGCCCGAGACACCTAAGTCTAGGCACATGATAGGATCCCCAAACAGCAGCCACTGCTAAAGGTTTACATGCACAGTCTTCAAGAGCTGTGATAAAATACAGGAGGATCTTGAAAACATCTTTACTCCTGCTCCCTAAAACCTGCCATTCATCTAATCAATAATATGGACAATGTACAGTCTTAGTAAAGGGAGCTTGTGAGACATGACACTTGTTTGGCATTATCTGACCATCTGTCCCCCAAAGCAAGGATGGACAGCTTCAGCTTACTGAAATGTACTTCAGGCACTATTTTTCGCTTTTTCCCTTGCTATCATGATGCATTTCACCTTCAATTTCAATGCCTGACTGGGATCAGCTCCATTATTAAGGCAGGTGGCAGACAGTGAGGTGCACAGCCCTGACTACAGCAATCTGCACATTGATCTAATATTTCCCAAAGCTCCTCAGAGGCTACAAAATATCCTGCCTCCTAGCCCATACATAAACTATGTTTGTAAAAGTTTCTCCTGTCATACCCTCAAGCCTCTCCGTTAAGGACAAAGAAGTTGGTGAAAAACTGCACTAACAGTAGAACTAAATAAAAATTAGTGCCTTGTGCAGAAGCAGCCGGAGCTAAACAAAACTCTACCCACATCCAGAAAAGTTCCATGGGAAACCTGACATGAAAGCACACACATTACTATGTGTATAATCTTTGTATATAAGCAAGTAGATCGTTTACTTGGATCTGATATATCCTTGGCACTCTAAACGTTCATGAGTTTGCCATCTGTTGCAGGGTTATCTCATGATGACGAGCAACTGGGCAAGAGAATAGCAGCTGAAATTCAGTGTCAATAGATATATGTAATGGGCAAGCCTGGCTGCACACGCAGTAACCAATGAGCTTGCTCTTCTCAAGGAGGAGGTCTTATATTCCCTGCAGGTTGCTCTGTGGAAAGAAATAGCAAAATGCTCACCAGAAAGACAAAATGGTGACCAGAAAGACAACAGAACACTAGAAAATAAGTAGAGCACAAACCAGAGATCCTTATGCCATAGTATATATCAGTAATGTGCTCAAATCCAGAGCTATCTGCTCCTCTGCATTCAACCAATAGACTATTACTACAAAAAGAAAAAAAAAAAACCAGAATTACAACAACATCTCTGTGTAAAAAAACCCAAAGGAGCACAATTATGCGTAGCAGAGAGGAAAATGAATGATAAAAGTGGTACAACAGAAACCTGTAAAATGAAGAGCTGCATATGGTAGATGAATAGGGAGTATGTTCACTGATGGTAACTCAAGTACTGAGTGTTACCTGATAAAAAAATATCAGTCACTAAGCTCAAACCAAATATGCCTAAGTATTCTTTTCACAGAGCATAATCAAACAGCCTGGTTGCATTAGGATTTTCTTGAAGATTAAAAATGATTTAAAAAAACAAGGATTAGACAAACCAGTGGAAGAAAATTTCATCTTGAACAGTGAAACATAAAGTGATATGAACACTGGGTCAGGAAATGCTTACAGAGGTTTGGAAACTGTACAGAGGATTTAGTGTGAAGAAGTTGTCAAATCTACTGTAAACAACATATCTTTTTAATTTACAAGAATCCAACAGGATTATATCTTGAAGCACATGATACTCTGAATTTGAAATTCAAGTGCACAACTGACCTTATAATTAAAATTACATTATTTTTCTCCACAACTCAAATAAATAGCATGGGATTTGAAAAACCTCATCAGGACAACAATTCCCATAGAGTGGAGGTGAGATGATTTGAAGAGGAATCAGGAGGAAATACTGGGGTATTATAAAATCCTTTCACTTTATACTTCATATAAATTTTGCATGGGACACAATTTCAATAAAAATTAATTCAAAGCCCAGTAGCCAGGGCATTATTTTGAAAATTAAGAAAACTTCATCCTCCCCTTTTTAATTCTACTGTTGATTTACTGCAAAACTGCCTCACATCCTTCATGCTTTAAACATCTCAGCTACAAAACAGAGATAAAATATTTTATAAAAAACAGATACCTTATTGATATCTATGAATTAAATACTTATTTACTGATCATCAGCCTATAAAATGAACCTGACAGAGCAGCCCTATTTTGACACAATGATGGATTAATTTGAGTAAGCTAGTAGAAGTTAAAAGAGAATAATTAGAAGAGCTCTAAAAAGTGTCTTTTACAGAAGTCTCTCTGTTTTCCTGATGACCCTCTTTGCAAGATTTCTAGAAAATTATTCTCTGAGCTTTTAATGAAGTTTAGCTCAAAATGAATGTTCTTTTTTTTTCTGGAAAATGGGAAGATGATAGAGGAACGAGACTGGTCTGGTTATATTTGACATCTGTTGACAGTCTGGTTATATTTGCATCTCATTTCTATGAGATGTCTTATTGCCCATGTTTTCTTAGGACAATGGAAACTTGCTTAAAGTACTTTTCCATTATTAGGTACTTTAATGCTACATAAGCAATGTCTTGTTGATTCAATAAGGCCTTGAGAATATGTGCCGAGATTTAACTTTCTAATAATAATAGGGTTTTGTCCCTCACCAAGCAGCTAGCCAATTCAAGGAAAATTTTATTAGCTACTAAATGCAATATTTAAGTCCATTTGCATGCAACAATATACTTTTGATAGGTTTTTTTTTTAGTTTAAAAAAATAGCCTGCATTTCTGTCAACTGAGATCTTATCAACAGTTGATAGTTCTAATTTTGGTTGAATAATGTGTCTACTGATGGAGAACAGGGTGGCCTTCCTGATACTGGCTTGACATTTGTGCTGGTTTTAGCTGGGAAAGAAAAGTTACATTTCTTCTTAACAGCTAGTATGGGGCTATGTTTGGGATTTGTGCCTGAAACAGGTCTGATAACCCAGGAATGTTTTAGTTATTGCTGAGCAGTTTTTACATCGAGCCAAGGATGTTTACAAGTTTTTACATCTGCTCCTCATCTCAGGCCACCAGTGAGGAGGTTGGGGGTGCACAAGGAGTTGAGAGGGGACACAGCCAGGACAGCTGACCTCAACTGACCCAAGGGACATTCCAAGCCATATGGTATCTTTTTCAGTATATAAAGCTAGAGGAAGAAGAAGGTAAATGGATCGATAACATTTCTCTTCCCAAGTCACTGTTACAAGTGACGGAGCCCCGCTTTCCTGGGAATGCTTGAACACCTGCCTGCCCTTGGGAAGAGGTGAATGACTTTCTTGTTTTGCTTTGCTTGCATGCTTTACCTGTTAAACTGTCTTTACCTCAACCCACGAGTTTCCTCCCTTTTACCCTTCCAACTCTCTCCCGCATTCCTCTGGGAGTGGAGGTGGGGAGTGAAGGAGCAGCTGAGTGGGGCTTAGTTGTTGTCTGGGATTAATCCCCAGCAACATTACACCAAGTCCCTCTAGATTTTCCTAGTTGTCTATTCTCCCTATACATGAATCAGAGTTAATACTGCCTTTATATATTTCTATATACAGGAGTATATAGTATGTATACTGTATACTACATATGTATAGTATGACTTAGCTTTCTAAGAGATAACTCCCTATTTTCCCTGTACTCTAACAAACATAACCAGCTAGGTCATGCAACCTTACTTTGTTGGGACCTGTTGTGGGGTGTTGAGAATGTGACTCTGAAACACGTATTTACCCACAGAGCCCATGTGATGTGTGTACTTTTAGCCTGCAGGACACTGGGAGAGTCATGTTACAATGAAACAAACATGTTACAAAACCCAGTCAGATTACAGTCACATATCACCTCAAGGCTCATTGCACAAACCTTCATAAAAATATAAGCCCAGAAAGAGACATGTATTTCGAAAAAATGCAGTATACCCACGATTGTTTTATGTATCCTTAGATATAAGGATAGAATAAAATATATCAAAGTCCTGATACACAGACCTATCAAGATGACTACTTTTGAGATATAGAAATATACCGGTATGAAACAGTCAACTTACCATAGTTCAAATATGATTAAAACAAGTGTGTTGATATCTCTTAAGCTGTCTCATGTTCCATTCATCTCACAACTAGAAAATATAAAGTGTTAATATGCTATGTCAGGACAATACCTGTGTGGTAGAAAATTTATATTTATATGGTAGAGAATGTGGCATGCTTTCATTGACAAATGAAAATACACAGAGTCAATTTGAACAGTAAATTCAAATTAATGACAGATCTCAGCAACTGTATATGTGGAAGAAACACTCTGGATTTCCCTCAAAATGAAGCAAATTTACCTTACAAGGAATGATAGGTTGAATGCCAAAGACCAAATTAAAGTTTCACTGTGGTTGTTATTGTATGAGGTGCTCTGGTGAGAGTTCAGCTCCACATGACAAGAGCTCATTTGAAACTGGCAGTGGTGTCATGAAGAGCACTAAGGAGGAGGAAAAAGTGAAAGGAAGGGAGCTAATTCTAAAGCAAAATAACAACCAACCTCCCCTGATATCCATATTGGCAGTGCAAAGCTTCAGTTGCCTGAAAGTAATCTAGACCTTCAAATCAAAACCTATTTACCTTAAGATTTCATTGATCTAGAAAACGCAGCAGTAGTTTTTAGGAAAATATTGCTTGCTATATTCAGCTCAGTTTTCAATGTGGAACGTTTTTAAACAATGCTGAAAACACACAGTGCTGCATGTCAGCTTGGTATGACTTTATTAAGCTAATTCAAATATAAAGAAAATGAATTTTTAATTTGTTTTTTAACTTTTTGTTAGGTTATAAACATATGCATCAGTACACATATTTTCTCCCTGGTCAAATGAAGCAAAAACAAATTTCAAGAAAGAGATTATGAAGACCTAAAGCAAAGGTAAGATGTCTGCTTTTAGATTCTTAACTTTAATTTTTATTTTTGAGGCCCTTAATTTAAACTTTTTTTTCCCTTTTTAAACACCAGCTGGCCACAGTTATCTCTATTTTTGCTCCAAGAAATTTTAGGCAATTTACATATAATTTTCAATCATACTCACTAAAAGTTTTTGAGGATGGTCTTTAGAACTCGTCTTGAGACATAAGACCAAACTTCATATTATTCTAAAATAATAACTTAAATGTTAATTAGAAAAATGAATTAATCATAGATTTTAACCACATTTGCATAGAATAGTTTTTTTTAGAGTTCTTAATGTCATGTGCTTTGTCTCTCCTAGTAGTCCTAGGAGATTATTGTTACAGATTATTGTTACAAATGTGTTGTTCAGATAAAAGTGCATAAGTAGCTGAACTTGTAATGACACAGTTTATAAACATACAAGATTGGGCAAGAACAAACAGGAGGTGCATGGTAAGTGACAATGCAGGTAACAAATGCATCCCCCATAAAAGTCAAAGCATTTAAGTACTTTGAAAGTGTTAAAACATTAGCAAGAGCCGTAAAGGTGTGTGCTGATTTTGGCTGGGGTAGAGTTAATTTTCTTCACAGTAGCTGGTAGGGGGCTGTGTTTTGGATTTGTGCTGAACGAAAATACAGTGATGTTTTTGTTTTTGCTGAGCAGGGCTTGCACAGAGCCAAGGCCTTTTCCACTTCTCCCACTGTTGCACTGGTGAGGGTGTCGGGAGTGCTTGGGGGATGGGAGGAGACACAGCCAGGACAGCTGACCCCAACTGACCAAAGGGATATTCCAGACCATGTGACACCATGCTCAGTATATAAAGGTGGGGAAAGAAGGAATTATGGAGTTATGGTATTTATCTTCCCAAGTCCCCGTTATGCATGATGGAACCCTTTATTCCTGAGAATGGCTGAGCACCTGCCTGCCCATGGGAAGCAGTGAATTAATTCCTTGTTTTACTTCGCTTGTATGCATGGGTTTTGCTTTACTAGTTAAATTGTTTTTATCTCAATCCACAAATTTTCTATCTTTTACCATTCCAACTGTCTGCCTTATCCTACTGGTGAGAGAATGAGCAAGCAGCTGCGTTGGGCTTGGTTGCTCCCTGGAGTTAAACCAAAACAAGGCGATAGCAAAAAAAATTAATAAAAATGTAGAAGCACATGTGCAATAGCCATAAACAAAAGAGCAAGACTGGTAGAATGGCTTTTTGATTGTTATGAAAGGCTTTGGTTTCAGTGAAAAAGTGACTTTTTCCATGACCAAAATCATTAGACTTGCATGGGTTCAGTAGCCCTGTCCAAAAATAAACATATGGATTCCAGTGTAATAAGGAATCACACACACCTAGAAAATATAACAAATTTCTATTGGAACAAAAGCCATCTGGAAGTTTGGAGAGGTTATGTTTTGCTTTGAAATCATTATGAGAAAGAACCAAAGTAAACTTGCCTTTCTAGTTACTGGGGTCTGTCAGAGCAACTTTGAACAGAAACACAAGTGCCTAAATTGTTTTTTTTTTAATCTTAGCTCACCTATGTCTAATGCAGAGCATTCATCAGAGATGAAAAATATTATAGTCATTTATTTGTGTGCCAGTCAAAATGAAAATACCTAAGTCCTATTGATAAAATGTGTTAGTATGCTGGATCTGTAACTTTAGTAGAATAAACCTAAGGAATCTACAACAGCATACTGTATTAGAGAGATCTCAAATTCTAAATTTTACTGTGACCGACAGTTTAATTTTTGCTCTCAGACTCTGTGCATATTAAGTTAAAAACAACTGACTTGTCTTGGCAACTCAGCAGGAGGAGGGAGGAAGGAGTGCATTTTTTAAGAAACTATGGACTCTATTCAAGGACAGTTGTCTCTGAGCTCCAATGGAGAGCTGATAGAAAGGAGAAAGTGGGGACTGTGTTACAGTAAGCAGGTACAGTGTTGCAGTAACTGGGATCTGTAAAAGAAGGGCTGTGAAGCATCAGACATCTTGAATATAGAAAAAAAATTAAAAAGTCATTTGAAACACTGCAGACACTCCATAAAGATGCTGCAATCCACACTACCACCAAACTCAGAGAAGTGAAGCCTAAAAGCAAGGATTCATCTGCACAGTGAGCAAGGGGAGAGTTACTTACGAATTCTTCTTATTTCTAATCTGTTCTACACCTTCACAGCTTCCCAGTCTATTTAAAGATTCTTCATAAGCAATATTTTAATAAAAGTCAGTTCTTTTGGGTTTAAAAGCCATTTTGGTCATTTGGGGAGTCAGTTAATAAGTTAATTATCTATGATAGATGCACTTCAAAGCTGTGACCAAGTCAGTACATTGCACTTAAAAAATAATGCTTTCTGAACTATGACTGTAATTATACTGGACTTGGATTCTCTCTAAAAATAGAACTTAAACAAGTTACAAAGGCTATAGATTTTCTTTGATTCTGAAGATCTAGACCATATAATTTCTAGTACCTTTTCAAATAGTTCTTGCTTTAAACAGGTTGTTAAATTGTTTATGAATCACATCTACTCTGTGACACTTACCAATTGACTTCATACAGCAGCACTGTTCTCCATGAAGCTATGTCCATAAAAAAGTTAATCCTCAAATCAGGCAAAGTTTTAACTCAAATAAAACACCACCAAGTAGGACAAATGTACAAGAGGATTTTTTTTTGAGGAGTGGAAAGCTGCTAGATTTTAGGATAAATTATGTGAAGGAAAAGACCTTAAAGTGAGGTTTTTTCTCAGTTAATTATGTATTTGGAAAATTAGTAATGATTAAAACATCACTGGCTGCAATGAAAATAAATATAAGAATTGAGACCAAAGGTTTTAAAACAGACACACCAGAGAGAATTTGCCTACTGTAATGATTGGGAATCTCCAGGCGCAACTCACCTGAACAGAGAGGATTCGATTTTGAGTTAAAACTACATTCAAATGTGAGAAATTATGTTTTTACTTTCCTAAAAGAAAGAAAATTTAAAGGAAGAAAAAAAAAAAAAGTTGAGCAAGATTAGAGTACCTCAAATCAATTACCAAAAAGGCTGTGCTCGGACACAGTAAATGGTGAATATCTGTATCTTGCTAATTGATGCCACATCTCTCTTATTGGGACAGGATGCAGCCATCTGTTGAACTCCCTCTTGACTCAGGCACTGGTCTGTTTACTAGATGGGGATGCAGTGGGTACAGTTAAGGTGCATAGTTTCTGAGCTGGCTATAACCTGTACAAATGAAACAGTATGATACCACATAAACATCATTAGTTCCACAGCAAGACAAGTCAACACAAACAGAAGCCTAAATGAGCAAGCTGAGCTAAGACATGGCATGGTACATTGCTGGCTATGCAGTTAGGATGTTTAATCACATCCCTCATCAGCTCATGTGCTTTAGGACAGTTCAGTCCTTTCTCATCTGTGCAGCACCTTGGTTTGGGAAAAACTCTGGAGTTCACCAGCACCCAGGTTAATACAAATTAGATTTGTTGATGCAGGATTACTGGAGTACAAATGCTTCAGCAAGAGCTTTCTCCTCATGCATGCTGAGCCATCCTGTGCAACAGCTGAACAATATTCCATGCAACACAAATCTCCTGCAGCCCTGTGAGGTCCTGTATGGTTCAAAATGGGCAGTGAGAAGGCTGATTGAAAAGTTACCTCTTCCTGTCAAGTTGAGAGAATGTTAACATCTACAAATCAGGTTGTTTTGGGCTTAATTCAGAAGGTGCATGCACTGCCTGGAAGAAGAACATGTACTGCAGTAAAAACCAACAGTGCAGCCCATGCTGCCACATCTCTAGTGCTAGTGATTTAATTTCACTAGCTCACATACCAGAAGCTTCAGCAGGAGAGTCATAGTTACCACTGGTGTAAGGACTGCAACAACTGCAGTGATAGACCTAAAAGAAAAGTAAGCACTTTCCTGTGGCTGGGCAGCAGAGACCCATTTTGGCCATGACATAAAGGTTTGTGTCAGCCACACCATGCCACTGCCAGCAGCAAGGTTCCTGTGGGAATCCTCTAACTAGCTACAGGCAGTCAGGCATGAGCAGCTTGGACAAGAGGTGGGAGAGAACCTAGTTTATTTTGCTTGAAACAAGTGGTTTTCAGAAAAGAGGAGGAAAACCAGTGTCAGATAATAAAAACTCTACGTTTTCCTACAAAGAAATGACTCTGTTCCTTCTCTCACAAACGAACCAAAGACACTGGCAGAGGCCAGTACAGGTGCCAAGTGCCACTGACAGTTCCCTAAGTGCAGCATGTTGTATAAGCCCACCAAAGTATTTATGACACTTCAATTAGAAAGGGTGAAATTAGCACTTTGTATTTATTGTGAGATCACTGACAAAAATAAAAAGCAAACTCAAAGCCAAACCAACCATAGCTGAACTTATCTCACAATATTTATTCCAAGTGATGGTTCATGTGCACAAACCTGATGTGGCAGGTGGGACTCAGTGTACCCACCATCATATTTCTCCATTCTGAAACCAGAGCTGAGATGCCATTGAAAAGGATACAGTGAATTCCTGTTTAAAACGGTTCACATTTTTCCTCTTTTCTATTCAAAATGCTGCACTACTTTACCATGCTTGCCTTGCCATCACTTAAAAACCAGTCCAGTTATCTAAGTAACAACAATTTTTTTCTCCTAAGCCTCACATCTCTACTCTTATGGACAGGAAAAGAGACACCTAAAGAAAGCCACTGTAGATTTTCACAGAGAAAGTTTAATGAAGAGCAAAGTTTAATTAAGAACGAAGTGGTGGGGGCTTGCGGTGTGGGGTTTTTTAATACACAGGTCTAAGGCTGAAACAGGAGAAACTACTGAGAATACAGGTAAGCATGAATCATCAACCATATGTGTCAATAGGTTTATTCATCAACAGATACTAAGCTCAGGGGAGTGATCAACAGCCTTGAGGGCAGTGCTGCTCTTTTGTCCCACCTCAAGGCTGGATATGAGGCCTGACATTAACTTTAAAAAGCTCAGCAGCAGTACTCCAATGGGAAAGCAAAACTCCTGCAGCCAAGAGAGAAAAACCTCAGCCTGGGCACCCACCAGCTAAGGAAGTGCTCTGCAGAAAAGCAAAGTCCACAAGTTAAACATGAGTTAGCAATATGCCCTTCGGTTGAAGAGGGCCAAACATGGACAAGGCTGCATTAGCAACCAAATGGCAAGAGAAGGGATTACTCCCTTCAACACCAGTGAGACTGCACCAGGAGTCTCATGTCCATGCGGCATTGTCCTGGTTTGCAGTGTATTCTATCATCATCTTCATGAGATGTTGAAATCAGGTGGGGCAGTGTTCCTTGCCTCCTCCCTCTGGACTATCTGCTGTTAATGGGCTCATCAATGCCTTGCCTCATGACTCATCACCCTACTGGGAGATGCTCTTCCCAGAGGGAGGAACCAAGCATTCCATCCTGGATGTAAGACGAGATTTTGAACCACAGGCAGCCCTTACCTACCAGACTCCCAGAGGACAAGAGCTGCTTCTGGACCTTCAGGTGAAGACCAGACCCTTTTTCTAGAGGATCACAGCTTCAGCAGGACCACTTCATCTGGACTGCTACCACCACTCTGACTAACAGGGTGTCAGGTTGTATTCTGACTCTGTCGGTGTTCTAGTACTATCAAATTTATTATTTCTTTAAAATTTTCCTATTAAATTATAATTCTGACTTGCAGTCTCCCACTGGTTTGTTTTCAAACTAGTACAGGCATCCCCAGAGAAAGAAAGCAAGGACATATTGAAGCCAGCCTGAGAGATGGCCACTAAGATGACCATCAGCTGGAACACGTGGCATCCAAGAAGAGCCAGAAAGAAGTTATCAAGCATTAAGAAACTAACCATGAGGTTAGTTTACACACTGCCACAGTTGCCCAGAGATGTTGTGAAATATCCATCCCTAGAGATACTGAAACCTCAGTGAGACAAAACTATTAAAAGCAATCTCACCTTAGTTTTCCCTTCCTTGTTTGAGGTTTGGACCCTCAAATAGGATTGTCATAGGTCCTTCCTAATCAAAGCACAATTCATTAATTCTCTTCTTTGAAATTCTCCAGAATATACCCCTACTTTCAAATAAATGCTTTTTTAACTTCCATTTACTTTCATTGCTTAAACAAACCCCCAAAACCCAACCAACCGACAACAAAAAAAAACCACTAAAAGCAACCAAAACCCCATAAAACCTCTCCCAGATTCTCATTTTTTCTTTTGCTTCTTACATGAAGTACCAAACATGTTCTTATATCAGAAAAGTTCTTCGCAATCTTTTTGGTTGTGCACCCTGGCATGCCAACAAACAGCACATCTCTGACATCTAAAGAATCCATTAGCATCTAGTCAGCTCAACAGGATTAGGTTTCTTTAGAACAAAGACTAAACTGTAAAGGTGACTTAACTTGTTAGAAGCTGTTCTTCCATAGCTTAGAAGCTATTTTGAGGAGGACATATGATTGTTTCTTATTTAAGTAACTTCACTGATGATTATGAAAATTATGGTTGATGTATAGTGTTTCCCTTGCTAGGTGAGAAAATAGTTCTTCAACCAACTGAAAATGGGGTTTCTGTTTCAAAAATTCATCTTTCTCTCATCATTATTTACTGTGCATTTTGTAACATGGCACAAGATGTTTAATTAGCCCAGCACAAAATCAGTACAAATATTTCCACATAAAACAATGTCTGCAATGTCATTGCAGAGGAAGTTGAACAATATTCTGTACTACAAACTACTCTCAGTTATATCACTACCTTCATCTGCCCAGAACAAATGCTTCTTTTTCTATTAGTAATTTTATTTTTTTAAAGTTTCTTCTCCTTTACTTAGATTTTCTCTCTTTCATTTCAAGTTCTTCCGGGCTATTACTTAATATATTGAGATCAGGATATATTTCCTGCAAAATTATGAAGACAATTAGATATGAGAAAAAATATAGGACCGAAAGTTCCAAGTGATAGTAAAGTTGTATTTTCTGTAATGTATTTGAGGTGTTATTTTATTTCTATTTGATTCAGTAATTTAAGAACCGAGATACAAATCTCATTAAAGTTATGAATGCATTAGGTGGTCAGAGAGAAGAACTAAAATATGCAGTGTAACCAGTAGACAGGAGAGCAATTAAGAACGCCAAAAGCAGTGTTACTGGGCTCAGACTTGTACCCAAAACTATGCATTGCATAACATTTGCAGATTTATTTTTTCTATTATGCACTGTCTATACAGCACAGTTCACACAAGTCATTACAACACACATAAGGTTCCTAAAGACATAAGGTATATACAACAAAATATTTCAGGGTTATTCAACATGTTTTAGATAAACTAGATCCATTCCAGCCCAACAAAGCAGTTCAACTGACAACTACAAATTAATTTATTTGTATCATGTTTCTTGGGTCAACAGAGAAATTGACACCAATCACCAACTTGCTGCTCCAGCTATTTCACTAACAATAGTAATAAACTGGCATTACTTGTAACAGAATAAAATCCTGATGTAAACAAACTGTCCATCAATATTTAATTAAAATATAATGAGGAACAGGAAATGCAGTTCTGGGTGCTGTTTAACATTGCATGGCACCTTTTAAACACTGCACTGTGTGTCACATCTCCTTATTGACCAGGAAGTGTACGTGACACCTGAAAGCAGAGTCACCGAGGTGACACTGTGCATTTTAATATTCATTCCTCATTTGGGGCACGCTGAGGAAAGAATCCTTTTACCCTTTGCATTTCTGCACAGGTTAACCATCAACACAAGGGTCTCGCCAAAAGCCTGAAGAAGCCAGTGAAAATCTTTCCTTTAATGTCCTTTAATTTTAATCATATTATGTATTACTGCTCCAAAACGGAGAATTTTTTTTACATTTCTTCTGAAATCACATATATTTTTTGTATATTTTGCAAGCACATTACTAGTTTGTTTGTTTCGCTTAAAATCCACATAAAAATTTGGCAAGAAAGTGAAGAAAATCGAGCGCAAGTCTTTTGGTTTTAATTCATACATCTTCTTAATGTCAAAAAGCCACTGCAATCAATGCCATCACACAGAAATGAACTTTCTCAATTTTATATATTACTTGGGTCAGTTATTTATGGAGTTTTAATGGGGAAAATCACAGATTTGGGACCAAAATTAATCACAGAGCAAAAATGTATCTATTTTCATACCTTACAGGCTTTACACCTCTAAATTAAGATATCTGTGGCACTACCAATTTTCCCACAGTTCCTCTCACTCACACCCAAACAGAAGAGGTACAAGTGTAAAGCAGGGCTTTGTTCACATTCTTTCTGTAATACCATAAAACATGAACCTGGCTGCGAAAACATGAAGCAATTATAATACTATTTTATTATTCTAAATAGTCATCAGAGATAAGTGTACCAATAAGATATATTTTAAATCAGTTCCCAAAAAAGTGACTAGGACTAAGAAGTTCTCTGTTTACAAAATGTTTCAAATAGTACCTGAGAACCTAAACCTATCTAACAACGCAAACCCTTTTTTTTACAGAAAAACAAAATCTTCAGGTCACTCCTGCAGTACAAGAGTTCATCTCCAAAGTGAGTATGGTCAAGTTAACCCTGCATAAGCCAGCTCAGTTCCAGAAGGTGTGGGAAAGTGGACTATAAAGTCAAGGATGGAGAGCTGGATGTGGATCCTGGCAGCGCAGGGCTGCAAGGGGTGACTCACCATCGGGCACCAAGATCTAGCTTGGAGCCAAGGACACAGCGCTCACCTGTGGGATTCGGTGCTTGAAGTGATGCAATGGGTGCTTACACAAGCACTGGCCTGCACAGAAGTTGTACACACCTCAGTTCAGTTGGATTCAAACTGTAAATCTGAACTATTTCCTTGACAAACCCTGGCAATAATAACAAGGAACTGTTTCATTTCACCCTGACAAATCCATAAATGAAATTTGGCTTTGCTCAAGGGTACTGGAGCCACCAGGTTGGTGCCACTGCCTATGACCAGAAGACTCCAAATGAGGAATGGGACTGCTTCTTCCTAGCCTCCATTAAGGACAGATTTCAGAGTGCCTCCATGTACCTTATAACCTGTACCTTGGGCTCCATATTCTGCAAAGCTCCAAAACAGATGACTTTTCCTGGCTCTTAAATAGATGCACTTAAAGCACCAATTTTAGTTCATTTAACCAAGGGAAATTGCTGAAACCACCAACTGCTGCACTCTAATGTAACTGCACATCACCTCAGGCAGTCCTTCCCCACCCCAGGTGATTTAGCCAATCACCGGGTAAAAAAAGAGGATAGAGGAATACCTCTTTCCCTTCAGATTTTGTTATCTAGAAGGCCCCCAGGCTTTCCACTAAAATTATTTTTTTCTTCAGATAGAATTTGAAGTAGTTCTGGTTGAACAAAATTGTATTTCTAGAAAATAATTATTAATAAAAATAAAAATATATTTCCAGAGACACATAAAATACCCTGCTTCTCATCTAGAGAATTCAGAGTGCAAGAATTTAAAAACAGTAATTTCATTACATCATAGTATGTTTTCTTCTTGTTGGGGGTCAGTTGAGCTCAGATATCTTAACAAAAACATTTCATCTTAATCTTAAACCACAACAATTTTATCTGCTGTTTCTCGAACAAAGAACTGCTGAAAGTCTACCAGTAAAGCAACTTTAAGAAATATAAATTATGAACTGTTCTATAATTTATGAGGACTCTCAAGAAATTTTATCCAACCCCACAAGCTCGTTTCTTCTGGGAGACAGTTTAGGTATGATTCTGACTTCCTAGGCCTACCAAATACCATTTCAAAAGCAGTGAGGATTAGTGCAAATCATTTCCTTCCTTTAGAGAGGGTATTATTTTCCTATTTTTATTGCCATTTACAGAAAGCCAATACAACGTGTCACAGCACTACAGTGACAAGAGATTCATAATACTCCTTCCAACTTTACGTGCTTCATTAATCAGACCCTAAAACAGGATCTATTGAATGTATCTCATAGTTAGATAAATGGACTACCTATTTTTAATGCAACCCTAGAAATATGCGATCATCTTTCCTGGATTTTATCTCTTAGCTTTCATTTTGGTCATATCTACTGTCAGCACTCTTCCCTTCCTGAAGCTCCATTTTGCTATACAGTAAGTGGGCTGCTTGCTGCTGGGCACTCAATTCACAGCACCTTGAAAATTCTCCTGGTGGCTGAGCAAAGACTGGAGAAAGAGGAGGTAACACGTACAGCAGTCCCCAGTGTGGATACACAGACCAGAGTCCTGCTCCTAACACTTTCCCTGATGGCTACAGCTGAACAGTGATGGCAGCAGAATTCATGTAAGTTTTTCTTTCCCCGATCATTTGACAGGGAAGTGAATGGGGAAGGTACCTGCAACACACTGGATCAGGGTCATTGCTTGTCTCTATTTGGTTTCTCTATTGCATTCTCTATTTGGTTTTACTCCCTGGAGGTTTCTTCCACAGAAAAATGCATACAGCTCATGGCCATATTTCTGTATATTACACTCCATGTTTTCAGCAAATTTTAAGACTGAAATACATGCTGATTATACTTTGAAACTTAAAGTTCAAGACCCAAAAGAATAACATAGGTAAAGAGCATTTCAACAGTCAGTATTAACTTGGACATGTACATCATGTTTCACCTTCCCATCCCGTTCTGTTTCTCCTCCTCTCCTCCAATCCTGAACTGCTTACATGAGCAAAGAGAGCTCAGATACAATTTCTCTCAAACCTCCAATGCACTAGACATTTTTCAAACTTTTAGAGTCCAAATAACAGCTGTGATTTCATCATTTTTAGTGGTCTACATTTGAAATTCACCCAAAAGTGGAAGCAAAAATTATGGTTTTTTCAGATACATCTTTGATAAATATCAGCCATGTGTTTGTGCTACATGGGACACAATGATATTGCCTGTATCAGTTGCTTAAAGACTCACATGGGAATATGTTCTGGCAACAGTTCTGTTTCACTTGCCTGCCTAAAACCTATCACTGATCTTTGGAACAAAAAACTCATCTGCATGCATTTTTATGCACATAAAACCTTCATCTCATTACAATGCCAAGATAACTGCATAAGTGAACAAGCACACACACATCAGACACGCCAGAGTTCTGCAAAATGCAGATTTATACTACACAAAACGTCAGGCTCAGGTTGGATTCACAGCCTTAAAAACTGATGCCAAAAAAAAGGATAATTTGGATAAGTTTTGGTAGTACTAATAAAACCAATCCAAACAAAAAATGATAGAATTTTTCATATCTGCCCACAATGCAATGTCTGAGCAAAGCAACACTATGACTGACATTCAGCAGAAAATTTATCATGAAGAGGAATGATTTTAAAACTTTATCTTTCCAGTTTATATAAAGCCAACTGTATTCAATAGGATTCAGGAGCCTGTAGATTATATGGGGTTTGGATTATAACTTTAGTTCTTCTGGACGCACTGATTCACAGAGAAACTGATTCTATCTGTGAAATGGGCAGAGAAATAAATTATTTTGCCTTTTAACTTGATCTGTACAAGTAAATAAATAAATCAACTAGTTTATATTACATGTAAAACCACCCCATGTCATAATTTCTATTGCTTCTGTGATAAAATCCTTTCTTACCTAGATACATTATGCCCCCATGGGAAACTACAAAGTCATACTTACCATGCCTGAAATTTCCCTTTTGACAGGAACATGGGACTATATAGAGACAGAACTATTCTTCGTAACAAATACATATGGCAGCTTCCACACCTTCAAAGCATGAAGGATATATCTGATCAGATGTTTTAAGGCTTTTAAGACTGAAGAGAGAAGGCAAACAGCAATCAAAGGAGAAACACAAAAATCACGTTAACTTCCAGACAGATAGTGTCTTGCTCTTCCTGACATTTGCCCTTCGTTAAAGGCGCAGTAAATACAAACTAAATACTTGCTAAAAACACCAGGGATGGAAAAGAAATTGTTAATGCTATTGGATGTTTGAATTAGAAGCTTTACTTACTAATCAAGAATTCATCAATTATAACACTGCTAATTCTAATCCAGTTCATATCTTCAATCTACTTTTTAGCATCAAGCTACTAAATTATTGTTCTTGTCTTCTAACTCTTACTGTTACTGTCTCATCCTCTACCAATTCTTTTTCTTTACTCAGTTTGGGAGCATGCTCTACTCTTCTTAGTTTAGCCCCTATTAACCCTACATCTCTCCATGTGTCTGTGTCTCTGCTTCCTTTCACCATGAGGCAGAGCTTTTGTACTTCCAAAATCTGTTTCTCTGCTTATTAGTTATCAGCTGAGCACTTCAAAATGTAGTATAGTCAAGCCACTCAACCAAAATTGTTTCTAATGTTTTTAAGCTTCCTTATCTGTGTTTAGTCCTCATCTATTTTACATGTTTTTGTGGTTACTGACTGTATGTATTTTCCTGCTATTTTCTGCAAGCTGCTAGAGCAATGTCCCACAGCATGGCTCCTCATTTACTTTGCTGCCTGCCGTTTCTGTGGTTGCTTTCCCTACTCACCACTGATTACATCCTAAGGCACCCAAACTAAAGTTCTGCTTTCTGCCTGCCAGCAGTAGTTTCAGTGAGATGATTAACTCTACAAAAAGTCATCTACAGGCAGAGAACATGATTTGCTTTCCCTGCTGCAATCCTTCTTCATCCAGATCTATCCCATCCTCTGTGCAGCAGAGCTTGCCAGTATGGCAAAAGCAGAGATATTCGTGTGATGCCTTAAATGGCTACCTAGAAACAGAGACTAGACAGGAATAAAGGAATAAAAGAGGGATTTATTTGAAAGGCCTTCAGAGGTACACTCTGGGCTCCAGAGGATCTTGCCTCAGTGGATCCCAAAATGGACGACAGGTCATGAGTTCTTCACACTTTTATATCAGCATCAATTCACCAACTAGGACCCAGCCAAGGATGGAATTTCCCCAAGCTTGCCCCCCTCTCCAAGATGATGGTTTACAGTTCTTGGGCCTAGGATGGTCTGGGTGTCCTTAGAGAGCAAGCTGGAGAGGATTTGTTATGTCTGTCTTAGCATAGAGAACAGCACTTAACAAGCTACAGGAAACTTCAGAGTTACACTAGCAGTACAGGATTTGAAAAATATAAAAGTTAAAACCTAAGGCATCATGTGACTATCTCATCAAGAGGAGGAAGCCCCTGGAACATGGTGTCTCATGGACCACCCTTCCCAGGCCCTCTCAAAACAGCACAATCTCCCTATAGAACCAGTCTGGAGCACATGCTCTTCTCATTGAAACCACCACCATCAGCACCCCTGGACCTGGCCACAGCTCCCCCTGCCCCACAATGCAAGGAAAGACTTCTGAAAACCTCAGGCCACGTTTAAGATGGACAATTCAGGTGCCCTGCTATGCTTACCCACTCACACTGCTGTACCTGCAGCAGGAGAAGGACAGAGGGACAGCCCCTGCATTAGCCACACAAGGACTCAGTAGAGACGATTGATTCTCATTGCTGATGTAAATGCTGAGAGCAAAAGAAGTAAACATGTTGACAGTAAACCTGTTTCCCTTGGTAGAAACAAAATGGTATTGAACTAATTCTTTTTTCCTGACTTGCTGTCCTGGGGACACAACTCAATTTCCACCTATCAACACTACTGGCAAGCCAGCCCAGGGACTGAGTGTCCAGCCTCTGCCACCACACAAATCTTCTCTGCACACCTTGGGCCAGACCTACAGACTGTATCTGATGTAAAGTACCTGGATTTAAGGGAAATCATGAAGACAACAGGCATGCCAGGATCCAGTATGACCCTGGTATCATAAGGAAAGTGAGGAACTCGCTGTTCTTTGTAGACTTTCAGGCTGGTGTAGCAGTAGGAACCAGTGCTTGGTACTGGCCCCTCTATAGCTGAAGTCCTCTCAGATCTCAGTCCTCAGTCATCTTTGCCCTCTGCCTTAGTGAGCTCCTTATGTCCTATTTTGTTTTGTATCATCTCAGAGGCAAGGTTAACCTTGCTCAGAGGCACTGACTTTACTCTTCATGATACCACTAGATTTGCAGGTTCTTTCACTAGAAATATTTAAAAATCCCTTGTAATAATTAAATTATTTCTCTCCCCTCCCAGTTATTTTCTGAAGCATCCTTTATACAGGTTTTTCTCATATTTCCATGTCTCAGGCTCTCTTTCTTTGTTCATATTCTTTACTTCTTCCAGGAAACACATACATTAAAAAATGAAAATAAAGCAATAACCATATGCTTCCTTTCTGATCTCTATCCTTATTTACCTTAGCAACATCCCATTATAATGAATGATTCATAGCATTAAGAACCAGTCAGAGTAAAGCCAGCTTAATTTGGCCCTAAAATGGACTGATAGATAGTGAAGAACAGTTGGAGGACTAACATTTGCAGGGAGAACAGCTGTTTCTGAAAGAACAGGTTTCGCCAAGACTTAATTTACTCCATGTAAAGTTTCACTGAGTAGGACAAAAAATGCTCAACACGTGTAAAGTACCTGGTTATATAAGAGGATGAAAGACTTTCTTGAGCCCAAAGAATGTTCAAGATATCAGCCAGTAAATACTTACAGACTTGTACTCACTGAAGTTTCCAAAGTATTTTAGTCTTTCATGTTATTTTAAATGCAGCTTACTGTGGCCATTGAAGATGATGCAAAACTCATTTTGATAAAAAAACATAAAATAATTAGCATGATGTAAGACAGTCAAAGCAACACCTTGAATGTACAACATACGCAACCAAGATTTTTTCTGTTATTATTTTTGCTGTCTTTGAGAAAAGAAAACCACCATGAGAACCTTAATGTAAGAACACAGATTTTTTGAAAAAATTTATTTTATTATTTTATTTCAGGACTTTTCATAGAAACTAGTTCTTATTTTATTACTACTTCTTGTAATCCCACTTAGGAAACACTTCAAGTGTTGCTACAGAAACAGTTGCCACCCCCAGACCATCAAGGATTTTTACTTTGATGTTAAAGTGTTATGATCACATATACAAAATTCATTGTGTTAATTTTGCTCACCAGTATATGAATACAATGATCTCCTCTCTCTCAAATCAGTAACTTTATTCTACAATGTTCAACTAAACAATCTTATGGCACAGTGATGAAACAGGGGATGATTACTTGTTAAAGAAAAAAATCCAATTAATAGCATATGCTTAAGGAAATATACAGGTTTAACTGTAAAATAAAATTGTCACCAATATTTCTCTTCTGCATTTGGTTTCATCATTAACCACAGTTAAACACACGGCTCTGAAAAATATGCAAAGGCAGACTGAGAAAAGTCTTTAATCTATTCTTCAAGAATTAATCCTAATATGGTTTCAGTTGTTGCCTCTTGGCCTTACGATCATGCCAGACTGACGTTTAGGATCAACAGATTATTGCCTTTGACACAGACCAGATAAAACTAGGGGATTTAGCCGTTGTTTCACACACCATCACTTACAATCTACAGTCTAGTTTTTGCCTTGTGAGCTCAGGACACTACAAGAACTTAAGAAATATCCTAACAGTTCAGAACAATGGTTCATCAAGCCCAGTGTTGCCCCTGCAACAGAGCAGTAAGAGATGCTCTTTCTACAATCTATTCCCTCCTCCAGCCTCCAAACTTCATGGATTAGAAATGGTGGACATAATAACCTCCCCTGTGCTCTTACTATCCATTTAGGGAGCTGCTGCTCATAAATTCAAGGAACTTTCTTAAACCTGCTGAGACTATCCATCTCCAGTTTCCTGTACTAGTAAATGCCAAAAGTTTGTAACCTTCAGTGCAAAATACTTTCTTTAGAGTGCTTGAAATTTATCTACTGCTATTTTTGTCTAGTGTCCTTAAATTCTTGCAATTTGAAATTGATGAATGACACTTCCAAAAACCCTTATGTGTTGCCTGTGTGATGGTGTAATATTTGGTGACCTCATACCTCAACCTTTGCTCCAAACTGAAGAAGACTGGATCTTTGTAAGTCTCTCCTCAGTCTGTTTCATCCACTTTATCATTTTGGTTGCCCTTCCCTCTGTTCCTTCTGAAGTGATACTTTATCAGGAGGCCAAAACTGCACAGTACTCAAGATGCTAGTGCATGAAGGTCTTACGCAACAGCAAAATAATGCAGTCCATTTGGTCTTTAAAATCCTTCTTGATGATGGTCAAGATTTTTATATTTTTAAAACCCTCTTTTTTGGCCTCTGCTTCAAAATGAGCTAATGGATTTCAGAGAACTGTGAAGGCAGTCATGACAACTCCCAGTGCTCTTTCCTGAGCTGAAGCTGCCAGTTATGAGTACATTAAATATTATGTTCAGAGTGTCCCAAACTCATCAGTAAAGCTTTATTAATAAGCCCCAGCCTTTCCAAATCTGCTCTGTCAATGAAATCTTGGGCTGTGCAGAGTTAAAGCATACTTGTTTATTTGAGCTTAGCTTCTACTAATAAACAGCCTTGTACTCCAGCCCTCCAGTGCCCAGAGTCTAGGCAGTCTTTTATCAGGAAACCTCTCTCACCTCTTTCTAATCTGGCTTCTTGAAGAAGCAAATCTCATTCAATTACACTATGTCTGCATGTGAGAATTTGTCATTCCATTCCGCAGTTACCTTTGAACATACTAGCCAATACATTAAACAGGAGGATAAGAATCTCTAATGCCATTATATCCTTAAGTTCAATGGAACTAGAAAACTGGAAAGAAAAATGTGTCCACTAAAGGACAAGCTATAACATGCAGTGATCCTTAACAAAAATATCTGCACAGAAAGAGATTTTCTGGACCTCAATTGCACAAGAAGTTTCATTTGGTGCTTGCACTCCAGTAGACATCAGAGGATGTAGTCACAAGATACAAATCCTTCAGAGACCAATCTTCATTAATTCTAACACTCAGAGAAGTACATATCGATTCACCTCGGGTAATGACTCACAGGAAGCCACTTAAATTGCTTCATGGTAGGAGAGAAGCCTGGACCAGATGCAGCCTCAGCTGGAGTTGCCAACAGCCCCTCTGCTCTAGTTTGAAGATGCCCTAGGATAAAATTTTCTTGTTAATAGTGGAACACAGACCAGTACAGCAGAAGAAAGCAAAGAAAAGCTTAAGATAGCAACCTCTATTTACTTCACAAAAATCCACGCTTGTCAAACACAATTGCACTAACTTGCAGGACAGTGGTGGGCAGTCACTTTTGGAAGACAGGATGAGGAGTAGGAAGAAAGAGGTGCATTGTCCCATGTTTTCCACTGAGCAGCCTTGCATTGGGAACTCATCAGCAAATTGGTCAGAGTTCATCTCCAGTAAGAGCAAAACCCTGCCAATGGCTGAGGCAGCAACCCTCAGCCCATGGTGAGCGATTTGGCTGTGCTGGAAGACCCTCAGGAGAGACAGCATCTTCCCCTTTCCACTCTGCCCCAATCCCAGCAGGGATTTAATATCCAGGTGCTAGAAAGATAAACAACATGTCAGTAGAATTGCCTTGTTAAGGTTTAGGGCTTGACATGCTTCAGTGATCTCAGACCTAGGGGGAGGTGAACGAAGCTTGGGGTGAAGGATGTACCATTGATAGTGAACACACAGAATGCAGAATTTACAGGCCACAGGGTCATTTGGCAGAACTCCCAAGACAATGAAGAAACTAACAAAGTCAACTCAGCAACTGTGCTGAAATCAGCTCTGTCTGGGTAAAAGGTAATTCTGGCAGGGGCAGATTGCAACCACCAGCTCACAGACCACCGACCCAAGAAACCCAGCGACTCAGAAGAAGAGAAACACTGAGCATGCACACATTAACTAGCATAAGAAGCAAAGTAATCATTCAGCCAACAGAAGATAGAATACTAATTAATAAGAGAATTATCTTTGATGTTGAAGTCAAATACAGATTTAAAAAGGAGCCTGCTCATACACACATTTTGATAGGCTGAGACAACATGAACAACAAGTGTCATAACTTTTCCTTGAGAAAAGCAATTATTTGCTTTAGTTGTAAGTATAAAAGGTTTGTTGTAAGTATAAAGGGGCTTTTTGGTTTGGATTTTTGGGGAAGTTGGATTTTTATTTTTTACTTTTTTTCCCATTGCTGTTGATATCTTTGTTTTCTTTTTGTTGATATCTTTGTTTTACACCTCTAAATACCTGAAACACCATAATATACAGTAACCTTCTACAGTCTCAACCAAAATCAAGTATTTCAGTCAGTGAAGGAACTCATTTTCTTGTACAGTTACTATCAAAACATTTAGTTGACTTAGACTTGTATTTTCAAATTCTTATTACGTCCTTGATAATTTCAATGAGGCTATTAAAATAGCTCTTTCTGTATGTAGGCAGCAGCCTCATGTGAGGAGAGGTGACTGGCACCAGATGATGCAATGCAAGTGGGAAAAGAGAAATTTTCAAACTGTAACAGCTTTTCTCTTCTCTTTGGCAAACCAATAAGTGGGATGATCTATGTTAGTGACACTATACTAACACTGCACCAACAAGATCTGATATTTCAAGCTAAATGACAAATAGGCATTTAACTTCTGCATTTAGGAAAATTAACTAGAATAGCATAGAACCCATAATTATAATTTTCAGTCCTACATAAATCCCTGATGGAGAACAGCATGAACCTTGAGTGCCTGTGTGTCCTTTGAGAAGAGAGTTGTTGCACATAATAGAAAAAGTTACATTTTACTATCTGGATATGCATCATGTCTTAGCAAGAATCTTTTACATTTGAAAACACAGAAAAGGAAAGAACTGCTACTATGGCTTCAGAAAAAAAGCAATGCAGAATGCATAGTCTGTCCCAAGGAATGGAGTGAGATTGACAAGTTATTTTTAAAACAGACAATTTTCATGGAACAGTTCAGACAGGTGACACACAAAAAAACCCCCAAACAAATAACAAAAAACCTCAAACCACTACATAATTAACAGAGTGACAGTATTCCATTGTGGTGGCAATGGTCTAGGTAGCAGCAGGAATGGGAAGAGAAAGGGACCTGAAAGTGAAAGGCTAAAGATTAAACTGGATTTGTATAACAGCAGCTGAAAATCAACTCAGGATATCATTCACTTGTACAGAGTCTGAAACAGCGGAGGCAAAAAATATAAATATGGCTCCTGTCAGCTTTAATGGCCTGTTAACAATATGGGGTTTGTGAATTTGGCCTCTTTATTGCTGATGATTTTAGCAGTAGCATTCTACCAGTGAGCTCACTACACAGTCCAAAATTAACTCCCTCTAACACTTCTCTGGGAGGAAAGATCCAACAGAAACACAAACAGCTGCCAATGTCTTCAGCTACCCTTCACCTAATATTTTTTTATGGTGCAGTTAAAAGTTTCAAGACATAGTGTAATCTCACCAAAATGTAAAACTGAATTCACCAGTAGATACACTGATTATGTTTTGCTAAAGGCTATAATGTGAACGCACAAAGCTGCTGCAGAAATCTCTGAGAGTTGAAGAGCCCAAGGATATTTGCTGTACAGCACACCCAGGACCCTCAGTAGAGAGGAATTAACCAAAGCTGAGAATAATACTGTGACCCACACAGTTGGTAAATCCCTAATCATAAAGGATGCACAGCAAGACATTGGGAATCAATGAGGCAGCACAGGAAAACATTTGCAGTTGGATTTTATAGATGCAATTTTTCTCTTTTTCCCTAAAATAACAAGAAAATTATTCTGCACCCAGAATTTAAAATTAGACTTTACCAGGAACAATATTTTACTAGTAATTAGCGCTAGTGGAAATGTGTGACATTTTACTTCTGTTCAAAACATCTTTCCTGTTAATAATCTCCAGATTTTTACATCCTTCACTTTTTCAAATTTCTAATACTTTGTTAGGAGGAACCAGGCTAAAGGGGATCTTTACTGATAGAAATTGCACAAATTTAAAGTCCTGGAAATGCAACCCTTACTCATGCTGTTGAATGTTCATTAAAAGCAACAACTCTGTTAAAATTTATCCTGATCCTCGGGTGAATTCACCAAACACAGAAGATGCAGAGGGTATGTTCCACAGCAAAGAGATTACAAAAGGCTATCAGTATATGTTGGAGTCTAGGAAAAGCTTGGGAACTTTTCCTGCTCCTCTGATTGTTTGTTTTGCCCTCAGAGCTCCTCAAAAAAGGAGCTCACCCCCACTTCAGGGTGAGCTGAGAACACCAAAGAAATGAGGAGATGTTGTTTAGTGTACCACAGAATGTGTAGTTGTAGTTTTTAGGTTTTGCTATGTATGTTATATAGACCCAACATGGAGATTCTAGGGTGTCAGCTTCTTCTTCTTCATCTTCTTCTTTCTTCTCCTTCTCTTCCTTTTTCCCTCTGACATGAGTTCCTGTGACTTGTTAATTGGTAGATAGAATTTAGTGTAGAGGAGATATGTCAATAAGGTTGATATTTACTGGTTTTGGGAACAAAATAAGATATGTAAAGTTTTCTAACTGGTTGATAATAGATATAAAAGCTACCTGCTTCGGGTAGCCATTGTCATTCTGTCCTCGTGTTCCTGGAGGCCACAGCACAGTCTGTGCCTCTGAAACTTTGATAAGAACAAGAAATAAACAAGCTTTGAAACAGCAGAAAGAAGCCTCATTTCATCTTTTCAGGACTTGGGACACTCAAACGAGGAACACAGCCAAGCCAGAAGTCAGGGTCCAAAGAAGAACACCTCCCCCCTGACAGTATACTTGGGAATAACCCTGGTATCGGAAAAACTTTCCCTGCAGTCATGTCAACTTAATTCTTCCTTGGAAACACCTGAGAACAACGCATAAGGAATAGCATAGGCAGGGTATTGCAGACTCCTGACTCCATACTACACTTGCTACAGCCTGTCACAGGATATAATAATGGAATATACATTATTTTGAAGTAAAAACCGTAAGAATTGGAGGAAGCCAGAAAATCTAGTCTTGTTGTCCTGATACCTGCCAAGATCCCACATCTGGATCTCAGCTCAAAAGGTTCTTATCCTGTGAGCCTGTTCCAGAACTGTGAGTTAAAAGTAATCCAAACCATGGATCTAAACACAGGCTACTATCTTTTCTCTCTAATGGCAAACTGAAAATAAAATAGTTCTTCTTGGCTTAGACCAAGTTAAAAAGCAATATAAATGTAAGATTTTTCTGATTTTTTTTCAGGCAAGATTCTCATGGGAAATAGCATTTCTGATGCTTGTGACTCTTGTGTGTTTTATATCATTTCTCAAAGCTCTCTGCATTTCAGCCCAATCTACCTTTATTTTCCCGTTTCCTACAAGATCATCTGAAATTGGCTTTATTCTGTTACAGAATGTCTCTTTGACAAGAGATAAACTGCAAGTGATAAATCAAGGAAGAGAAAAAAGCAGAAAGTTTTTGCAGAAAGAAAATATGTCCTAAGACAACAGGGACAACCTGATGAGAACACATCTGTGAGATCATGAAGAGATACGTTTTGTCTGGTTACATAAAATAACATTAGAGTAAGTTACAACAATTGTAAGAACGGCAACTGTATCAGAGTTAAAAATAAGAGCAGGATTGGTTGTGATTCCCCAGGCACAGCAGATGGAAAAGAACTTCAGCTTTTAAACTTACTACATGTTCTTACTGCTTTTGTGAAATTCTAGGATATTCTTTTAAAAAAAAGTAGGCTTTCGGCAAGTATGCCTCAAGCAGTATCTTTGCCCTGATGGCTTCTGTGGCAGTAGTTCTTAGTCTTGAGGCTTGATTTCAAGTTTTAATAAGATTAATCAAAGAGAACTTTATCAATTTCTAGTTTAAATGAAAGTAATTTTTAAAAAAATCCTGTATTATAAGAAAAGCTGATCAATGCTGACCCTTAATATTCCCATGAATGGCAATACTAATTGAATTTACTATTCTGCCTTAGATGATGAAGTCAGAAGTACTATTTTCTTTGTCTTCCCTTGCTATATGGATTATTATGAATACCCTTAGCTCATAACTGTTGTTTAAAATGCTCACTACATACCTATTTACTTATGGCTGTGCATTGGTTACACATACAGCAACACAACTTGCAAAATCTTTTTGTTAGGAGCACAGTCAAGAGGAATAATTTGTCTATGCACTTTCCTGCAGAGTCTTGAGAAACAAATAACCTTCACCCAATACCTTTCTTTTACACAAGAGTATTTTGCTTCAGCTCACAAAGTGTATCTTTTTGTTTGCTGCCTTGACATCCAAGCTGACTAATGAACGCCTTCATGCCAAATCCAACAAAAACAGAGCAAGCTCTCCTTAATCTGCAAGGCTGCCACAAACATATGTAAATCTTTCCTTAATGAATCCTAATTTGTACTTTTTAATTCTGTTAGACCTAGCATGCCACGACATAAAAATTGCACTTCCCCAAAATAGTACTGGCTTTCTAATTCTGCAGATAAATGAACTAACCACAAGGCCAAACTGATAGAGTCAAATGGAAAAAACATCCAAAACCAAAACAACAACAAAATGTCCCAACAGAAAACCACCACACATAAACACTGCATGCTTACATGCACACATACATACTTATTTTCCACACATTTTCGGGCTTACCTTTCATAAGTCTAAACTAGTGATTCAATAATTTTCTCAAGGACTGACAAGAGCACAATTGCTTTACTCTCTCAGAGCAGAGCAGCTGAGAAGAGAGTGTCTTTCAAAGCCTGCTGGATTTTGATGCACACCTCATGGAGCTACAACAAGACCTCACAGGAAAGGTACTCTGTAAAGAACTTGTTTAAAACAATTCTGCATTTTTCAATACAAGGCAGGATAAGTTTTGGGATGAGGGGCTAAATATTGTCATGCTTATCCTCCAAGTTTACCAGCAAGTAAAAGGAAAACAAAATTTAAAAAGAAAAAAGGAGGGAAGAGGTATCCACATCCAACTAAAAGTTACAAACCTATCTTCTCTATAAAGGAGACTGAGAAAATAAAGGGGATTGTCTTTTTAGTTTTATGAAGAAAAGTTAATGCAATACTTTATCAACATAAACGGTCCTGGGTATTTCTGGAAAAGTTTTACAGTAGTAGCGGTATGTTTCTAATAATGTACTTTCAAATTACATTAAAGTACAACACAGATGGGCAGTATTATTTCAACTCTATCTAAACACAGCTGTAAAGACTTTTTTCTAGCCAAGTTACTTTGAAATCCACAATAAATTTATTCATGCAGACCTTTTTGGAGTATCATACAATAAAGAATGGTTTCCAGTCTTTTTTAACTCCTGACACTTGTGCTTCAAACCATACTCTACATCTTATGAATTAATCACTATTCATACAAAGTTCCAGTTATGGTTCCTAACTTTAAGAAATGGGAAAGTCAGTGTGGACATTTCACGTTTAGCTTTTGTTGGAAGAAGTTTGTGAAGAAAAATAGAACTACTTTTCAAGATTACGAGATTTAGTCAGTTTTATCCATTTCCTGGAGCCTATTTGTCTCACCGTGAGGAGAATTAGACCATTTTAAATATTAGATTCACAGGCACGAGTGAGAAAGAAAACAGTAGCTTTTTGATTTATGAAACAGGAGGAACAGACATCTTTGTCATTACAAGGGAGCACTGCTGAAAATAAGTCAATGTAAAATCTTTCTACAGAGGCAATACAAAAGTGATTGGAAAATATTAGATGTGGTTGAAGTGAGTCCCCATGTCATTTAGTTGATGTTCATAATAACTGGCTGTTCATATTAATAGGCTGGTCATTTAGTTGAGTTCATAACTTGCAATAAACTGCAAAGCACTTTGCTGCTCTAAATGCTTTCAGGAACTACCAAAATCACCAGCTTCCCAAAAGAACTGTTTGAAACACAACTTATATTTTGTTCCTCCTGCCTTCCTCCTGTTTTGCTTTACGCCTTCCTTCCCTGCCTGCTGTACAGATTCCCACTCAGCTGAGCATCCATTTTCCCATGGATTTTCTGCCGGCAGCATTTGGCAGCTCCAGTTTGACTGTTTCAGAACATGAAAGCAAATGGCTGCTCAGGCTCCACTGGGGCTGGAGGGGGAGAGTGGGGCATCTACTCTGCCACCGCAGACACTCATGGATCTTTTTGCAGTTCAGCCTAGGATTTAGCTTACATTTCTCATTCAAGGTCCAAGATGCTGCTTTGTGCTAAATAGCCAGGGGGAGGGCTACTCTTGGAGAAATATAAAACAAGTAGCTGGTCCAGCTGTATGCAGGCTGGGGGTGATAGGAAGTCCTGGCCACCAACACAGCACACTTCAAATTTCTCTCTCTCCCTCTCTGATGTAAGGCTGCAAATACAAGTATCTTGGTGCATTCTTTCTAGAGCTACAGTAGTAAGGGGGTTTAGATTTTTGCTGTGCTCTAAAAAAAGCCATCTGAGAACCATCCAGTTTTTTTGACTACACTTGTCAGTAGAAGTGAAAAGTGAAAAGGACCTGCTGAAGAAAGTTTTGTGAGATATGAAAGAAAAGCTGTGCTACACCTGTAGAAGGGGTAAAGTTTGGGGTAGTTCAGGAACCTTAAAAAGCATCTGGAAAACAATTCTTATAAAACAGAAGTGAAAACCGGTACAGTGTTAATTCTAACAAGCTGACACTTGAAGGGGAAAATCTGTTCAGAAAGCCCAAAGATAAACATTCACGCATGTAATCGGAATGTAAAAATGAAACAGAAACCCTAATTATACAAGTGTCATCGACTCTTCAAACCATCCTTAGGAGCACTTTCAGATCATTGGGTCTAATCACAGAACCACAGAATCAAAAAATCGTAAAATGGCCTGGGCTGGCAGGGACCATAAAGAGTGTCCCATGGGCAGAGAGACTCTCCACTAGAGCATGTTGCTCAGAGCCCCATCCAGCCTGACCTTGAACACTTTCAGGGATGGGGCAGCTGCAGCTTCTCTGGGCAACTTGTACCAGTGCCTCACGACCCTCACAGTAAAGAATTTCTTCCTAGTATAAAATATAATTCGGTTTGAGCCATTCCCTCTTGTTCTATCACTACATGCCCTTGTAAAAAGTCTCTCTCCAGTTTTCATGTAACTATAAGGTGACCCTGGAACTTTCTCTTCTCCAGACTGCACTCTGCTTTTTCCTGATGTCATCTCATATAACTATGTAATATCAAGCACCATTTGAAAAACATTTTAATTGATTAATTTGACACATGGCGAGGGGGGTGGATGATTTGTGCGTTTTTCATTTGTTGTGGTTTTTTTGTTGTTGGGCGGTAGGGTTTAAGAATAGAGTTATTTAGACTCATGAACTAGGGTTCAGACAGATGAACTTTGACAAATCTAGCAGTTTTAATCTATCATGATTCCTGACTCTCCATGTCATTCCTCTGCAGAGGTTAGCACACCGTAACAGACGAAAACGCATGACTCAATTATTCCAGTTCGCAGTGCAGAATATCAGCTTAAAGCACTAATGAAGGTGTGGTTTGTGCAAAGACATCAGACCATGAACTGAACTGAACAATGCTGTGCACACACATTTCACCAGGTCTGAAGAGGTGTTGGCTGTTGCAGCACACAGTAGGTGGTAAAGTGCCACAAGCTTCCCAGAAGTGTACTTTTAGAGGATGCCACTCGCTGCTGGGGCTGTCTGGACTCACAGCGTAAGGCTGCTGTGTCTTTTTGGAGCAAGCCCTAATCGCTATAGATGTCAACGATAAAGAGTTGGGAGGAGCATTTGTGTGCATTTCCACAGTGATGTTTATTGCATCCAGGCCTGTGACAGAGTCCAGGGACCAGGCCAGATGATGATGACGAATCCACCCCAGAGCGAGTGACACAGGGGTTTAAGTACAGGGGGCAGAGAGCAACAGGGTCCAATGGGATGAGGGCCAGGGGGAGTTACATAGGAGGGATCAGGGTACCAGGGCCAACAGGAGCAAGCCAGGAGTGGAACTAAGGGAGAGGGACCTGTCCTGGCAGGTCGAGTAAGGGAGAAGGTTCTGGGGATAGGGGAGTGCCCCTGGAAGAGTGGTAGGGAGGTAACTGCTCAGGGGGAGGAATAGAACTGGGTGCAGGTAACCATGGTAACTAGAGCCATAGGAAAGGCCTTGAGTCTTCATCAGTGGGGAGTGATAGCTAAACAGTCCTTGTCCCTCCAAGGGACAGTGCTGTCCCCTTGGGTCTGAGGCTCGCAGACCTCCACATACGGCAAGTTTTGGTAAAGCAAATGAGATGAAGCAGCATCTCCATCCACTCAGCAATTGAGAGCAGGACCCCTCAGCCATATGTATACACTTCTGAGATGAGCTGGCAACACTTGAATTGTCCAGTTTCCTATCTTCCCTTCATCCCTTTATTTCAGCTGGCTCACTGGACTAGCTCGTATCTTTTGCAAAGGGCTCAGCACAAGTCAGATCTCCCAAGGCTTTCAGTGGCTGGTATGAGACTATTTTAAAAAATTATATAAATTAGTTCATTGTAAGTTGTTCAGAATTAGATCTTTCTGAGAAGGAAACTAGAAAAAAACTTGCTGTTTAAATTCCTGTATCCTGTTTCCTTCTGTCACATTTAGAGACCGTCCATCAGTGATAATTTCTAAGTGCATGTTATGACTGAAGAAAAATTATTTCAAGTCTAATCTAATCCTTTTTGATTAATTTCTCCCCAATTTCCTATAAATGCCCCCAGAAAAATGGTAAAGAAAATCAGTTGTTAACAGTTCTACTCACTTTCAAATTCAGCTGCTAAGTGGAGAATTCTGTTTAAAAAAAAAAATTCGAGCAGAAATTTAGGAAAGAAATTTGTTTGATTTCTATTTTTCATATCTATACTTATGCATGGGATTAGTTATAAAAACAGAGATACTGAAATATGTTAACTTCATCAGAAATCAAAACTTATTTTCCCCTGAAAATATCCATTGAGCTAAAAAATAAATTAGTTCATAAATTCAAATTAAGATGTAAAAGGTGTTAGCAAGCTCCATGGCAGTTCATTCTTCCTCGATATAACTCAATGCAGATAAGAAGAGGTTTTAACCAATTTTCTGTAAGAGGTAGAAAAGTTAATTCAAAACCCCATGGGACTAGAATTTGTTTGGTGTTCAAATACTGCATATCATTCTGCTGTCAGTCCGGCTGAGTCTAGCTAATCTCCTTATTTTTTATTAATACCTCTATGATGCTGAATTGTCAAACTTATAAGTAGTATCCTAAATGACTGCTACTAGTGCATTCAATAAAATAACAGTTCCCTTATAATGCACAAAATCTTATAGTTAATAATGTTAATAGCACACAAAAATGACTGATAAAATATACTGTGTTGGTTTATATACACTACATAGAATTAATTGACTTTACCAGGCGAAACCAGGTAAAAATTTTTCCCTATTCTCCCAAGAAACAGTAGATATGAAAATCAAATCTTTGAGAAGGTAAACTACTCTACATTGATGCAGATATAAAGAAAAGTGAAAAAAGTAGTAATGAAATGGCTAGACCATACATTTGAAGTAAAATACGTTTTATATTTGGAATCAAAGTAGAATTCAACACGCCTTGTAATTCCCTTCTTTCTCTGTCCTTCTCATGGCATGAACACTTATTTAGAAAAGGCAATACTGGAAGGGGTGAAATCTTTAGAGCTGGTTTAGCTGTACCAGTATCTCTGAGCTGCAGAGTATCTTTCCAGTCCTGCCCTCTTTGTTTCCCTTTTCCCTTCTTCTCTTGCACACATGCTTCTGTGCCCAGTGCTACTGAAAGCTGAAAGTCTGCATCTGCTCCCTGATCAAAACCTGTTTGTCATTAAATTATAGCTTTAAAGAAAGAGACAAAAGACACTAAAAAAAGGGGGGAGTGATAACTGTGAACATCTGTATTTTCCTCTGCCTTCCTGTCCCTAACATCACCAGAAAATAATAGCTTCCCTGAACTGTATTTACAAGTCTGAAAAGGAAGAGCAGTGAAGTTTAAGGAGTCATCTGAAAAGAAGTCAAATAACAACCACTACACGGAGTGTAGTGTAGCAATAAGTTGTTCCATGCACTGAACAAAAGCACAGCTAGTACTTAAGACACAGTAATAAAAACTCATCTTAGGTGCTCATGGAGGGAAGAAACTGGTTTTGCACCCAGCTCACTCACTTGCATCAAAGAATCCTCCTGTTTTCAGCTCAGACCTTTCCTTAGCCCTTCCTTGGAAGTCTGCTAGCATACACAGACCAATAGGTACCTTCATGTCTCAAGAAGAGGGGTTCTGCATCTAGCTAACCTAGCTCAGTCTGCGATGTCCTTGTGTGCCCCATTCCCTTCCTTCCCAGTCTTCTTCAATTAAGGTTAAGAATTTTAGGGAAGCACGTGGGTGCAGGTAACGGACTGTTTTCCACAGCCCCCAGTCCTATCCATTCTGTCATTTTTCATACTTAAATCTGATGAGAAGTGTACTTCTCCTACAAGAGAAGCACTCATCAGGAGTGATCCACCATCTCTCAGGTGAATCGTGTTTTTCTTTTGCACCCTAAACTTGCAGATATCTGTCCCCTTTCCACAGCTGTCCTCTACTCATCCTTTAAGTTAAAGGTTTAACACCTCATTTTCACTGATCCCCTCATTATGCATTGCTCATAGTACTTTTAATCTGTGGGTATTGTTCAGACTAGGTTTATTTTTCTCTTCCAGTATTTCACTATTTGTGTATGTGTCATCTAATGTAAGGGTTGTGTTGGTAATTGCTACCCTTCTGTGGAAATGCTCAGTAATCACTGCGTAAACCCTGCACAGCATCCAGAAAACAGCTTAGAGTTGGCTCCAAGCAGCCTTAATTTACATATCCAAGCATATTTTTGTAAAGCTAAACTAAATGTGTGTTTATCAGAGAAGTCATACACTTGAAACTACCATGGTCTCAAGTCTCTTTTCCACAAAAATGTTGTCCGTAGAAGGAAGCTGGAATTTACTACCAGGCTGTCAGCTACTGCCAAGCAGAAGCCCTTCTGCCCAGAGAGCACACAATAATCCCATTTCCAAACTGAACCTAAAATCAGCCTTGGACAAGATACTGTCCACGTTGCATAACCAGTTATATCCACCAGGACAAAGAGAAAACAAAACGTACAAACAAAACCCAAACCCAACACAAAAAGAAATCCAAAAGCAAAAAATACCCAAAAATTATTTCCCCTAGGGTGACTCAAGTCTTGTGCCCATCTATCATCTCAGTAGGCGTTCAGTGATTACAGCTATAATACACAGCAAAAAAGAGGCCAAACAGCAAGGTAGGAAAAAATTGCTGATGGCATCCAATTGTAAATTATTTAATTCAATTAATCACTTAAAAAATTATGATGATCTAAGTCATCTGAACAGAGCAAGCAGTATTAAGGATCAAACTCTCCATCACAATTAGACAGTACCTCGTCATGCCAAATATATTCAGAGAAACTATTTACAAAGAGGATTTAATCAATAGATGACAATAATAATGCCCACTAGATTGAATAATGTGACTAGCAATATATGCAAACACATGCCTTTTTTTCTGGAGAAATAACCTTCTGAAAAAAAAAAAATAGAAGGAAAATGACAGTAAATGAGCAATAGTTCCCTCCAGGCAGAAAAAAAAAATAAAATGGTTGTAAGAGCCATACAAAAGTGGAATCTTAATTAAAAGCTTCAAAAGCAAATACTAGCCAAATAATAAAAAAAAATACATATATAAATAAAAATTAAATAGAGAATGTGAAGGGTGACTTCATCACAAGGAAGGAAAAAGCCCATGAAGTGTGACAGTGAGAACAGGAGAATTGAAAGGAAAAGTGCACTATGCTCTATAAAATTGAGATGAAAGAAGACAATTTAAAGATCCCTTGTTTTTCACTATTGTCTTAAACTAACACAGGATGCAGAAATACTTTCTTAAGTAACTGTGTAACAATTTAAAATTATAAAGCTATTCACAGTGGAAAAAAATTGAAGAACACATTTCAGAAAGGTGTTGGTACAGAAATGTTTAATAACAAATCTACTTACTGCAGATTCACACTTCTGGAACATTAAAGGTAAATATTAAAAATGGGACTTAAGAAAAACTGAAAGCAACTAGACTCCAGAATTGTGCCTTCCCTGTTTTCCACTCAGTTGACGCCTAATCTCAAAGGCATCTAGACACTTCAGTCTCTGACCTCAAATCCGGGAAGAGTAACTGCATGTCCAGAGGTGTCTCAGGCCTGTACAGCAGCCTTTCCCATACCAGCTCTTTTGTTGGCACGACATTCATGCCACAGCTTGAATGAGATTCAGAAACTGGGAGTTCCACACTACTCCAGTTTGCTAAGCAATAACGTGATTACTGTCTCTGAGTATGCATTCTGGGAATGTAACTGTAGCTCTCTGCCTGGCTCGAGGATTTATATTGAATTCTGTGTTTATTTTGTGACCTAAGAGAAAATACAGAAATCAACCTGGAGGCAAGGACAGAAAGACCATACATTCTCAGCTGAACTCCAAGAATGGGATTCATCACCTAATGCAGGTGTCTGGGTTTCCCCTGCAGTCAAGAAGGGGCTAATTAGCACAGCCAGAGGGTTCCAGACAGCAACTCACTCATCCTACAGCAGATATGTTGGTCAAATGAATCACTAGCTGACTCCATCACTGACTGTGTCAGAGTTTTGACACCAGACTAAAATCAACACCCACTTGCTGGCACTTAAAATCCTACCTTTGCTAGGTCATCTACTGTAGATTAATTGCCCTTTGATTCATTCACTCACATCCAGAAAAGGCCCCCTTCCTTGTTGTACACTGGTAGAGATGTGACTGGAGAGAAGTTCCTTATCCAAGGCTTGTGTGGCAACAAGTGCACACCAATGTAGGAGGAGAATTAAAGTTATGATCCCTTTCAATGAGTAATGTAGCAGTATCAAAAGTTTTCCCTATCCTGAAAGAGTATCCCCATCTCTTTATTAAGAAAAGATGCATTCTCACTGTTGAGTTCAGGGACGGCAAAAATGGCAGCATAAATTTCAGATGAAAAAGACATTTATTAAGAAAATTTTGCCTTTTATATAACCAGGGTCACTAGAGCAGGGCACAGTTACTGGTTTTGGGGTGAACACCTCTTTAGCATCATTGGTTAGTTACGAATGCCTAAGAATAACAAGTTGGAATAACAAGACATAAAAACACTACTTGTAAAATATAGTTTACAAAAACACATGAGATGGTTTACATAAACTTCTCTTGGTTCTCAGCTCCGTTTGTGAGAAAGCAACTTCTCACAAACAGGGCCAGGAGCTGGAAAATTTCTCTCTGATCAAACATGTCAGTGTCCACAATGCATCAGTTTTTTAAGTCATTTCAGGAATGAAGACAAAACTGAAATCCTCAGCACCCTGTTCTTGAACACACTGTTAGAATGGTTGAGAAGTGCACTATACTTGTCCAACATGAACAGATTTAGAGGCTATGTGGTTAAAAGTGGCAGCTGTACCTGAATCAGCTCTCACTTTGATCTGCAAAATGAAATCCCAAGAGATATGCCCAAATTTGGTTCTGAAGAAAGGTTAACTACAAGTACAGACAGTAGCACTGCACAAGAGCAGTTCTGGGAGTAGCTGTTTCACAGACTTCTACATAGTCTTCCCACAAAGAAAGCATAAAGTGGTTCCATGGTTATTTCTGAGGTAAGGAAGAGGGCAACACAGAGGTTTAGTTGATCTCATGTCTGTATAGGACTCTCTTAGTTCAGAGAGAAATCCTGACTTTTTGGAGGAGTTGTACAAGTTATTTTCAATGAAGATGACAGAGCTGAATGATAGATAGGGCTTTTATCTATTTATCTATTTTTATGTCTTTATATAGTATGTACTATATTTATATTTACTTTTTTTTCTGTATAAAATAAAAACAGCTCTTCTGTTCTGGTTAGAGAACTCTCAGTAACAAATGCTGTCAGAAGTTTCAGAATGGGCCAGTCACGTATCTTATGACTGGTTCATAGCAGCAACGTATGCTTAATACATTAAGGGAGAAAAATATTTTCTAGGTGGAGTAAAACTGGAAAAGTAATCCAGATTGGTAGACATGACTGATCTTTCATCAACCAGCTGTAGAGAGAGGTTGCAGGAGAGGTAAGGGGAAGGAGATAATTGCTTGAAGGATGAGAGGCCAGAGAGTCCACTGCAACCACAAGCTGGCATTTAAAAACTGCTGACTGAGAAGACAATGCCTTACAGGAAGAATTGCCAGACCATTAGCAAAAGTCCACAACCTTTTATAGAACAGTTTGACAAGATGCTGGGAGGAAAGGAAACAGACAGGAACTGACACAGAATTTATGGTGTAAGGCTGCAAGAGATGCCAAGGAACCGTCTACCTGAGGTGAGCTGGCAAGAGGGCATGATCCCCCCCTAGAGACCTTCAGCTTACTCCAATACTAGCATGACATAATTTAGTCCACAAATAGTTACCACTTCTGGAAGTTCCCAGAACCTTTACTTGTACCTGTTGACAGTGACAAAGGTAAAAGCACACTCTACCAGGCAATCAACATTCTACAGAAAGTGACAGACCCACGCAGAATCTTCATGGCACAGAACAGCAATCTGTTTTGCAGCTCAGATGTGAAAATCCTGTTCCACCCTTTGGTATTAATGGACAAATTCATCAGCCTTCTTAGAGACAACATTGTTACCTTTTCAGCTGTACGCATTGTCCTTAATAAATCCTAGTGAAAGACAAAAATAGGATGGACAGCAAATGAAAGGACAGGAGGCTTTTTTGGCCTTTCTCAATCCAAATTAGTTATAGAAATGCAATGATCCATATCTTCAAACCAGAATATTTTAGATTTTTTAAAAAATCTAGTTCTTTATCTTTATACTATGAACATAGAACACAACATGTATACAACATTTGCCGTGCAACAAAGGAAGGTAATTTGAGGCAGGGGCTACCAAGATTTAAAGGGATATTGTTAAGGGCCATCATCAAAACAGAACAGAGTGTATTGTTTAGCATGACAAATCAGATTCCAGTCCTGCCACCTATAGACAAAGTTTTTTGGAACTTTCTAGTACATGTTTTTCAGTGACTTCTGCCTTTCCATATGCAGAACATTAATTATATACAGTAAGTTCCTTCCTCCTCATTGCAGATGTTCAGTCTCTGTCCTGGACTCAAGGTGGCAAATTCCTTCAGCACTCAGAGAGAAAAACATAGAGAAACAAGAATCCTAAAGGAGAAATAAGGAGTTATTTGCTAGAATACAAACAAGCAAACCCAACCCTACCAACAGTCAGCATTAGCCACAGAATGCACTACTTGACATTTTTTAAATCAGTTACTGGACTGAAATTCTGAAACACAGACTAAGTTAAACATATTAATATTAATAAAAGATAACAAAGTTTTTATGTAATGTTATTCCTTTGTAGTACGAATTTATTATCTAAGAATATGTCACACTACACAGTTTTGCACAAGCATGTGACAAAGAATCCTCCCACACACACATTCACTGGGGCAGGATGAACTTCTGGAGGAATGTTAATTCTGATTTTTATAGGAACAAAATCATAGTCTAAATCTATCTTTTCTGAGTATTAATAAACTTTATCACTACACAGAACTGCAGTGTAAAAAATGATGAACCAGTATCTTTTTAATTTGAAACACTTCATTGTGAGCCATAGCTACTGATCATCTTTATTAAAATGCACTGTCACATTCAATGGCCCTCACAAACTCAGCTGCATAATAGATGTTCATATTTTCATGTCGGGCTAAAATAAATGCAAAATTTCACATGACAACACAATAGAAGCTGATCCTAGCTTACAGTCTTAAGCTATTAATTTTTTGGAAATGCCAAGGAAGCCTGCCTAGTATATCAAAATAGCTTGCAAAGTACTACCATGTGCTCTCAAGGTTAATAAATTCAAGTTTGGCCACTTATTTTCAAATTTTGTATGGTATTAGAAGGAACTTATTTTCCTCATTTAGGTAAATCTCTTTTTAGGAAGTTCAGAGAAACAGAGACACCAATTGGTGAAATGGTTCCATAAATAAGAGTTGAACTGTAAAGATTTCTTATTTTTAAGGATGGAAAGGCATTTAACAAATGCTCTTGTAACTTAGTGAATATCTTAAAAACGAAGATATTCCTATCTGATCAAATAATAACAGTTCAACTATCTTTGTTTGCTGTGTTTAAAGCCAGCTGTATATGAGCAAACTTAATGGTTGGACAGCTTTATCCATACTATGCAATTTCTAAAGTAAACAGTTTTATTTCATGCCAGGAATGAGCACATTAAGAACAGAAGTCACAAAGGTTTATGAATAAAATCAACCATGAGTGAAGAGATGTAAAGACAATTATCTTTCTGCTTTGCAGTTTAACCTTTAAAGCAAATGTCCCACTACTGAGAAAAAAAAAGACCACTTTTGGGAAACAAGAAATTACCTTCATATATGTAATGATGTTATGGAGCTGAGCGAGGATGCCTGCATCAAAGTGAAAAATAGAAGCTTATGGTGCAAAGCAACCATTTTCAGCAATTTCAGAGATGCAGGTTCCACATCCATCTTTATGAATGCTGTCAGCAGGCAAGCCCTTGCTAGGGCTCCAGGAAGCATCCTTAGACACAGTTGCATGAATACAGACCCCAGAAAGCTGCTTTAAAGGACTTACTGCCTTAGGTTTTAACATTTGTATTTTTCAAATCCTGTACTGCCTAGTGTAACTCTGAGGTTTCCTGTAGCTCGTTAGCTGCCTCTGTCTTATGCTAAGACTGATATAACAAGGCCTCTCCAGCTTGCTCTCCAAGGACACCCAGACTGTCCTAGGCCCAAAAGTGTAAACCTTCATCTTGGGGAGAGGGGCAAACTTGAGGAAATTACATCATTAACTAAAGTTTTAATTGGCAAATTTATGTTGATATGCAAATGGACCAAACCGATAAAGGGGTGAAGAACTCGTGATCTGTCATCCATTTTGGGATCCACTGAGGCAGGAGCCTCTGGACCCCCAGCGTGTACCTTTGAAGGCCTTTCAAATAAATACCTCCCTTATTCATTTATTCCTGTCTAGTCTCTGTTTCTGGGTGGCCATTTAAGGCATCAGACCGAGCAGGACATTAGACTCCTGAAGCATGGGGACACTGAGAAGCTGCATTGCAGAGGGTGGCCCAGTCTAGGGCCATCACTAAGGGCTGGTAAGTAATTTCTTCTGAGCAGCTAATATCCATTGGATTGGGCATTGGGAATGCAACAAAGGTTGATTGCAGGCTACTGATAAATCCCCAAGACTTCACCCAAAATGAGCTGAAGAAGCACAAAGTAATTTGGGTGCAGAGGGTATTAAACAGGGCTGACAGGCAGCAAGCTACCCCTATACGCTAGCCATAGCCCTCTGCAGGATCTGGAGGTCACACAGGAGTGGTGGGAGGCCTGAGCAGCTGATCCATGAGGGACAACTGGGCAGGAGCCAAGAGCAACTATAGCACAGGCAGGGTCCGCCCTATACAGTGGCACAGATCCACAGTGGGAAAGCAGAGCAAGGTGGGTGAGAACAGCACAATTCACCAGCAGATCAGCAGTCACCAGACAAGGGCAAGGCAGCAAATCAGGTCTGGTGTCCAGTTGGGAAATCCAAATGACAAATTTGGAATAACAGGGGACAGAATTCTACAGACACATGCAATGCAGCTCAGGCACAGAGCAAGAGCAGTCAGGGCCATGAAGGTCCATTAGTGCCCTCAGAGCCCAGATACATCCCAGGCGCACAGGGAAGCAGGGAAATATAACCGGAAGCACTCTATGGGCCACACAATAATGTTTCTGGACTGCGGCTCAGTCCTTTTTTGCTTGGCTGTAAGAGTGACCACAATACTTGGAGACACTCTCTCCTCCGCTTCTCAACTCTTCTAATTTATCGATTCTACTGTTTAGCTCCTTGTACAACTACTGTCGCACCATTGCATGTGGCACAGATATACAGTCTGGACTGAGCTCTTGGAGAACTGAGGAAAAACAGCAAACCTGAGGTGGTTCTCAAAATGAACAGACTAGGTTTCTTCGGGGACATGCTTAGACTACAAACTATACAGTGCTAAGATAGTATCTTAATTGATATACATGCATTTGCTGTGGAAAAATGCAGAGTGTATTTACAGAAAAAAAATAAAAGAAATACAAAGCAGCATTACAATGACAGTCATAGGTCAAAAATAAATGAAAAATAAACAAATAAATTATATTGTTGGGCAAAACATTGAAAAGTTTTCAACAGGGTTGGCATGTCCTGCCACCATGAAGCCAATGATAAATAACCATTCAAAAAATTCAAGAGTCCTAGATTTTATTTACATGACAGAGTTTACAGATTACTTGCATAAAAGAAATACTTCTATTCACTGTTCTCTGTGTCCTTCCCTCTGACCCAGAAAGTTATAAAGATACGAATGTCTGTTCAAAGGCAAAACAAGCCCCTGTGGTTTCTGAACACCCAAGCAGTAAATAATCACATCATACTTAAGAGCACAGGACGGTGAGCAATTGTTATGATAATGGTGGATACCTCTGAAATAAGTGGAATTTGTGCTGTAAGAACAGGTTTTAAGCTGATACATGTTTACACAGACAATTTTTCTACCCCATCCAAACTTAAATGTTTAATGTGTGCCCCATCAAGACTCTACTTAAATATTTTAAATATTTATTAAGATAATATTTAAATGTTATGAATCCTAATCCTCTCATCTGCCCAAATATTCACTTTTTTCAAAAGAGGTTTAATATAAAAAAAATTCTGTGATGCTTTATATGATTGGCAACTAATTATGAGAAGAATTCAGGTGAATCTCTAAATTATTAAAGTCTGTGAAAAAGTATTCCAAGAGATGATGAGGAGTCATACAAAAAAACACAAAAATAGTTGTCTTTTTCTGACAGTTCAGTGTTTTACAGGAGAGATAGGGCTCCCATATGCCAGGTTTTCTTCCTTATTTGTTTTAATCTTCCTTATGGAGTTCTGCTATTCGAAACACACAAAAGCATACCAGATTTTTAATTGATAATTGAAGATGCATTGGGCTGGTTCCTACCTCAACAATGTCAGTCACTAAAAGTATAGAAGATATTTCAGAATGAATCCCAAATCATTCAGGGTTGATTGAACTTGATTAATGTGATAACCTGAACTTTAAAGAAGTCAGTGCAGGCATGTTGAGCCACAGTTCTCTGCTGAATCTGAAATTAAAATGCCAAGTTCCATGGCAAAGGTGGAATGGGAAAGAATAGTTACCATATTTTCAAGGGAAGAGCATGCTCCACTGGCCAGCTCAGCATAGCAAAGCCACAGCCCTGACTGCTCTTTTCCCTTTGTCCTACCTGTTGCAAAGGCTGTAATTTAATCTACACTCTGAAAGAGTAAAACAAATTAAAAGTTCCCTACATTCTCCTTTCAGGTATCCACAAAGAAGAGCTCTGATTCACATACCATGACAAAAATATGGGTTAAAAAATAAAATAATGAAAGTTGTTCTTCTCTACAGCCATGTCAACACAAACGTGGTAGAATTAGGGAGTTGGTTTGCATCTCCATACATAGTCAAGCTGCAGAACGAAGATGTTACGAAAAGCAAATTCTTCATGCAGCAATAACTGCAGAAGTTTTTGCTGAGATTAAAAATGTTGCAGATTAACGTGCAGATTTGCATTAAAATGTCTGGAAAATATAATTTTATTATCAGCCTATAGCACAAGGACAGCTGAAAGGGGACTAATGTAACCTTTTCATTGTCTCCTGCTCCAGAGATCTGAAAAGAACATCTCATGTTAGAGGTTTGTGGAACCAAAGCAAATCTGTCAAAGTCACAGGTTTAAACATTATATAAGTCTCTGCACTTTTCTGGTGAGCTTCACCTCTCCTGTCTTTTATCAGATCTCATGTCAACTCCTCTGTAGCTTCAACTATCTGTTCTAGGATATATGGGTCACCCCAGCAGAAGTCTCTATGTTAGGTAACCTGACATTGCCTTCAGCAACCAGAGGAGTGTCGTACGAGAGGCAGATGGACAAACTGGCTGAATTTTGCACGGTGTTGCCTGAAGAATACAAAGCAGCAAATAAAACCGACAGCTCCCAGGTTTTATTTACAATATCTACAGCCAGATTTTTCATAAGAAAAATTAGATTAGCTTTCATAGAATAACAGAAGAAGAACTGCAGTAAANAAAACAAACCAACAAAAAACCAGAAGAGAATTTGACCAGCCTGTTTTCAAAGTTACACAGTGAGGAGTAGTTCTAGAGCCCCACTAGGCAGTGTTTTCTATGTCTTCAGCGTCCTTATCATCAAGGAGAAATTACTAACATCTAATTTGAATTTTCCTTACTGAAATTTAGGCCCATTGGTACCTTTCCCAGACACAGTAAATAGTTTATTCCCTTTATCATTATTAATAACAAAAAAAAAAGAGTTTTAACATTAGTTCATTACTCAAGACAGAAGACTACTGACATATGGTACCAGAAAGGAGAAATTTTTAATAAAACATAAAGAAAAAAAGATATTAACAATTATAATGTCTCACTTTTAGAAGAGGCTATATTAATAGCATAGAAATTCAGCATTCAAGAGAGAAGAAATAGCTCTGCTAAATTAAATATTCTCCAGCTGTTCAGTTTGGACAAATTTCATGTAAAAATACTTAAAAACCTGGCTGAAGTACAACAATTAAATTACTATCTCTAGGAGCTCATGGAAAAACAAAATATCTAGGGGGGAAAAAAACATAGGACATGTCTTTACAGAGGGCATAAGGAAAAAATTGGGGAACTTTTGATTAAGATAAATTCCTAGAGAAGTGTTAGAATAAAAAATATCGTATGTGCAAAGATAGCACAAAAAGTAAATCATAGTTAAGACAGGTTCCTTCTATGAATAAGTCACATGAAATCAAAGTAACTTGCATATTTAGCAGAATGTTACGCCCTGTGAATAGTGGAAAGGCAATGGAATTTATAAATGACAAAGATTTTGGCATGATCTCATGTTGAATTTTCACAAGGATGTGAGGCAACCAAGATCAAAAGCTGCAAAAGGTGTGAAACTGATAGTCACAGTACTGCTACACAGTTAACAAGGCTCCACATTAGTCTGCTCAGTATTGTTGGAGACTTTCATTAATCATCTAAATAATGCAAGAGAAAGTCTATTGTTACTAAATTCAAAGATGTCAGCAAGCTGGGTTGTAGGAATGAATGGACTCAGAAGGATCTTAAGATCTCGCTATTCAGTAATGATTAATATCCAGTGGTACAGTGCAATTCCTGGGATGGCAAACCTCAGTGTAAGCATCCTTACTATGCTAATCTTAGAAGTATTTAGAGTGTCAGAAGAGTGTTAAATGGAAACCAAAATATTAAAATTCATGTTAGTTTCTGTTCTATACAAACTGCACTGGAAGGAGGAAAGTACTACAATACACAACCACACAGGATTTATGTTGTGTTTCAAGCTGTTTCCAAAGTTACTGTGTAAAGCTCTCATGCTCTGATGTAATATACTGGTCTAATCAACAGAAATGAGGATAAAACAGAAACACAAGGTCACAGCAAGCACTTGGAAATGGATTTAAGTCAGGCTTAAGGATACAACTCATTCTCATTCACCTTTAAAAGTCTAGTGAACACAAAATTACATCTGAGGCAGCTGCCTAGAGCACCTTTATAGCCAATAAGCAGACACAGGCACATCAAAGTAGAGTTTATCTCATCCTAGGACACACATCTGACCGTGAGTCATACCCTACTGCTGGACTCTTCTCTCCATGAATCATAAGGGAGACTGCACCACTAGCTCTACGCAGGCATATGAAGTTAGAGAAGTATTGTCTTGTCCTCAGTATTTAGGCAGACACTCTGAATCATCCATGTTGTTAGAAGAACATCAGAGTGGTGACACAGTTCTGGGATTTTTTTAAATCTAGGTTACTGCAAAACAAATGAAGACGTCAGGCTGCTGTTTTCAGTCTAGATTTCTGTTGCCACTTAGGTGGAAGCTGGTACAAGAAGGTCATGCAGGGTCATAAATGTGCCTTAATAACTTTGAGCTCATTTTTTTCCAAAGTACACATCTGATGTCCTGGCTTTCTAAGCTCTCTGGGGTTTCTCCATTGCCGATACTGATTTCTGTGCTACTTTAGGATAAAATTCCATATTTGATCCCTTTCTGCTGCAGTTCACTTCTCTATCAGATGGTTTCGGAGAGAGCAACATTCTCGTGGCTCTTTGTAATGTGGTTAGGACTGCTCAGACTCTCCCATCAACATTAGTCTTGGCTTTGATTTCAGCAGCACTGAAATTTCACTCACACAGGTTTTGGGCATGGAGGAACATAGGGTGTGATGTTCAGCACTGTGCAGAGACAGAGAACTCAAAAAAGAGAGTCTTCTTCCCTAGTTCCTCTCTAATATACATTTTCAGTAGAGACATACTGCTGGATGATTATTGTCACGAACTTATGAAAAATTATATTAAAATGGGTAATAAAATCATTCAACAGCACCTGAGGGTGAATAAATAATAGTAGCAGAATAAAACAGCTGCTACTTGTTCTTCAGAAAGTTATATTCATGTGTTATGCCCATTTGCTACTGATATCCACTTTCCAAATGCTGCTTAATACTGTGTACCCAGAGGTAAACTGAGCTTCTGCTTCCAAGTGCAAGATTTGGGGAATATCAGTGGTTGCTTTTCACCAATACTCCTGATTGGTAGGTGAGATAGGACAACACTCTGTATTTCAGGGGTAATTGTGTACATATCCCTTTAATTCCATACATGAGCTACTTCCAATTGTCATTGACTTCAAGACCTCGAAAATACACAACAGTGATTTTAGAGAGAAAATTAGATATACCACATCATCCTATTTCACTCGTGCTGAAGAACTGATGACAACTCTGGCTGTAAATGTAGCACATAAAACATTACCCTTTGATGTAAAGGATTATTGAAACCTGAGTGAAATACAGGGTTACCAATGAAGCTTCACAAACTTTTGCCTGATTTTAAAGGCAAACTGAGTGACTTCGTAAAGGATCATAAACTTAACCTCACAGACCATACATACAACAGCATAATAAGTTATATGACAGCAAGTAGAATATGGTACAGTAGCCCTTGAAAAATCCAGGAGTGGATTTCTGAGAATGAGAAGGTGAAGCTGTGCAATACTGGGGCCATAGCTCCAGCTCTGACTACTTTATATTTCTTCTTTGGCAGTAGATGTTTTGACCTTCATGGGAGACTTTACTTTAGGACAACGTCTCTTTGATTTAATTTTTCCCCAATTTTTCTAAAAATATATACTTTTTATGTATGTTTCAACCTTAGATTTATTTTTTTCCTCACAGTGGCCCATTCTTCTCAGAGGCATGAATTTCTGAAAATCAGATAAAACCCCAATATCAATAGTTAAAGCACTTAGGGAAAGAAAAATCAAGTCATGTCACCAAATACTGCTAATGTGCTGTGTCAGCAGAATACATGAAAGAGGCATGATTTTGAGTGCCTGGAGAAAATGGTCCCAAAAGATGAATAAATCGTTTCTTCCCTTCTTTTCTGAAGATAAGTAGAGATACGATTACAACCTATGATCCCTGGAAAGCTACTGGGCTGCTAATTTCCCAAGGCATTATCACCCATGTCCTTGGCATAGTGGCAGAAACAAAGAGTTCTGCTGTGGGTTAAATATTTGAAGTTTAGTGTCATGCTGCTAATACAGTCCAAAAAAACCCTGAAGCACAACATGTACCATGCATGAAGAATTGGTTTGTTTTTAAATTCTCGCCAATATTCTGTTGCTTTCTTGCCTTAGAGTAATTATCACACCTAATTTTCAAAGACTACACTAGAGGAACTGAAAGTAATCCTAAAACTGCTCCACACACAAAATTCAGTTTTTGCAAAGAATGTCTAAGAAAGATTCCAAGACTCCCAGGAAAATGGAGGTCACATAACAGTTCTCGAGATACTAATCAGACAGAGAAGAAAACATTTGCCTATGTATGCAGTCAAAAGACTGTTTACCATCAACTGTCCCCTCTTTCAAAGCACAAAATGGAAATTGAAAAATAGGTTTCTGTACTTAATGACCAATATCTAAGAGAATATGTTTTCCATACTTGACCAATTCTTTTTCGTTTAGCATTCCATACTTGTTGTAATACAAAATAGCCAGCTGAAATAACTAGACCTTTTGATATCTACCATGGAGTTTATTGTTTTCCTAAGGGTGCTCTGCTTTCGGAATGAGTAGGTAAAAAAAAGTAGAAGAAAGTAAATGCAGATAGATATTGGAAAGATTATACCACACCAGTACCACCAAATTGACATAAACACTTTCAATTATAATGATATGNTTGAGAATATCAGAAGGGAGGAAATCACAGGTATTTTCACACAGAGATTCCATCTCTGATACTGTTCCAATTTCTTTGTATTACAGACATTTTTACCTCCATAGTAAAATAACTTCATGGTGGGAAGGGGAGAGAAGAATTCTTCCATTACTTTAAAGGTCCAGATGGACTTTTTAAAACTATATTACTTCATGGTATTCGTAAACTGTCAAATATTTTCTACTTTCCCCACTGCTTAGTGAAACAGTATAATACAAATTAAACATAAAATAATTAAGTCTTTTGGTAAAAATGCCTGAGGGCAATTTTTAAGAAAGAAAAACAACAAGTTCAACAAAAATGAGATGCTAAAACTTAAGTGCAATCACAGCCTCAATATCCCTGCCAGATATCTAACCTCAAAATTGTGTAAATCTTAAATGCTTAGAAACTTTTGAGAAAGTATTTCAGCCTTTTACTCAAGAACAAAGTGAGGGTAGCTCATTAGTTTATTTAAGCCTCAAGCACCTGTTACATTAGGCACTGTAATAATAAACTTCATGTAGATAAATTGCAGGAATACAGATCTGGATGCAGCCACAGCTATGGATAGTTGAGTTTAAACATGACAATATCACAGAGCCAGGTTCAGCAACCTCTCAGGAGCTGGGCTGTGATTAGCTTATGGCTGGGCTTTAGTCCAAAGCCTGCAAGAAGGAGCCTTTGCCTCACTAGTCAAAATTAAGTAGCATCTGTATTCCTAATTCACTGGCCATCTTCATCTTCCAGGGAAAAATAAATAAAAACAAAAGCAAACAAATAGACAAACGAAAGTTCTCTTATATTCTTTAGGAAAAAAAAAACTGTAGGAAACAAAGAAATAAAGAAAATATTATTAGGATAAAACTGACAAAATAAAGTTTGACTCTTTTATTATTTAAGTTGAAGAATTGTTAACAAATGCGTATGATAGAGTGACTGCAGTTGTTCTGGCCACTTAAAAAATGCAAATCTCTTCCAATAGCAACTGAACACATTCTGTGAAGCACTCAGTTTCAGGAGCATTTCTCTGAATACATTCTGCAGAGGAAAGGGAAAGTAGAAATTTCCAGACGTTGCCAACAAAATTACTGACATTTCCTTTCCTTCCTTTAAGCTTTCACTGCCTTGGGTTTTTAGCCTCACATCTCTTACTGGTGATGCTTTGACGCACTGCTGGTGAAATAATTCAAACCTAAGCTTGAAGAAAACTTAAAGCCTATTTCAGGAGTACATGAATAAATATGCTGATTAAAGAAGGATAAATTCTATCATTTCCTTCTTTATGGATTTCTGCAACAAAAAGAAAAAAGAAAGGAGCAATCAAGAACTGATTTTAAAATACAGCACCCTCTGACATATGACTAAGCATCTCTTTTCTGCTGCTCAAATCTTGGGTACAAAAAGAAACTCATGGAAAAATTCCCTGTAATCTTTCAGCTCATTGTTGACAGCAGCACTTTTTCCTGCCCTTATCAAAACTTGCTGTTAAATTAGTGTCCTGGTTGTGGCCAGGACATGTTTAATTTTTTGCAGTAAGCAGGAGGTGGCATGGCCAGGACCCTGAGGTTATTTTATACTATATCATGTCATTGTTGAGGGCATGGGGAAGAGTCTCTTCTGGGGAGAAGGGGTTCCTTCTGGTCAAGTGAGTATGACAGAGGGAGAAATGGGGTAAACCTGAGAATTTTGAATGTGAATCACTCACCTCTCTCACTCCTACACTTTTGTTGTTAATATATTTGCTGCTACTCTTTGTTTTCTTATCTCATTGCTGTTTCCAGTAAATTGTTCTTATCTCAACCCATGATCTCTGACTTTTGTGCCTCTGATTCTCCTCTCCATCCCACCAGAGGGGAGGAGAGTGGTGGTTTGGAAAGTCTTAGTGGGAGCACTAAATTGGGGAATGCCATTCTTAAACCACAGCAATTAGTCACATAAGCAAGGCCATTAACATGACGTCTGTGAAGTGACATCTGTTGCAAGACAGAGCCTGCCTGCCCCGCACATCACTTCTGCATCAGGGGCAGAATGCTTGTGCTACAAGCTGTTAGTGTTCCCTCTCCCCTTCTGAAAGCCAGCATGGTGAGCGCTGGGAGGTGAAATGAGTCATGCAGTGCCTGCTGCTTTCTGTCTTTGTTACAGTCAGGTAAAGTTCAGCAATATTAAGGTTTAACTTACACCATAAACAGGTTCAAACATATTCTATTGTCACCCATTTATTTTTTCTTTTCTTGGTTAAAATATCATCCTTCTTGCTAGAGCAGAAATTCTTACGTCAGTCCTGATATGAAAACAAACAGGAAACCAACTCCCAGAAAAGTCTGGAAGAATGAAAAAGCTCACAGATAATTTTTTAATGTCACCTTGCCTCAAACAAATGTGGCCCTGGATCTCAGGAAAATACTAGGTAAAAAATAATAAACCCAGCATAAAATATTACCAAAAACATGTTGATTATCAAATATATCAAGCTATTAGGTAAAACACCAATCTTTTCAAAGCTTTTTCATGCTTTTATGGGACATATTTATCACTTTTAATAATGTCAGTACACTCCACCTCCTCAAAAGTGACCAGTGAAATGGTATTTAATGTACATTGGTGTACAGTTAGCAGCTCAAATGAAAAAATGCTTATTCGTGTCTGTCTCAGAAAACTGAATGAAGGATCTTCCTCTGGGCATAATCAGCAATTCCTCATTGATGAGCAGGGGGTTCCAGGTCCCTAATAAATGCTGTGTCTGGCTATGTGGGTATTTGCTTCTTCAAGATGAGGCTGAGGCATCTTCTTTAGTGCTCTAGAAACTCTCAGAAAATAAATCTTTAAACTAGTGTTGTTCATCCAACAAAAGAATAAACTAGCAATTCCCTGTGCATGCTTGGAGAGAAGTCCAAAGGTCAAGGAACTTGACCAGAGTCTTGAAGGCAGGAGCAGCATTGAGTGTCTGCATAAAGGTGACAGCAATACTGCAACTAACACTATGTAGGATGTGTGAATTTCCCGTTTTCAGTGGAGGAATTTTCCTTCAGACAAGGCCAAAAATGAAAAGGAGAGAGAAAGAAAGGAAGTATAATTCATCTTGATAGTGAAACTCCAGGATGGTCTTGAGCTGGGTGAAGGCTGAAAACACTTTTCAGTAAACAGCATCACACCAGTCACCGGCAATGATGTAAATATTGCCAAGGAGAATCTATATCAAATGACTGGGGGCAAAGTGTGAAATAGAACAGGAGATCCAGCTACTCAGATGACAGAGACAGGCTGGAGCAGAGGTGGTATTTTCCCTGATGGTCTGAGATCCCATGCTGTGGAACAGAAGGACCATGTCACCTCAGCAAGGACCAGTGAGAGACAGACCAGGAGTGGGCTCAGCCAGTGCTGGTGAAACAGCCTTGGCCAGCGTTGCTCTTGGGAGCACCAGAAACACAGAGAGGAATGGGATTACTCCCAGATACGGTAATCTTTGCCTCAGCCTGGCAGCCTGAAGCTACAGAAGGTGGAGCAGCATAAGTAAGACTCCCAATCTTACAATCTCCTGTAGATCCCAGAGAGGCTGAAAGGTCCCTGGGTTTTAGAGGTCCCATACAGTTTTAGAAGTCTATCTTTAGTGACACAAAACTACTTCCTAAGTATGCTTAAATCACCTTGATCCTAGAATTGGAATCCTAGATATGAAATGCAGATGCAGCAAGTGGGACACTTTGCTGGCTGCCTAAATTTATGCCCCTGTTCTTACTGCTTAAAATTCTTCCAGACCAACACCATCTGCAAGGAGGCCAACTATTTTTGACATTGATACAACATTGTTTGGGTCATTCATAAGAGAAGGTCTCATGCCTGCAATTTAGCCCTTGTGTCCAGGACCTATTCAGCTTTTCATAAGAATCACACATGCTATATTAATAAAGTTCGGAAATTCCATACTCTACATTTTTTCCTAAATTTCTTCCCCACTACCCACATGGCTGCTTGCTTTGGTCAGTTTGGGACGTTCATGCAGTCACAGCCACTAAATGAAGGACACTTTGAGAGTGTAATGTGGACAGAAAGCCTTCCAACTTTCCATTCTTGAGCAGTATCCTACAAGTATTTTCTTATTGTCTTCCAACTTGACAAATTGGGGGGAAAAAAAGAGTCAGTGAAGATCCCAACAACATATAAAATTACAATGTTGTAATTTTAATTTTTGTGTTTTAAGATTGTTCTGTAAAGCCAAAGCACAGCACAGTATGGATACTCATTTACTTTCCACGTGGCATGTTTTTATAGAAACACAGAATAACATAGGCCTCAGTTATCTAGTCCAAACACTTGCTCAAAGCAGGTGTCATTAGATGAGATTGCTCAGGCTGTGGCCCATCAAGCCCTGGAAATAGTGGAGATTCTACAGTCTTCCAGGCAACATGTTCCTGTGTGTAATAATACTCATGGTAAAAAACCTATATCTGATTAGAGTTTCCCATTTTTCAGCTTTTGTCCTTTGCATATCATCCTACCATTGCACACCACCAAGAGGACTCTGGCTCCATCTTCTCTATATTTTCCAATATCTCTCCCAAGCCTTCCCTTACCTAATCATCTCCTCATATGTCATGTGCTCCACTTCCCTGGCAATCTTGATAATCCTTCAATGGACTCATTCCCTTATGTCAATCCTTTATTTTGGGAAACCCAAAAATTGACACCATACTCCAGATACAGCCTCATGAGTGTCACAGGGGTGAAAGATCACTTCCCTGGGACTGCTGGATATATTCATGCTGATACAACCCAGGAAGTGGCTGGTCTTTGGTGCTTTGATTGATTAGCCTTTAAAAAAAAATAAATTCTGTTCTAAATAGATTTCAATTCTATTTATAAATGTTTAGTTCACTGAAACCGAAAATAAAACATTCAAAACTGAAATAACACCTTGCACAGGGGTTGTCAGTGTTTTAAATACAATCAGGAGGAATTGATTCAATTTCTGCACATATGTACACCTGAGTCTTTGTTTATAACCAAGAGTTATGCTAATTTTACCAGCATGATTTTACCTGTTAATCTGTGGACTCAAATCAGCAAAAGAGCATTTCAGCAATTAAACTGAAGATATTTTCAAGCCAATGCCAGTAGAATGTCTCCTTACATAGCTTAGGGTAAATGAGAGTTAAGTTCCAAGAGGTGGCAAGTAGAAATTATGTTGGCAGCAATAAATGCAGTGCACACTGGTAGTAATTCCTCCACCCCGGACTCATACGATAAACCCTAACATGAAACTGCTAAGACTTTTCAAACTAATGATACTTTTAAAATTAGTAGGGCACTGCCAGACCATGGCTTAAATAACGACTTACTTTTTCACAGAAAAAGGCATCACACTAATTTATTTCTTTAAGAACAGTAGACATGAAAATCTCTCAAACAGAAAGAAATTATGGTTTTTTTCTGAAACCACTTTAATAAAAACAAAGGCATTAAAGTTTTATACCGAACATTCTAAAATGCTGAAGTATTAATTCAGGGTAATAACTCCTATAAGCGTTATTGAGTTATGCATTTTAAATTACAATTTTTTAAAAATGGCAGTGGGTATATTACAAAACTGAAAATAAATTTCACAAAACCTATTCTAAGTATTTTCTATGCAATGATTTGTGTGAATTATTTAACATTTTCATTAACATTGTCTGGAAATGTACAATTTTATCTGACTCATATTTTGAGATCCTTGAAATGTTAAAGGAGTGAGTTCTGCAAGTTTTCCTGCATAGGCAGACCACTAAATGCACACATATACATTTCTAGAACTCAGGATATTCAGTACTGAAACTACAAACTAGAGCTGAATGTTAATACCATTTGAATTGCATTATATTTACATTGTTTCCTTCCAAGGACTCTATTTTTCTTGTTTATTCTTCCACACTACATTAAAGAAAAACACAAACTCAAACTTTTGCCTGGTTTTCATGCTTTTTCAGAAGCATATAAAATTTAGGCTTAGAAAGGGAGAGAGAATTCTATCAAAGGAAGGTTTTACTCTAAAAATTCAAGTATATCATGTGCCCAGTTACACAACAGAAAAGAATAACATTTCTTAGTGCAGCATCTGTTTTGAAAGAGATATGGCAGAACAAATAATTAAATCAAAAGTATTCAAGCACTAATTAACATTTGACTTGGACTTCAAGTAAAGATTTAAACTATATCTCATATTATCAGGACCATCGAGACCATCTCTAATACATGACAGAGTGAGACACAGACAGATGGTAACAGCTATTGAAAATTAAAGCTGCTTAATTGTTTGCATCAAGCAGAAGGCAGTTGATGGTAAAATTTCCACAGGAGTTTTGAACCTAGATATGCAGAGGGGAAGTAGGTGCCTCGGTGAGTCATACTAGATGCTGAAAATACTTTAGATAAATCCTTTTTTTACTGGTGAGCTTTGCTGATATCTAAACCTCTACACATATTTGCCTCTATCAGTTAAAATTCAGATCGGTTAGCAGCCAGTAATGAGTGCTGCTGATTATGCTCACAAATGGCTTCAGTTTGCTACTCTGTAAGACCCATATGCACTGGGGAAATAAACAAAACTTAGGTTTTCCTGTCCCAAATGAATCTACCCATAAACCCAGTACATCCATTTCTCTTTTTCCAACATTAAACTTGCCAGTTGCTGCCTCTTCTCCTTTTCAGCAGCTCCCGGATATATGGACTGAATTGAGCCTTTCTAATTAACACATGCGAATAAACTCCAAATATGGGATTTTATTGCATTAGCTTAGGATATGCATACTGGGTTTTTTTCACAGGGCTACAAAAATTTCTGACTTCCAAAAACCAGCTAAAATGAGGGAGAGTAAGAAGTGTGCAGCTTTGCTACCACTCAGCAGACATAAACAATGGAAAGTATTTTGTATGGATTTCCCAAAGGATATATCAAGAACTATCTTCAGCATGTTGAAGGTTATGACTAAGGCTTAATTTGGGGAATTAATAGCTATCCTGACAATTTCATTTCTGCAAATGTTATTACTATTACAGGAAAAAAAAATCTATATCCATTTTGCTGAGGCATTAGGCTAGAGCCTCATGTAGTGAGAGGTGTTTCTTGCTTAGAATTTAAATTCATTTGCATGATATGTATTTTGGGGGAAAAAAAAAGAAGAAAAAGGAAGAAAACAAAGAGAGCACACTGGTTTCCAGCTTTTTTATGAGAGAAAAGAAATACAGATTTTTTTAAGCTTTGCCTCTGCTTTTGCACTCATATGTTACAGGCACCTGCAATTATGTGGAGGCACATCCAGTATTAACACTTAAATATTTAACTTCATAATATGCCTATCTACACAGGATGTCTGTATGAGGAATCTTGTACTCACAGTACTTCATTACACAAAATCTCACTTGAAATAACTTTGCCCACAAATCTGTAGCTATAAAAATGGAGAATAGAAATATTTCTAAATGAAACTCCATGTCAATATCAACAGTTTTATACTCATTAGTGATTATTACATCTTATTATTTCATATCTTATGGTAGTCCAGGTAAAAGTCATAATCTCAAGCCACAAATTCTTGATGTTACAAAGATATAGGACACAGATATAAATCTATAGAAAAACATGTGAAACCACAAAATAGAATTACATATTTTCCAGAGAAAACACTTGTGACCCACTAGTATTACAAAGAAAACAAAATAAATGAAGTGTAAAGCACCTACCAACAAAACCTTTGAAGATGTTACAATGCATTCACTTAGTGAAGTAGTACAGGCTTATACTACAAAAGACCCTCACACCCTAGTTGGTAAGAAGGTCACCAAAATCAGTTGCACTAATATCCTTGATTAGTATAACATGGAGAAAGAAAGTGTCAAAAATCATACTGAAGTTATTTTTTAAGTTATTAGATTAATAAAATTACTTCCTATAATTTCTTTCAAGGTTGACTACTACAAGGAAAACAATCCTTTAATATTGATATGTAAATATGTTTTTAATACAATGCCTAAATAAGAAAAGCTATGTTACCATTCTCGCACGGTAATTCTACACAAAAACTCAAGTTAAAATATGAATAGAATCCTGTCATTTATGTTTTGTACTCAAAAGGCACTACGATATTTATTCTTAGCAAGAAGTGTCCAAAAGTGCTATCATTGCAAAACTTAACACTGAGAATTGTTCAACTAGCAGAACTGAATAGCAGCAGGAGTGGTGTTACTACCTAAAGTACAACAGAAATCAGGGCTGAGAGAAACAGTCAATGTAAACCTACATCTCAGCTATTATTCACTCATACATAGCTCCAACAATGCACTGTTTTCTGTTCAAGACATTCTAGAATAAGTACAAAACTAATTTTCTCACTAACAATGTGGAGAGCAGGCAGATCCACAAATCTGGTTTTGTTCACTAGCTATGCAAATTTTCCTTTTGTAACATCACAGAAAGCCATAAAATGATGGAGAAAGGAAGGAAAACAACTGATGCCAACCATGCAGCATATAACAGAGCAAATGGAAGAAATTAATTTTGTCTAACTGCAGGATGGCAGCATTGTGATTGACATCACTTAGTTGGTTGCTTAGCACTCAGGTCAGCAGACTGAAATTGAAGTGAGAAGACAAGACTAGGCATTTTACCATATGACCAGAGTGCTTCTATTTCTGTTGCATTTCTTCATGAAATGCAGAGAGAAGATGTAACTTCAGGGTTAGACCTTTCTATAAACATGTCAGTATGAATAAATTTGCATGTTTGACACAAATCAATAAAACCTTCCAACTGATTCCATGTTTCTGGAAAAACCAAGGCTTCTAAAACTTTGCCGATTATTCCTTGAAATATAAGGATGGGATTCAAGCCACCAGGTTTGGAGGGTTTTTGTTGGGTTTTTTTTCTTAATGGTTAACAAAACCACAAAGAGACAAGAGACTAAATCAATGGTAGACACTAACAAGTTCTCAATAAAGAACTTGAATTGAGAGAACTAGAATCCAGGTTTATTCAAGACAGAAAAAGACCACTTGTTGATGTATCAGCCGCAAAGAGTCAGATGTCACAAGAACCCAGGTTCTTTGCCATAGGTGAAGCTCCAAAATCCTGAGAAGGGGCTATGTCAGAAATAGAAAGAAACAGTAATTAAAGAGAACACTTGAGATGAAGGTAACTCCATCGCCTTCAACCAGACAAAAAAGCCCCAAGTTAGAGGTGATGGAAGAAGAAATTGGTTTGAGGCTTAGACACTTAAGGTGGATGCTAGCCATTTCCAAGGCAAAAGCAACTTTCTTCCTACCAAGCATAAGAAATAGGAAAGACAAGCTGTTTTCTTTTCAATGAGACAGAACACACTGCAAAACTACAGTCTGAATTCCAAGAACAGGAATGGTTGTTAGCAGAACTTTCAGTGTCTAAAAAGGAGGTCTGCATCTTGGTCCCATCATGAACTCCACCCCAAGCTAAGAGAGAAGATCATAGAAAGGAGACATCCAAAAGACAGTATCATTGACACAGTCACACCCCACTGGCAGATGCAATTCCCTGTATCGTGGTCCCAGCCTGGTGCTGCTGTCACACAAAAGTTTCTTCTGCAAGCCTCTGTTGCTTGTGTTTTTCAGACTTTTCTGAGGTCAGTCTTGGTTAAGAAATATGTCTTTCTGAAACACATAGTGAAGTCACAGTTCTTAAAGGTCATCAGATCAGCTGAGCAGATGGGCATGAAGGCAAGGACTATCTGCTTCAGACTTTTTTTTAATAGATTTTCATGCAAACATCCCAAAAGTAAAAGTGAACGTTGTCTATAACAACAGCAAATAGAGGGGCAGACAAAGCTAAGTGACCCCTTCGGTGCTGCAGGTATAAAATGAGTTCCATCATAAAGCAGGACCACTGTTTCAAGTTCAGTTGGAATTTCGCATAAATAGCATTTCCTTCTGATTCTCTCTCAAGTTCCAGTCTCAACAAGCTCTAGGATAGCTACACTTACCCCTACCAGTGTAGCTTACTTACCCCTGTCTCAAGATAGGTCTTGACAGCAGCCAGTCTATGGTAGGTTCAAAGAAAAGCCTATACCTGCCAAACTTTCTTAAAGCAGTAAAGGTTCATATTAAAGTCAGTGTTTATATTCAAATCTCTATTTTCTCATTATTTCCCAGTTTGGGGAACCTTCTACAGCTCCTGAGGGAACAGAATGAGTAGTAAGATCCTCTCTGAAAGCTTATCAAGGACACATTTTTCCCACACATTCGTAGTTCAAAACGTACCAGGGGTTTCATCCATCTCTCACTCAAGTGGCCTCAAAGGTCACCATAAAGATTTCATTCAAAATGAATCCCTCTCCCAGCTTTAATTTTGTAGTCTGGTCAGCAGTGGAAAAACTAAAGTAAAGCTGCAATACAGTAAAATATTTCTAACTCTATCACAAGTTATAGTCACTAGACATTTTTCTCAATGTCTGTATATAATCATAAACGTTTTAAGACATTTTGATGATGCATAATGCTGATTAGGAATAAAAAACATATCAAAGAGTCATGAAAAGCAGAAATCTTTGCAAATTACAGAAAAACAAGACTTACATTCATTTAAGATTTACAATGCAGTTTTATGATGTCCTAATTAAATTATTTACTAACCTTTAAACAACTTCGATTTTTTCAGCCTTTCTTTCAAATTTTTATAAACTTTACAGTCACTACTAATAGGGCTACTAAAGAAATGGAGAAAGCAGCCCAGACACCCATTCAGGGAGAGAGTACCAGTGGGGAAACTGCCAGTCTGGAACGTGGACTGAAAGGAGGACCTATACTTCTCTCACTCTTTAAGAAATACAAAAGCAACACATGAGACAAAAAAATTGTAATCGGTGTCCAATCATAAGGCATCAGAGGCCTGTATCTGCCTTCTCCCCACTCCTGCAATTGTGGATGAATGAATTAAAGCAAAGACAAAATTGCAAAACATCTTCCCTCTGATGCCTAGGTTTTAACTTTTATATTTTTCAAATCGTGTACTGCCTAGCATAACTCTGAAGTTTCCTGTAGCTCGTTAGCTGCTGCTCTCTTATGCTAAGACAGACATAACAAAGCCTCTCCAGCTTGCTCTCCAAGGACACCCAGACTGTCCTAGGCCCAAAAGTGTAAACTTTCATCTTGGGGAGGGAGGCAAGCTTGGGGAAATTACATCATTAACTAAAGTTTTAATTGGCAAATTTATGCTGATATGCAGATGGACCAAACCTATAAAGGGGTGAAGAACTCATGACTTGTCGTCGATCCTGGGATCCACTGAGGCAGGAGCCTCTGGACCCCGGAGTGTACTTATGAAGGCCTTTCAAATAAATACCTCCTTTATTCCCTTATTCCTGTCTAGTCTCTGTTTTTAGGGAGCCATTTAAGATGTCACCTGAACACTATCCAGAAGCTGTAATCCTACGATTTTTTCCAGGCCCTCTCAAGGTATTTTCATATTATGTTGTTCAAATTTCTTGATGCAGTCCATATTTCATAAAATAAGCTACTTATCAACAACTAGATTTCTTCAAAACCATTAGATATACATTCTCCATTTATGAGCAAACTGCAGTTACTAGATTACAATTTTCATCTCTCTTCCAGCGACTGGCCACATCCATATCCACACAAATAATACTTTAAAGAACTCCAGGCTCAGATATCAGGATCTTGATGTCCTTCATTGAGGCAGTAACAGAAGCATCATCCTACAAAGTCATGTCCACAGTAAGTATCTCTACAGAAAAGCAAATCTTAAAAGATTAGGACTCAGCTCTAAAGCTGTACTAAGTAAATGCTGTGACAGTAGACAATTTTCAGTGAGGTCCCAGACAGAGTTTGAGCTCTAATGAAGTATTTTGTCAAGGTGCAAAATGCTTTGGCTGCGTAAAAACGGATTTTCCTTTGGATCTGTAGATATTAAAACAAACAGAACTTCTCAAGTCAAGGAGTGAGCACTGTAAACATAATAAGAAAGAGTTCTCTTAAAACCAAAGTTGTAAGGCGTGACTTCACCCTTACAGGAATTAAATTTAGCCTTGAATATTTTCTTTAGGTGGCAGCAGGCAAAGGAGAAGCAAAGACACAGGCTTGGTGTCAGAAGTACATCTGAGATGTGCTCTTGACACCATCTGATCCAAGAATCAGAAAGTCTAACCATTTCTTCTTTGTATTTATTGGAGGAGTTCCCTGTCCTAGGTTACTAATTTCAGATTCCCATTTTGCCAAAGGATGTTCTCCTGCACCTGAAGAAAAGCAGGAATCCTGCACCAGTTTCTTATTACTGAACATAACAGTATTGTCATCATAAAACATGACAACCACAGAAGCAGATCTAAAATGTTCTACAGGCTCTGGAATTGCATATTCATGTTGGGTTTTCATTCGCTTCAGAACTAGTGTCATCTTTCTGGCTGCTGAAATAGTTCACAAAAACAGAAGGCCTGTGGGGGTCTGGCACGTCAAATCAGGACTGTGGGAGATGCTGAAAAGGGCACAGATGCTAATTGATGCTGGCTTGAGCTGTTCAAAAATCCAGAGTGTATTGTTGTGAGAACTGATGTGTTTGCTGGAGACGATGCCTGACTGAAGAATGGGTGGTTCTTAGCCAAATTCAGTAATGAATCGGAAGGCATAATAACCCCGAGACATCATAAAAGTACACTCTATCTTGAAACATAGTGGGGATAGAGCAATGACTAAATTATAAACTATCTTGTAGAGATAGTTTAAGGAAACTTAAATATTCAAAGAACATATAGATATGGCTCTTGGGGATAAGGTTAAGTGTTGAACATGAGCACTGGGTTAGCCATTGGACTCAATGAATTTAGAGGCCTTTTCCAACATTAACAATTCTATGCCTCTATGATTCCATCATCTCCACTGGGACAGACAGACGGAACTGGAACACAAATCCATTAAGGCTGTAGTTCAAAGTCAAAAACTGGAGCCACACTATCAGGCAGATTAGTGTTTTTTGTTATTTAAGTTGTACATGCAGAATGCTGTACAATTAGAAAGAGATGCTTCCTATGTTCTTCAAAGCTACATTTCCTGCATTCACCACTTAAAGACTGCCAACAAATAATATATCAAAGATCATCTAACGCAATACAAGAACCTAGGAAGATAGTTTTCTTCTTTCTGGTTTAATTTAATACAGTCTAGCATAGTTTGTAATAATCCTTTTCACCCAGACCTGATGTTCTGTAACGAGAAGTCAAAGAAAGCCTATTACAATCCCCAGCACACTTGCTGTATTGCATCAAGGATTAAACCACTTTACAAATGCTTACTTAGCTAATATATTAAAATCTGTCAATAACTGTTGAACCTCAAAGATTAACTTTCTACCATAGGATGAATAATATTTGCATGAGGCTTACACTTCATTTTATTTGTCATGGGCACTCTGTGGGAGTCATGAAGTTCTTCTCCTGTTACATTAAGGTATTAAAAAAATGAAATTCTGGGAAATGACCCACAGATTTAGCTATCATCTGCCTGCAGTGATGATGGTAGTCTGCAGTGTTAAGAACTTACAGATTTAAAAAAACTATTTTCTCTCAAAACCGTAGTATTGCTAAAAATGAAGTTCACATAAGTGGATGTAGAGAGGACGAAAATGTTGCTTTAGGTTTCAGCAATGACATAACTATAAAATAAGTTATATCTGTATGCACTGCAGAATGAAAATAATTCACAAACAATCCCCTTCACAATGATAACCAACCACCAAAATGTCAAACAAAAGGCTGGAAACCTTTATTGAGTCAGATGCTTGTCAGTCTTCTGACAAATGTGTCAGCAATGGGCATTTTAGTCAGCAATTTCAGTAACAACCAAATGGCCTTTTGTACACTGCACATGAAGACAGACTTCAATTGGCACAGAAAATAATAAATCCCAGGCTTTTGAACCTTTAATTTTCACTCTTTTTTAGGCATGTTGGAAGAGATAAATGGGAGCTTTACTGATCTCCTTGCCCACATCGATACAGAATGTAATTTTATTCAAAAATTTTATAAAATGTATGCCTCATGTAAAAATGTGGAATCAAATGTTGCCTTCCAATGTAGGTCATCAGCACAATTCTCAGAACAACTTCAAGACAGCAGGCTGTATGCACAGCATAATAATGCTCACAAAAAACTATTCAATGGCAAACACATGCATACTGCATCAAAACCCAGTTTTAGAGGTGGGTTGGAAGTGTTCAGATCCAGAATGCTCTGAAGCTAGGTGCTTCCTAAATGCATTGCTTTGGGCAAGGCATATGTATCAGCTGTATTTTTGTGGGTAAAACCCTGTCAATCACAGTATACCTTAAAAAAACTCGACAACAACGACAACAACAAACTCCCACAAGTCACCTTTTCTCTCCAAAGAATGACGAGAGATGGAGTCAGAGGAGGGATAAACTCAAGTTTATCAAGCCAAGTTTAACTCAAGTTAAACTCAAGCCAAGTGAATACTCTGTTTATTAGCAGTAATTCTGCCAATTTATTGAAATTATGCCAAGTTTACTCCAGATTGACATTGCAGATCTGATGAAAATATGGATGTACAGAATTCAGTCAAGGAAAAGATGCCAACAACCTTATTTTCTAAAGTAAATTTTTGCACTTTTGATAACCCTGATTCCTGACATTCATGTGTCCAAAAAACAAAAGAGGTGGAGGAAAATGGACCATTTCAAACACGTATGCTAATTATGATTATCCAGGAGAAGTACCCTTCTACTGACAGGCCAGCTGGCTGCTGTTTCATTACTCAACACCGAAATTACTACTTCCTATGATCAGTATTTTAAAGGGAGAGCAAATAAATCACTAGCATAATGCTGGCAGTTCTTAGCAAGACTTATTAAAAAACAATAGCTTCCAAAAAAAAAAAATTGGGCTCACAGAGATGACATATTGCTCAGGTTTATTTCCAGATGGCCTAGAAAGGATCAGCTTGCAAGTCCAAAAGAGATTTGGTTCAGGAACTCCTGCTGTCACTCCTGTCAAACAATGCCCTTGTGATAAATTGTCTTAAGAGTTTGACAGAGACCACTATTTCTTACGTTGCAAGAGGAACTCTGTATTACATCATCTTTTCCCCGAATCTCTTAGAAATACTGAAGGTACATTTAAGACAACTGAGAAAAGCATGAGAACTTGTGAGTTTTTAAAGTATATATCTGCTAAAGAAAAAAAAGAAAAAACAGTAGTTACTGTAAAGGCTACCTATTGACAAATTTGAGTCCCATAATTCAATTTATTCACATAACACTAGAGTAGTAGTATTGAATCAGTAACCTAACTGCACTTTATTTTTTACAGAATATGGTGTCTCAGATTGCTTTTCTTCCTGTTTTAGAAAATAAGTTTTGCAGCTTACACACAGTAAACTGATAGTTGTTATAAAATTCTGGTAGGGCAGAAACATATTGATTTGCTTTCAGGACGCTGAAGCTGAGACAGAAATGCATAGGTGTCTGCTGTGAGTCTTGCTATCAAAACTATCTTCCTTCAGAATGTCCACTTATTATAATTAGAATAAATAGCATATAAATAGAATTCAATGCCATTGTGAGAGACTTACAAATAAAGTTGCTTTCCTCTTAACACAGATGAGAAATTCAAGAAATAAACAGCTAAACCTGAGTATTAAGACATAAAAGCCTTAAAAAAAAACCAACAAACTGTCCTGAAAAATAAAAATAATCTTTCAAGTTACTCTCATATCCCTTTTTCTCTTCACAGCATCAGACCTTCTAGAAGAAGATTTTCACACACCAAATCTAAGCCAATATTTAATTTTTAAGTAATAGAAGACTCTCAAGATTAAGAAGCCCTCAACGACATCTTTGAATTAGCATTCTTTAAATATTATGAAAGAGGCAAGCTGAATATTAAAGGAAAAATAAAAAAACTCTGAGAGGAGGAGAGAAATTATTCAGGCTGCTCATCAATCTACAAACACTAATTGATGAAAGCAGTGTACTGATAGCCATGAATTTCAATGCATGCTTCTAAACAGCCATTTATTCTTATAGTTACTTATGAACTTCATCAGAGCCTGACTTCAAATGTCATGTTAAATGCTGTATTTCAAATGCAAAACCAGAAATATAAACATATAAAAGATGCTGATTTATATTAATGCATCGTGGCCATGATTACTTCCAAAAAATCTACAAATTCAGATGCATGAGGAATAATTTAACTTAGAGAATAAATGAGCTAAAAAGCCCATTAAAAAAGCCCAACTACATCAGTGTTGGATTTTTCAGTTACCTCTTTTCAAAAGAGTCTCTGGGAGTGACCTCAAAAGAAACACTGAGTCAAAATAATCAGGGAAGAAGAGTGGAAGAAGAGTGGAGAAAGGTTCTGAGGATGAAGAGGAATATGACATTTTTTGACCAAGCAGACATTACAGGAAAAACATGAAACACATTAATCAATGAAGGAGAAATGTGGAATAGATGAAAGGAAGAAAGTCCATTGAAGGTCTGGAAACACCATTTTAATCCTGGGAAGTGACACCTGGTTTACAGACAGCTCTGACAAATGTACTTCTTACATAAAGTCATCCAAACGTTTCAATCCATGAGTGAGTACAGATATGAAATACCTGAGCTGACCTTTATTCTGCAATGCAACCTGTCACATCTGTCTCGTGAATGTGAATAAAATGTACATGGTACATATGAATTATTTCTTTGAATAGTTTACTATCATTTTCATTTGGATGACTGTGATGCTGATGACACTTCATAAATTCCAATGATTCTTTCTCCAAACCTAGAGATTTAATTATTTTACTCTTTGTGTTGCAAAACACAAAAGACACAAACACTGTCTATGTCTGTTCTGCAGAGAGGTGTGATGGGATGTAACTCTCTGGTTTATGCCAAAACTCAGCAGGTTGGGAGTTTACTGTTTTGAAATAGTTATCCATACACCCACATCACCTAGAGCTGTTACCTGACCTTTTTCTGCCTTTTTCCTTCAAAGCAGCAAGAAAGTCCTAGAACATTTCTGAACTGCTATAAGCCTTGACATGTAGTCAGTGAATGCAAAAATCATCCTTCTTTTCCCTTCATGCATTTTCAGTTTCTCTGATGCACATTTACAGCAGGATAAAAGACATTCTCTTCATATTAATGCATTCAGAAGTACTCCCAAGAACAAATGGTGTTATCACAGATGTGCAATGTATCATGTGATGGGTTACTACAGAATGATCTGGTTTGTGATGAAAAATTAGGTGATATCACCCATTCATCTGGAAATGTTCAGTATAGTTTCCACTTGTAGTTTCTTTTAGACGTCATTTTCATGACTTCAACCTGAGAAAAGACTAACACAGAGAAACTACCCAAGATTTTTCAAGAAATGGCAAATAGAAGTTTGAACAAAATAAATCACTTTTAGCAAGCGGAAAGCTTCAAGAAGTAATTTGACATTTTAAGAAAAGGTAGCATCAAACCAAGAAAAGACCTTTCATGTCACCCTGCACAATCCTACTCTTACAACAAGAAGTGCAGAGCCCAAAGGTGGTGTGTGTAACAGAGCTGAAGCAGACAGGCTGGGGAGTGGGGCATATAAGTGAAAACCAGCAGTGATCATATGGATCTGAAATGCAATGACTTTGCACTCCTGAGTGCCAACCATAAACAGCCCCCGCTGCAGGAATCTGGTATTACCTCCAAATATTTGATGACTGTTCTTCATAATTAAAAATAATTAATTATAACCTGACCCCACACTGACAGACATGATAGAAATGGAACAAAATGAAAGCTTTTCCTAAGGTTTGAAATGGTGAAGGCCTTATGGTGGGAAATAAACAGAAACAAGTCAGGAAACAAGTGAAACAGATGAGCTTGAAGTTTTGGTGATCTCTGAAGTCAAACAACCGAAGCCATCCCAAAATTTTAGATATTCACGCCATCCAAGCAAATAAAGCTATTCATGAGGTAGTCTTATAGTTTTGTTAAGGCGTGCCTGAGAATACGAAGAGCAATTTCCAAACTATGTCATATTTTGCAGTTAAAAGGAGAAACTCACTGTATCTAGTGTACTTACAGACTTTATTCAAGAATATTCTTAGTAAACACTAAACTTCAATCAGGGATTTGACTGAAATTTCTATAGAGAGAGTCTTTGAAGCCACTATATAGTCCTGTGAGATAGATAATCAAATAAGATTATGATTAGATACTGTTTATTCTGCAGTCTAAAAACAATATGATTTCTTTAAAGAGGCCTAAATGACAAGCTTTAAAAAATGCAAAAATTTGATTAAACACAAAGAAAGTGTTCAAGAACATAAATCAGAGTTTAAAAATTAATAATAACAGAGGAGATGGAGTTGTGAAGACCAGTCCTGATTAAATACTATCTTTAACACACATTTAGACAGGAAAGTATTTTACTTAGGCAGGAAGATAATATTTCAGTATAGGTTGCCAGATGCCTCCTCCATTTGTCCTTCATGAAAAGACTACTCCGTACCTTTCCATTTGGATTTCTCTCCTATTCTTTGGACAATATTCCCTAAAACTAGGCTGCTTTTCTTAATGGTTATGAAGGTCAGGGATCTTCTGTCAATATTCTGATAAGGAGTTCACTTGCACCAGTCATGCACACATATTTATCCTTAGATTGCAACAAGCATTGGTTTCTGATGTGTAGAAGTGGACTTGCAGAATGAAGATCTCAGGAAGATCTATTGATTTTTCTACTCACCTAATTTAAAAGAGGGCATGTAAAAAAACAAACAGAGATTTGAGCTTCTTGTTCTCCCACTTTCAGATATGAAATGAAGAAAGGTCATGCACACATGTTAGAAAATACGTACTTTTTGGACCATAGCGACCAGTAATGTCGCTATGTTTAAAGGACTTTCTGGAGGGCATGAGAAAATTCACTGCAATTAAATGAAATGGATGAGAAACCTGTGTATTTAAGAAGTCTTTTATAACACAAAGAGCAAGTAATAAACAAGTTGCAATAAGACCAAAAAGTAAGACTTATTTCTACTATAAAAAAATAACAGAAAAATCACAAAAGTCTTCCAGACCTGCAGAATAAAAAAAAAAAAAACTAATAAAAGGAATTGGGAGGAGAGGATCATCTTTCCTATTTTAAGTTTTAATTAATGTGCTCTCATAAGACAAAGGAAGAAGCCACATTACTTATCATGCTGAAGAATGTTCTTCTTAAAATAGACACACCTTGTTCCCTAAAAACTTAGAGCCAAACTAAGGAGCAGCACAGAACTTACCTGATAGAGTTTGCAGACTGAATAGACACATATATATCTGTGTTTGCTTACACATCACTTTGGTGTCCACCTCTTCAGAATAAGGTTGAGAGCAGAAAGTTATGACTACTCACTCTTAAATCTATCCTCTGACAGGTTTCAGCATTACAGGTTGCAAGCAGTAAGGACTAGATATTGATGAGATAGAAGATGAAAAAATATCTGTCAGGCACTGTTTTATGCAAAAGTGGTATTTTCTCATCATTTCCACATACACTGTAGACTGCAGATCCTTGTTAGAGTACTGCTGCCATTGATATCCTTTCTTCAGATACAGTGTGCATCTGCTAAAAGATCCATGCTTTACGTATAAAATCCAGGGGAATCAGTTTATATTTCGTTTTCTGTTGATCTATAATGGTAGGCCTTCAACCACAAGTTCGATGCAGTTATCCTTGGAAGCATACTTTGAGAAGGAGGGTGCCTACACTGAGCTTAATGCTCAGATCTGTGAAAGGATTAATCAGAGAGGTGCTGAGGCCCAGTGACACCAGCAACAGACACAGATCAGAAAAAAATCTCACAGGGAGAGCAAAGGTCCCCATAGTGAAATTCAAAGGAGTGCTAGCACCCTGAGCTAGTGGTAGCACCCAAGTCAAGGCTACAAGGGAATTCATGCTTCTACTTTAACTCATATCTGAAAAACTTTATCCTGGATATACTCTTTAAAAATGGGGGGAAGGTCAAAAAAACCCATCTGGCAGCTTGGACAGCAAGGATAATTTTCTATTTAAATCACATTCAGAGCGCCTATATGTAAGTAGATCTCTATCTTTTTTGTCCCTCTCAAAGGCAACTCGTGGATTATGCATGCAGAGAGAGAGATGAGCTTGAAATACCTCCCACAGGTATTCCCAGTGAAAAGATCTTCAGCAATGCTTACATATAGATACATTCCCGGTGTGGACATATTTATAAAGAAAAATGGAATTTTGCATTCTCTTCAGAACAGGGAAGAAGAGAGTAGTATGTCTAGTATTGATCACCTTTTTTAACTAAAAAGAGACTTCCAGAAAAAAAACTAAGACTGATTAGACAAAAGACTAAATTTTGTGTGTTCATTTACATATGCACACATATGTATATGTGTGTGTGTGCATGTATGTTCGTGTTTCCTTATACACTGGGGGATAATAAATGCAGCAAAATAATCCGAGTCTTAACATTACTTCGAACAAACTTTTCTCTACGCCCATAGCAGACAGTAAAATAAGCAAACACAGCAAGAAAGAGTCAGGCTGGGTATTAGAAAAGCAATAATAATATTCAGGCATGAAAATCTGCTCTAGAATCACTAGTATTGGAAATTACCTAGAACAGATCAGTTGATCGTCTCTTAGCTTAAATCATACAGCTGAAATCCACTTAGAGGGGGAAAAATCTATTATGGAAGGAGAGTGAATTATTTGGCCTCCTGAGGTGTGCTCCAGCCCTATCTTTTTGTTAATAATGAAGGAAACACATGCTGAAGGAGAGCCTTGCTACAAGAAATATTAGGACCACTTTGTTTCTGTGAATGATTCCTAGCTCAGTAGGGTAGGTTTCTGTGCAGTGGTAGACTTCAGAGGTGAGGTTGTATAAATGAAAAATGTTGGTTTAGCTAACCTGGAGACCTCTTCTTGTTACAATTTGTCAAACATACACAAAACTTGCAGCAGAAACTGGAAAAACCTAGTCATGTGATTAGATAGCCTTAAATAATTCGTGTGTCCACAAACAGGGACCAAGTCTGCCTATGTCTGCTTGGAATTTTGGCATAGCACATAATTTAAGTCCCTACTCTCCACAACTCAAGCAGTTAAAAAAACAAAATCAGATCCATTGTCTAAGCCACGGAATCCTCCCTAATGCCACCATACACGAGTTGCCAAATAAGTGTCCATTCTCAGGAACAAAGTGTCTCCATTTTGAAACATACCCCAGGGAAAGTCTCCTGGATGATGTAAGCACTGACAAATCCAGTCTAGTCACATTCATGATAATTTTTTCAGCCCCGTTATGGGAAATTTATTTGCCCCTGAAATCACCATTTGGTTTCTGGGTACATTATAAGTGCCTCCAACTAGGCACAAAGGATAAAGTGTTCTAAGATTATTAGATATATTTTTAAACAGCAATGTTGATGTTATTCACATTGTAGAGTAAAAAAGTGCAATTCATTTTTGCAACAATTTCCAGACTATGTCATATATTGCAGTTCAAAGCAGAAACTCATTGTATCTAGTGTATTTACAGACTATATTAAGGAATATTCTTAGTAAACACTAAACTTCAATCAGGGATTTGACTGAAATTTCTATAGAGAAACTCTTTGCCTCTCTGTAATAAAGTTGCCTTTTATTAAGTGGTGATTTGACTGCCCTAAACACACTTCATCTAAAATTATTGTTTTTTCTGTTGAAGCCTGTCAGAGATCAAGAGATATTTATGGATAATTTCCAACACCTATTGAAAGAATGTTATTTTATACAATGTTTTTCTTTAGCTGGAAGAAGAGACACCCATCTTAGTCTAAAGCAAGCTGTGTCACTTTTCTCTGTAAACTGATGAGGAAGTTTTGCTGAACTCCAGCCTTAGGACATCTCTTTCCTCCTGGAGTAAAACGACGTGCCAAACTCAGAGCCATGAAAATAGGCGAGTGCAATGTCTAATCTGTTTGAGCTTCCTCCTCCATGGATAGGGGATTGATTATGCTGATTAACACAGAGTGCCCTTAGATCCAGATTTTATAGTAAGCCCTCTTTGAAAACAATTCACTTTATTCCCATTGGACAAAGCAAGATATTATATTTTAATGGGGAAATTCATAGAAGAATCTGTTTTCACTCTCTCTGTTTTTTCATCGGTTTTCAGGTCGTATTTTGATTGTAAAAATCTCTTCTCAGCCCCATTTGTCTTCCGATATCAGTGGCTATCCATTTTTCCAAAGCTGACTTGTTTTGACAACCTAACTGCAAATTCCTTCATATTTGTGGGAGCTAGTGAAACCTAGTTCTCAATGGTCATTTAAGCTTACTGCTTTTCTAAATAATCTAGAAAAGTGGGAAGTAGATATCCTTATGTTTAATATGGCTTGTTTTATTGTACAGGGAGAGATTTCAAGCTCTCAATCTCTTAAGATTTTTTAGAAATATTTAGAAGTAAAATGAAGGAAAGTTATGATTAAACAATGAATCAACAACATCTTTAAGGCATCTGAAACTTTCTCTTAATTCCAGTCTTATGCACAGAATAAGAAAAGTTAAAATTAATTCAGCTCCTTGCCTCCAATGCTGCATCCAAGGAAAGGATAAATATCTATAGGTACTACCACACCCAGCTCAAGCCCGTTTTATGTTTTTAATCAGTCACGTCTTATACTTTATAATGAAATGCAGTACAACATTAATGATACATGTTCAAATAGGACTTGGAGCAATGGTAAGCAAAATCGCCTGTGACCTGCTGCAGGGTTAGAACAAAATCTAATTAATTACTTATTAAAATTCCTCGTGTTGGTTATGCATAAACAACCAGGATTTGCATATACATTCATTCTTCAGGTTTAGCCCAACAATGACACTCACCAGAGTATACAAAAATATGAAAACTGTATAAGGTTAGATAGCAAATGGAAGAAGCATGGTACATTTCTGGATTCACAACATGGTACAAGTCTGGATTCTGGTAAAACAATAAAATAGAAACAAGAAACTTGTCATAGAGCATTTGCAACTTCCTAATTTAGACACAAGTTTTATTGGCCATTGCTCCAGCAGTAGAAACCATCCATAATTAATAATGCCTAAAACATACTGAGAAAATGAAAATTAATTTAATAATCAGAACTTCCCTAACAGCTTTACATTGTTTTACCCAACAAGTCCAAAAAAGTGTGAATAACACTTTAAAAAGTGAGACAGAGTAGTTCAGCACTTGATCTGCAAAAGTAAAATAACTAGAAAAATGAGTGAAAAAGTAGGTAAAATATAATAAAAAAAAAAAAAACAAACATGAAGCAGTTCAAACTTAACATAAAAATGTGAAGTTAGTCTACCTATTAAAAACCAAGTGACACAGCATTTTTATACAGGTTTGGAGTTTTTTACTTGTTTAAATATTAACAAAGTATAATAATACAACTTTCATAACAATCATCAACACCTTTTTCATTGGTAGGAAATAATGAAAGGAGCAAACCATTGAACATTTTTAGTTCCAAATCTTATTTTATCTTATTGGCAGTCAAAATATGAAAGGTAGTTACATAAGCACTTATCATTTATACTGGTTTAGGCACTGTAATTTTTATATTCTGGATCCATATAATTAGGTAAGGAGTTGTAAAATATAATCCCATGCTCTGTGGCAGTGTGATTAGGATGAAGTACATAAGATACTTTTGCATGTTTAAGTGTTAATTATTTCTAATTACGCAGCAATTAATGCATTTCTATTTTGTGTTTCAAAAGAAAGGCCATAGAAACTGTGTCATTTTTTTTATTAAATCAATATTCTATAAACTCTTTTTAATGCTTATGTATAAAAAATGATTTGCCCATTTTTCTTACTATTGTCTTTTTATATAAAGAGCCCTGGTGCACCTAAAAATACCATTCAGGAGAAAAATGTAGGATCATAAATGAGGCACCGTGCCCTACTACTCAGACAGTAGCATCACATATTTTCATACAGTGGTTGCTTAGAATATTAGTAACACTTTGCAAATCACAACTTCTAACAACTGTCAGCGACTGGCAGGCACTGTCAAAAAAAAATCAATACAAATTGACAGCTGTCAGAGCAGCAGATGTGCAGTTAAAAATCTCCGATCTCCTCCAGCTATATTTTGGGGAGAGAAGACTGCTGAGAATGAAGCAACACGAAAAGCTTCTCTCTTCAAGCACTAAGCAGACAATCCGGTTCCTTTTGAATACTCTGCAGCACAGTACATACAATATCAGTCATAGCTGGAGCACTGCTATCATCTATGATACCAGTGTCTCTGTTTAGGCGTGCCAGAGCAGTGACACTCTGAAATTCTCTTGCATATAATAACCACAATGTACACAAACTGCCCCTGTGTGCCTGAAAGAGCACCTGTACTGTTTTCTGTTAGTTTGTCCCTCAATGGTTTTTAACGTCAATGAATAAATAGAAAATTTAGCCATATGCTAGAAGAACTTGGAGTTTGATGGAAAAACAAGGTTCAACAATCTATAAGAGCCTCCAGAACCATTATCTTTTATAATAGTTTGCAATCTCCAATGCCTTAACATTCACTGAGGGGGTTATTTATTTATTTATTTTTCTCACAACAATCATACAATTAATGAGTGTTGTATTGCCTTATACTAGTAAAATGAAAACTTTATTGTCTTTTCTATGTTTTAATGTAAAAGCTTGGCACAGCAGAATTTACTAGTAGTGGAGTCATTCTTGATCATAACCCCACTGCCACAGATAAAACTCACAAGCAATTTCCATTCCTCTTCCTGTTTTGCCCACTTCAGCTCAGCAGCACAGCAAACACCTTAACATTTTCTGATGAGTATAGCTTCCTTATGAAAACAAAACCTTGCAATTTGCTATACATAAGGGCTGTGAAACTCTACTGACCACATTTATCCTTCTCTGCAATATTTTAAGACAGTTTGGAACAGGAGAACCATCATGAAACACATGCCTTAAATTGGCATGGCTGAGACACAAGAAGTTTCAAAACTCATTTACATGTACTAAACTGGTGCATGCCTACAAACAACACTTGACAGTCTTGGCAGAGCTGATTAAGCTTTGCCTGTGCTCTGCCTCTTCCCAGTCTCTCTCACTTTCTGTTATCCTCTGTTAGTTATGCAGGCTATTGTATAAAATCAAAGGGCTGGAAAGATGGCATACAAAATATCTCAAAGTGAGCAACTTATTTTCTTTATTTTGTATAAAGAGAAATACTTTACAAATCAAACTTTTTTCCTCTTCATGAGAAATAGACATTATGGTTTTTACCTTAACCGTATCAGACACAGAAGCTACAGACATTATAGCACCATTAATTTCTTATTTAGGTTTCATTGATAGGCCCAAGAAGATTCAAACAACAGAAGAAATGTTCTATGTAGATAGAGATCCTTGACAGTATTTCCTGGCTTGGATTTTCTTTACAATGGACCACATACCTCCTGCGTCTTCTCTAAGACCAGGATTTGGATAAACAGCTGAATTTCAGTGATTATTCAGTCAAAGGAAAGGCTACTCATGCCTTGTTAGGATACAGCAAAGGGCAGAGGGCACCTAGCCTCTCTATTTTTTGCATGTGTGTAGAATAGACACACTCCTGATACCAGCACATCCATTTAACAATGTGAATTACATTGTGTGAGTAACACATTTCAGTGATACAGTCATTCCAACCTTACTGAGGAAAAAAAAAAGGAAAAGTGAGATTATGCATCAGATAGCAGATAAAATATATATCTAAACTGGGATAGGGTATACCAGTGGAAGAGGCTAGCACAGTGTTTTCAGCTGCTGCATTACACAGGTCATAGAATCTGGCTGTGACATATTATGGCTTTTGGAAGAGTAAGTCTCAAATAACAGCCTTTACATGTGACTTTGACACAGGGAAAGAGTGGCGGGGAGAAAAAAAGAATTCAAAACATTGTGAAAAATAAATGAAAAAGGGATTTGGCAAAGGACCAGGGGAGCAGAAGGTAAAATGGGCAAAAGGAGAGGAGGTTATACACTAGGAGAGGTGTAGATGGATGAGGAAGGAGCATCAGCCAAAACAAAGCGCTGAGGTCTGGTAAAGGATAGATACAGGTGGCATTTAGTCCTTGATACAGTGCAAGAACATCTCCAACATGTTGAAGGCGTTCTCAGTTCAGGAACCTTATGCTGCATGTTAGGTACTTCATGGTGAGCTGGCATATTTCTTGGTTAGACCATTATGGCTGGTCCAAAGGGCCTCCAGTGTCTGAGGAGTTATCATGGATTAACTTCCTCTGAAATATATCTAGATCATGTGCATCATGAGCACCTTGAAAACTAAGATCGCTGTGAATGGAGAGAGTCAGGAAAGTTCTTCAGAAATGTATTTTACTGCTTGATAACTGACTGCTAATGCACACACTGCCGCAGAGAGCAAGGTCAATGTTCATCTATTGTCTACTTAAAATGCTGACATCTTAACACAGAGGAAAACCAATGTAAATGTTTGGAGGGGCACATATTGATGCACTCCCTAAACAATTAACCCCAATTTGTAATTTAATGGCAATAAATTTCTTAATTGTAAAAGAGAGTGCTACGGTCTTCTAATCGTGGCTGGATACAGGAAGATCTCTCTTCATACATTAGTTAAGTGGACTCAACCACAACAACCCTAAATTATGTAAATATAAGTATTATCTCAGGAAATATTTGAAGCCTGTTTGGAAGGTTTAAATTACTTCAGTAGTGAGGCTGAAAATCACCCAAGCATGCTAAATAAAAATCTCTGCACTCACTGAACTGAGATCGTGCTATTGTTAAGGCAGAACTATGAGCTGGATGTTGGCACCAAGTCACTCAAAATTTTAATCTGGAAAATCCTTAAGTGCAAATATGAGAAATGCAGAAAATTCTTCCTTCAAGGGAAGTGTTTAAGGCTGTATGATAAAAATAGGCACTGGCCCATTCTCCAACAATTTCCAAGTCTGAATATCTTGTCTACAAAATATCCTTAGATACTTGCATAGCCCAAACCAGTAAATTCCAATGGCAAAATATAAACATGGTCATAGCCAGGGCCCAGAGTGAAGGTCTGGCAGAAATTCCATGCTCCTGACCTATTTCAGAACATCAGTTTGCCAGTCTAATGAGTTTTTTTACCTAGATTCAAAACACCAGTGAAGGGAATTAGATAGCATCACATAAAGAACTATTACACTTCAGCTTTTATATTGTGTTTGCAAGAAAATGATGAAGATTCATAGTCAAGGTATTTGTGTTAGAGGGCAACAATTACAGTGAGCTCTCGAGATCTCACATAACAATAAACAATATGCCTAAATGAGGAAATCCTGAAGGTAAAGTGATACTGTCATAGTAACTGACTGCCAGAAAAACTGACCTGTCTTCTGCAGCACCAGCTGCCCAGAACTGAAGAGAAACTCCACGATACACCAGGCAAATATCTCCCATGCACCTGAACAGCCAGAGACATGCAAAGATGAATAAATATGGTAGCATTTTTCACAGTAGCCTAAATGCTGTTAAACATTTCTGCTGCATGAATTACAAATAGCTGAACGAAACACAAAGCATTTTAATTTTGACTCTAGTCAACGAGCTTCAGAGCACACACTGTGCACAAACTACAATTCCTAATGCTTTACAGCTGGCAGTGAAATGATCATTTGCAATAGCCACAATTATAGGACTATTCACTCATTAGGCAGAGTCAGACAGTTATGAGGAAGCCCTTCTTTTAGCAGCAGCAACATTTTTAAAAGTCTGGAGATCTGACAACCCTCCTGTTTCCATAGGTTGCTCAGGAGCTCCAAAAAATATGGATCTCATGAGCCCAAAAACAAGCCTCTGAGGAAGACACCTGGAGACCTTCCAATTTATTTCCTTTCCCAGAGAAGCACTCCCACATGCAGAATTCCCATGGAGTTGTATCTTGTTCCTGAACCACCTCATCACACTCACGGAGGTGAATCCAGGACAATAAAGATATAAGACAAAACAAACTAACCTGTCTCTCTGGAGATGATTTAGTTGGGTTTTTTTTCTTGGAAGGCAAAACCTGAGTTTTAAAGCCTCATTGGACAGAGGAAAACTTGAGTCTGAGTTTTTTATGTTCTGGAATGGGGATTTGCACTCTTGATTAGAATAATGTTGCTTTTATCACCTCCCATCCTTACAGTTCACATCAGTTCCCGATCTTTTTCCTGAAACCCCTGCACACAGCCAGCTGTCAAATGTATGTATGCAACATTCACTTTCACATATTACATTGACAAATGCAACAGCTACATTAGCACATGAAAACTGCTTCTATAAAACCTGATTTTCCTTTCCAGCATAATACCAAAACCAGTGCTTTTTTTTCAGTTACTATCTGTTTCTTTCACTTTGTTGAACTCTGCCACATGTGGAAAGATAAATTATGTATTGATTTTTTCCTCTGTTTAATAGCCTCATGAAAAAAGAGGCAGTGGTGTTGAAAATGGTGCTTCTGGGAGAGAAGGGACATCACCCGCAGAGCATTTTGAATCACAGCTCTCTTTGGGTGTTTTTTCTTGAAGTTAACAGACTTATCACCACAGAAGCACACTTCCAGAAAGTGCATTCTGTTGATTGCTCCTCAAATTGGAGCAAAGGAGAGCCATATGCATCTATCAGTATAGTTTTTCTGCCAACAGTACAGCAAAACTAATGGTCCTTTTCTGCCTCTGTCCCACTCCCTTTGCTCCTTCATATATTTTATGACAGCACACCATTCTCAGTGTTGTTGCTTTGTGGCTACTCCCATACTTGGTATCTTTTATGTGCCTATAAAAACTATTCTCCGAGTAGAACTGCCCCAAGAAATGCATCACTGGCAATTTCAGCCTTAGGTGAGCAATCACTTCTCCATAATTCCCTGGGCCATGCACAATTATAACAGGTTACTTCTTTATTGAACACTACCAATCCTTCAGCTACCAATGGTAGAGTTTTCAGCAAGCAGCAGTCAAACAATATTTCATTTCTCTCCTCTTTAAGCACACTTTGTGATGGTGAGTTAATTTAGCTAAGTTAACTAACACCATGAGAATAGTTCCCTCAAGGTGTTTTGTTATTTCTTATTTGAAGTCCCCAGTCAGAAGAGAGATCAACGATGCTGGAGGGTGTGTAAAAAAACACAAATCATTTATTAAGACATGCTATCACAAAAGAGGTGCCACAGAGTTTTGGGCTCTACTTCAAAAATATACTAACAATGTCAATCATCACTTGGTCCACAAACTATTCCACGAGGTGCGCTCCATTTCTTATCAACATTTAAACATCAAATTTTTCTTTCTTGTTGAAGCATAAAAAACTCCAAATATTTCACAAAGCAAATTTCACCTATCTGGATTTTTGATCAGAAACTAGCAGCAAAACAAAGACCTTAATATAAAAGGTAACAAAATTCTGCTAAAACCAATATAGTTACTCAGTTTGTGAGAAAACAGCACAGAATTTTATCTCACTGAAAACATTCTACATATCATGTTTGAATATTTTTTACATAAAATGTGTGGCTACAGAAAAGAAAGAAATTCTGTCCAAAACAAAATCTTCCCATCCAAGTACAAAAATTACCTGCCACCCCCTCAAACAAACCCAAAAAACCTTTCCAGACTCAGAAGAAAAATTAGGTGGCCTCAATGGGTTTTTCTATTTCTATTTGGGGTTTGGGCTTCTTTTTTTTATGTTTTGAATGTCTGAATTTTTCAAAATATTTTATTTGGGAAAACTCCAATAAAAGTCACATAAGAAAAATCCACAGCAAGATTCAAAGCTCTAGTTGAGGGGGACAAGCATTCCCATTTTGCTTATTAGATCCCTCTTTAATGCATTTTTAATTGGAGGCATGTGGATTCTTTTCTCTATCCTCTCTGAAGAGAAGCCTGCTACATCTCTCATTTCTCCAGAAGAACCCTGAGCAATGGGCTGAGTCTTTCCCACTGACCGTGTGTGAGGGCTGTTGAAGGGGTCAGTGATGAAGCGACGCCCAGGAGTACCAGGGGTGCTGCACAGCTGGTACAATGCAGGGAGCACTACACCCAGAATGCCCTAGCCCTGGAGGCATGGATACCAATCCCACTGGTCAGAGGGCCAAGTTTCCGACATCTGTTATTGCCCCTCTCTGGAGGCTCCAGGCCTCTTCTCAGCCTCCTGTTTCCAGCATGGAGTGCTATATTACCCTTGCTTTTATTACAAGTAAACAAAATAAACCGCCTATTTAAAATTGCAAAAAATCCTTTCAATCACCAAAGCATTTTCCTGATTTCTCATTCCACTTTTATTTATTTTTTTCATGTGATCGTTGTTCCATTTCACTTCACTGCACTGAGTCCTAAAACCTGCTTCAGCAGCTGACTTGGGCAAGATATTGATGCACACAATTCTACCAACAGCCTTCTAGGGAAGAGATTGCAGTCCCTTTCTCACAGCTTCTCAAACTCATTCCTCTCTTCCTTAAAGCTCAGTCTCTGCCCCATGGAAGAGCTTATGACTCTACTGGAGAGTTTACAAATTGGGCAGCCCCCATCCCTTGAGCTCATCACAAGCATGAGCATCTCACTGCAAAGATTTGAGTCACTGCATCTTCACTCGCTTGTTTCTCCAAAGAGTTCATTTGAGAATTTCCTCATCACTTACAAGAAACTTGCCTATAATTTGTGAGAGATTATGCAATAGGCACTAGTGGACTTCGAACACATAAAATATTCTGCCCATCCTGAAAATAAATAGGATGATTGTGTCCTGAGCTAACCAAGACCCTCTGCTCTGTCCTCTACACAGAACAGAGCCAGCTTCCATTATGCATAAAGCAAGTTCAGATGCAAGGCCAGATATTTTACCTTTGTGAAACAAAGGCTATTGGTAAGAAAGAAATAGTTAAAGTGTAAAGCCAAGACATAACATGAAAAAAAAAGCCAGTGTGTTTGTGTAGAAAAAAAGAGGGCAAACACATCTTCCTTTCAGCTCCTGCCCCAAAACTGGCTTCTGTGCTCCTTACCCACCAATGGTCATTGGCTTTCAATGGAAGGTGTAGTAACTAGCATGTGTCTTCAAATTTAAGGGTTTAACACATCTAATTTCTATGTAGTCATGTGTTGTTCCCTTCTCCCTGCTTTAATTGTGTGGATTTGTTTCAAAATGGGATTGTAAGCCCAGTGGCACCTGCTCTTGTCCTTGCGGAGCAAGCTGAATTTAAGGTCACCCTGTGGCATATTAGGATCCTCCCCCTGAGGAGATGTCTGTCACAGGAGAGTATTCTCTGTTACAGAAAACAAAGATGAACAAGAGCCCTCAAAAGCTGATTTTGCTGTCAGCTCTGGATCTGTGGTAACATGTGGGAAAGGATTTGTGGTCTGCATCTGAATGTTTCAAAATTCAAGAGTCACTATTCTAATCTGTCGATTTCTACCCTACATGTCCACTCACCCTGCACATTTCTAAGGGTCTAAATTACTGTGACAATGCTCAGAGTGCAGGGATGGCTTTCATTAATCAATATGATGTATATTAAAGTATTGAGGTACTGAACTATTCATTTTAACAGTCATCAACCTGACAGTTGATACATGTGTCATGATGGGTTTTCTCTTCTATTTGTGCAAAACAGGCTGTTTTATAAGTACAGCAAAAATGGAGAAAAGAAAGGGAAACACATAGGCTGAAAAATCCCTGAATGCTGAGATTAATCTATGAAAAAAAATACCCCAAACCAAAACCAACCCAGTAAAGTATTTGCATTTTGCTCTTCTGCCTGCAGATACAAAGGGAGATGTTATCTTACCTGTACTAGCAAATGTAAAGCTGTAAAGAACAGTGTCCACTGATGAGTTTAGGGAAATGTTCTGCACTATTTTTCAGGTTGAAAAGCACTTTACTCCACAAATATTTGATTGAATGGCAAGGTATATCCAGTATGTAAAAACAACATGTCTAAAGGTCAAGGAATTAGCCATTAGGAAAACTATGACACTTAAGAGCACAGTAGTACAAACACAACTTTGGTTAGGTTATATAAGTGTAGACCCTACCACAATTCATTTGAACCACAGCTAGAAGGCTGAAAGCAAATCTATTAACACTTTGTTCTTCTCCACTTTTAGACATCCCATATCCAGTTCAGTAATTTAGTTCAAGTATCACTGAAAAATGATTGACATTTGTTATGAGACAGTTTAAAATTATGAGGTTCTAAGAGATTCACTACATTCATCATCATTAAAAAAATTATTTCACACAGTTTCTTGTTGACCAATCACCTGTGTGTTTCATACGCAACATGATTTTACCTGTCAGGGAACTACTGAGTGAAAAGTCAAAACCAACACAAAAACCCACAGCATTAAAGCCTAGTTTGCTTTCATTTCTATTAAGATTGTTTCACCTGGTGAGCTGGGGTTTTTCTGCTCCCTACCCCTGCCTCACCTCCTCAGCACTTTTTAATTTTTTTAAATCCAAGAAAATTATAACAGACTTAATGCAACAATAAAGGCAAACATTTCAATATGCAGAGGTCAAGATCATGTAAGGTTATTGTTCCCAGAGCAATATTGGTTTTACCACACTGAACACACTTTACAAATAACTGTATGTACATATCACTATGGCAACAATGTTACATAGATCACTCAATATACCCAAGAAATTACTACTATGGGAACCTTTACATTTTTTATTTACTTGAAATTTTGTATCTATGTGGTTTAATTGCTGTATTAAAATAATTTAATTTCTCTCTGCTTTATGTTACAGTTTTACAATATGCTGTGGCTTACTCCAATACGCTCCGATTGGCACTACCAAATATGGAGAATTTGGGATGTTTTTACTAGAGAAGGTAAACTTTAGGAGATTTCACAAGTTCTTAGTGACAAGTGACTTGAAACTGAGAGTAAATTACCAATGAAAATTTGGAGCATTTCTGTCAAAATTTACAGAAACAGTTTCTGAAACTCTTCTAAAGTTTTAAAAAAGTTCAGAACTTGTCCCAAATTACAGCAATAAAAGCACCTCAAAGCTGAAAGGACATATAAGGAATTCAAATTTCCATTTAATCATCAAGAATCAGATACATTGTGTAATTACTTCTGTGTAAAAAGACCATGCAAAATACTACCAGTTCAGTCAAATTAAGCAGCTAATCTTTTAAGGAAGAATTATTATACAGAATTTGTATCCCAAAAGCCCAAATGCAAGTCTTTACAAAATGTTCTGAGAAACAACAACAAAAATTACCATCATCAAACCAAATACCAGCCCAGTTATATATCTTCAAAATTAAAATAATATTAATGGAATATTCCTGATAAAAAAGTACAAATTTTTAAAATGTTCATTGTCTTACAGAAAGGAAAGAAAAAGGAATTATCATCTGTGGAAGTCCAGTGAATAAGTCCATAATACTTACATCCACTCCACAGATGAGGCTGTCCTACTCTTAATTCTTCAGTGCTGGTGCTATGGATGGCTTCTAGCTTTTTAAGCAGCTACTAAATGTTTTGCCGAGAAGCAAAGGCCAAACTTTCAGTGAAGTAAGACAGCTTAGATACCTTCACAGCTGATGTGAGCTGACCCATTTTACTTCTCTCCACAACATCTGTTTTTTGTCTCAACTGCTGATGCTCATATCCACAATAAAAGATCTGATGAAAACAAGCACAAGAGAACACTACAGCAGTTTCCCTCCCTGACACCATTTGTGGCTTCCTGGACACGTCTGAAAGATGGGCAGTTCTCTCTCCCCTCACTTCAGAGTCACAATAGCAATGTATTCTGACCTATAAATGCAAAATGGAATTGTGATTTTACAATGTATTCCAGATACCAAAAATGCAGCTGTGCCTCAGCCTGTTGGTGACCTGTTCGTACTAGAGGACATTTTTGTTTCTGTAGTTTGTTAGCCACAAAATCATCTAAAAAGCAAAACATCTGAAAGTCATCTGCTTGCAGAGAGCACTGCTAGGCCTTCCCTCAGAATTAAGATTAATCCTGCTTCAGGGTTTGAGTCTTTCTAATCCCAAAATCTAAAAGCCATGGAAGTAAACCATGCATCCCTAAATAAAGGCAATATAAGAGAGTCAGAACTACAAATGAATTAAATGTAGGACAAATTACACTGGAGTTAATATTTTAATTCAAACTATGGTGTTTTACTTTCTTCCAAAGCTCAGGTTTTACTCTCTTCCCAGATAAATCCTGTTGGTCTGTCTTCTCTTCTTCTATTTCACCTGCTGAGGACTTTTGAATTAAGGAAATACTAAATGAGCATCTTTCCAGAACTAGACTGCATTACTTCAGTTTGGTAGAGAGATTTCTTTAGTAGGAGTCTATCATTGAAAGACATTTCTGAATTTTTAAGGCCTAAAAATGTATAGCTGGCCTGACCTACAATGATTGCAGAGGAATTTTGATTCACACCTATTTAAAAGCAGCATGTCTGAATTAGTGAACCCAGTCAATGAAGAAGGGAACACCAAAATTTATATGCTTTTTTTCCCCAGGAGTTCTAAAACATAAACTCAATAAAAATATCATTTGTCAACCATTCACTGNAAAAGTTGAGTTACTAATGGTTATGGATCAGACCAAGAATACCTTAATTAAATCCATCTGCACATACTCTTTGACTCAAAAGTTTAGTAAGATATGCTGGCCTGGCTGGGATGGACTTGATTTTCTTCAGAGTAGTCTGTATGGTGGTGTGTTTTGAATTTGGGAATTTGTGATTAAAAGCTGCAACAGTGTTGATAACACACCAGTGTTTTGGCTGTCATTGAGCACTGCTTGTACAGCATTGAGGGGGTTTTTGTGGTTTATTTTTGTCTTTCCTTCTTCTCATTCTGCTCCCTCAGACAAGCAGGCTGGGGGTGTGAAAGAGATTGGGAGCGAGCACAGCCCCACAGCCGACCCCAGCTTACCAGAGAGATACATCAAACCATATATCCATGTGCTCAACAGCAAAAGCTCAGCAGAGGAGGAAAAGAGAACTTTTGAGGCTGCAGCATTTATCTTCCCCAGGAATTGTTAGGCATGATGTAGCCTTGCTTTCTGGGAAGTGACAAAACCTCTGCCTGTTGATGGGTGAACACCTTATTTTGTTTTGCTTCTGCTTGCAGCTTTGTCTCACCTATTAAATTGTCTTTATCTTGAGTTATCTCACTTTTGTCCCTCTGATTCTCTCTCCTCCCCACCCCCAGCTGGGCTTAATGAGAGAGTGACTGGTGGAGGCTTAGCCTCCAGACGGGGTCAACCTACCGCATAAGAAAAAACAAACCAAATAAACAGACTTCATTTTATATCAAGGCAGATATATATGATTATAGACTCCAGTTTTAGATTGGAAATGTTATCTAGACCAAGTTATCTGAGAAGTAAAATAGCAGAGAACCTGTCCAGCCAAGTAGGAAGAAAAAAACAGACTCTCAGTGTCATTCATCAAATTCATCAAGTCTGATACAGGCTTAAGAAGACATTATCTGCTCCCAGGCAGCCCTAGTCTTTAAGAAAGTTAATTAGTAACATGCAGAAAACTAGAACTAAGTGAGGAGCATAGTGGAAACATTCAAAAAAAGGTTTCCCTGAATATTAACATACTGATAAGGAAGAGGAGAAAACTCAGAGGAAACTGTGTAAGAACAACATGTAAACAATTCTCTGTTAAAATCTCTTTCTGGCTGGCAGGAACATTTTTTTAGAAAAAAGCTATGGCCACAGCTGGAGGACCTTAGGAAGAAAACTTTGTTGCATGAGCACGTAATTGATTCATACTAAACACTGACATTATATTTATTACTTCTGCTACCAAAGGTTTGCTCTCTACTGAAAGACACTTAACATTCTGGTGCCAGCAGAAATCAGATGGGCACCTCAGAAACTATTTACTCACAGTTTATTGTTATTAAAGAAAACTCGAAACAAATAAAACAACAAATTCTGAGCACTCAACAACTTGTACTTTTACACAGACAGGCCTTTGTGCATAGCTGATGCGTGTGCATCACATCTTTAGACATATCTTTATTCAGATCTAAGCTAAAAAATGGATGGTGCAGTGAAAGCATAGACCCCACCTCCCTTTGCAGAGAGAAATATTTACAATAACTTGTGCCTCAATAATGTGGAAGTTATCAGGCTTCTTAACTTCGTCATTTCAATATCTAAATCTATAAGGGGTGGGGAAGGAGCCCAGAAGGCATGGCAAGCAGAGGTGAAAAGGAAGAAGGAAGCTCAAAAAATGTTGCTAAGATTAAAAAATTGTTTGCTAAGATTAACAGATCATAACAAATAAAAATGGAAAAGGCACTGGAGATATTTTTGTAATACTTATATTGCAGTCTGGCTCTGATCCACTGCACTGCATACAGTGAATAAAGATATTACAAATGCGCATAATTTTGAGCATTTAGTGAAAAATTAGTATTGGCTCCCTAGGACCCACCCACTTCAGTATCATTCTCCATGAGTTGTGCTAAATCTAGCTGTCCTAGAACAAATTAATCAAGACATGCTCCTGGGTGTTCTGCAGCTTCTCCACGAATTAATTCAGACCTTTCCTCACTTGCATTTGAAAGAAAATATGAAGGTAAAAGTAGAGTTTGGGGATTTTTGCCTCTATAGCTTGTCTCATTATGCAGTTGAGTGTGATTTAGCCCATGCATGTAGTCAGCAAGCAGAAAACTGCTGAGCTCCCACCAATACTGCTGAAATCAATAGATACTTCAGTGACATTGTGACTTTGAGACACAGCTCATCCTTCTAAAGAAGCCTAGTCATAGGTAGAAGGACGTATTCCGTAGCTGTGTAAAAAGATTTCTGTACTAGTGGGTTTCTTCTCTTTTATTTCCAGAGGGCAGAATCAAGCACACAGTACCAAACAGGCCAAGTGCCAGGGCAGGATGAGAAGAAAAGAAGAAAACCTCTGTCTCAAGAATCATGAACCCATTTGCACACACAGGCAGCAAATCCACGGCTGGCAGAGCTATTCTATGAGCAACACATCACTTAACACTGCAAATTAACAGGCCCAGAAGTGGTTCCCAATGAAAATATCCTTCTTTTATCTAGCTTGGATGAGGATGGAGTGTTTGGCATGCAAGGACAGCGCAATGGAGATATCCTAGACGGCTTGTCCGTATTCCATCTCCTGTTAAGCACCACCATCAGAAGGGCATGACAGATGCATGGTAGTCATAGCACAGGGGCCACAAGCAGTTTTAATGCTGAAAAGGCCAGGCTGTACAGCCCATCTGCCTTCATCATTACTGCCAGAGGTTGAGATGTCTCTGTATTATTGAGATGAGTACAAGAAAGGCAATATGATAGCTGACCCGTTTAAGGGAAAGCCCTTGCTTACAGTAAAAGGACTGTATTTAACACTGCAAAACATGTGACATCATCAAAGGGAAGGAGTCAAGAGGGAGGTCTAAGATCTGAAGGCTTTGAATGCTGCTTTTCACCGAGTTCTCCTAGGTTTGGATTCCATCCCTTTCCCAGCAGAGGGCTAAACTGAGAAGCAAGAACACAAAATGCCATAGATCCCCTACATGACACAAACAGCTAGCATATGCCTCAGGTGGTAGAAAGTACCTGTCAAAACCGAAAGGTATTTTCAGCAGTGTCCTCAAAATACTTCGTTGAGACAGAAGTTGTGGAACCTGGTAATAAGTTTTTTCAGAAAAGCTGGAATCTGTTGATTTTAGAGGAAAATTGGAGTGGATCCCCAAAAGACCCCCTAGAAAGACAACTTGTGGCAGGGAGTAGCAAAAGAACAGTGGCTGCCCATGGGTCTGTGTGTGCCCATCCCACCATCCCAGCCATGAGCAGGGCAGCTGCGGGGCATGAGGGAACCCCCGGTGGCACCTCCCCAGGGATGGGACAACGATGAGCTGGGATGTGGGCCCAGCTTGGTGGGGCCCATGACTGGGCAGAGCAGGACAAGGGCTATTTTGAGCTGGAGACCAGGCTGTGCTGTGTCATTGTTGAGGTAGGGCTGGGCAGGGACACTCAAGGCTGCTGGCACCCCTAGGGCCACCACAACTTGCATAACGCCACAGCAAGAACTGTAAGCAAGGAGAGCATTGCACTTTTTGGTTTAAATTTTCCATGTTTCACAGCTACCTAATAAAATTTTACTTCCTACTTGTAAACCCTGTAAGATCTCGTTACAGGTCCTCACAAATATTTGTTTTTCTAGTATAAGAAGTGCACTGATTTACAGTGGCTTCAGTGAAAGGCAAGGTCTCATTGGAGACTAGAATCAGAAAAATAGCTGTAAGGCTGAACAAGGAATATGTGGGCTGCTGAACAAGACAGGTGATTTAGCAACAGCAGGCACAAATAACACCACTGTATTTAATGTCATCTGTCTCAGTCTTCACTAAGGTTTACCATACCTCTGTGATTAGTGAAAGGGGTCGTGGAGTTCTACCAGCAGTCCATTAGGACTCAGGGATTAATTGAGAGAACTCAACCCACACAAGCTCATGGGATCCAACAGACTGTATCCTTGCAAGGCTGCTCTCTATTATCTTTGAAAGCTCATAGAGATCAAGTGGTCCCGCATGACTGGAGGAGGGCAAATGTTGTATCAATCTTCAAAAAAGTCAAAAGGCAAACCCAGGGAATGTGAAGTCTCACTTTGATCTCTGGAAAAAAATCACAAAGCAAGTCTTTTTCAAGAGTGTTTCTGGGCACATGAAGTAGATAATGTGACTGGGCACAGTCAGCACAGACAATCTAAGTGTGGAAGACCATCTATTTAGCATGGATTGTCATCTAGGATGGAATTACTAGATTTGTGGATGAAGGAAGAGCAGTGGATATCATTTACTGTCATCTTTAGAGAGATGCTTGACTCTCACAATATTCCTGCATGCAATTTATGATGTTATGATCTGTATTTGTAGGCAATTAGATATGAGAAAACCTGCTTGAATGACAGCTTCAGAAGACACTAGACAGCCCATCCTACTGTATTTTGAGGCTAGCAACAAGTGGAACACCACAGAGGTCTATCCTGGGACCTGTCCTTTCTAATATACTTATCAATGACTTGGAGGTAAGTGGTTGCACACACTTTCATCAAGTTTGCACATGCATCAAATTAGGAGAAACAGCTGATATGCTTAAGAGCAGGACTTTAAAAGGGAACTCTATTAACTTCAAAAATGAAATATTTAAAGTCCTGCACCTGGGAAGAAATAAGCTTTTGCATGAAGGCAGGCAGGGGAGTGATAGGCTTTTGTCTTGGGGTGACTTTATGCTGTTGTGTCCCCTATCGCCACTCTATGCCCAGACATTAATCTTGTGCCTTTCTGTGCCTTTAAAACTGGATGTGAGAGAGAAAAAAAAAGCCAGATGAACTTTCCACAGCAGTTCTGTGCTCCAAGGTCACTCCATCGACTCTCTGCGTGCTTCCACGGCAGCAAGAGCAGAGGAAAGCACCTTCTAGCTTTTCTTGGCTCCTTTTCTCAGCAGAGAGAGCTGGAGAGTTAAACTCCTTTGTTACCTTGGGACTTCGGCTTCTTCTTCTTCTCTTCTGGAACTGCGCAACAACATCGGAACACACTAGGAGAACTTACACCTGCCCAGAGGGGCCCCCCCGCCAAACTCCAGCTCCTAAGAGGGAAAGAGAGAAATCATCCCCACAAAAAGGACTTCAAAAGTTACCAGGTTCTCTCCACAGCGAGAGGTTTTATTATTTAGTATTATTCTCTTCCTGTTTCTGCCATGCACTGTGTTTGTTAAATTAATAAGTTTTTTTCTTTTCCTTCACTTTCCTCCAAGGAATATTTCTTTCCAGAACAGGTTACACATAAGAGTTGTGCAGTCTCCTTCCTTGGAGATTATGAAGTATACAACATATATAAAATTCCAGGTTATCAGGTTTGAGCTCATAGCTGATCCTACTTTCACCATGATGTAGGACTACAGACCTGTTTAGGTTCCTTCCAAAATCAGCNAGCTCATAGCTGATCCTACTTTCAACATGATGTAGGACTACAGACCTACATCAACCAACCTCTTTAGGTTCCTTCCAAAATCAGTTATCCTATGATCCTGTGATTATATCGTCTGTCTAGTAGAGAGGGTCTCAAAATCTCTCTGCATTAAGGCTTTGAACTTCACACCAGCACGTCTTTTCCAGAATATGTGACATCATACATCCCCGTGACCTGTCAAAACTGGAAACCACAGATGAACCACAGAATCACAAAAGAAATCAGAAGGGACCTCTCAAGATGTCCAGTCAAATCTTTCTGCTCAAGTTGGGTCAGCTAGAATAGGCTGCCCTGGAAAAGCAACATATGCAGAGAAATTTTTCACTCACTCTACTATTAAAGTAAATTTCCCTCCTCTTCAGAAAGCCTTATTTAAAACAAAACAAACAAAACAAGACAAAACAAAACAAAATGCCAGGGCAATCAGTGACTTCCTTACCTGCAAAAACCAACACAGAAATCAATAAATTGTCTCATCTGAAGAGCAGCAAAAATATACAAAGAACTTCTAACAAACTTGGTGAAGTCCCAGGACTATGAAAGTCTGACAGAAGATGATTAAAGCAAAGACAGATATATTCTATGAAAACAAAATGGAACTGGTCTCAGGCAAACTTTCAGAGGCTTTTTTTTTCTTTTAACTCATTGAAACACATCTGCAACATGTGTCATTGTGTTGAGTAGAGCAACTGGAAACAGTGCTATGGACCCCCAAGCTGGAATTGTCAAATGCTGTAATAGCAGAGTAGAACAGGACCCAGGACTTGATACCCATTTGTGCATTTGTCTTCATATATTCTGAGTGATAGCTTTTGCTCACCTTAATATAGGCACAGGAGAAAGTAAAAAAGCAATTAATTAAACAATATGGAGGCAGGACTTTGGAGTTTCCCTAAAGTTACTCGGAAAGGTGAATTTTAAATATACTATAGAATACAATTCTAACTTGTTATATATTGAGACAGTATATTTCTCCCTTAAAGAGAGTTACACTTTCTCCCCTGAAGTGCCAAATGATTTACTTAGCAACTGATTAACTTTTAATTTCATGATCTCTAGCTAATATTTCACCTAAAATAGAGAAAGTTATCATTGTTCTTATTAAAATCTGGAGATTAACTCTTTTACTTTCATAACTCAAGGATTATAATTATAATTGAGATGTCAATGAATTCTTCTGCATCTACCATGTAGTATAATGTTTCCTAAGTGAATAATAAATACAGACTTCATATTACTCCTAGGACTCTCTTTAAAGGCAGCTAAGTTTCCTAAGGTGTCACTTTATTCCTGGAAAAATCTTACCTTAGCCAAACAAAGACTAATCTTTAGCATATACGGAGTTATCTCTCTTCCTCATCAAAATAGAAGTTATCTGTACCAATGAAGCAGCTTGTCCCTGCTTCTCTCCTCTGGAGATGAAATACTTCTGCTGCTGCCAGTAGAACATTACGTTCATGTGCCTTTGTGTCAAAGAGACGATATATTTTTCCCGCTAACTTGTATTAAGATAAAAAGGAATAGATTTTCAAGAATGTGAAGGACAAAAAGTGAATCGGGAATACCTAGCAGAGATTTACCGAGTGCAAACCATCCGTGACTAACCTGATTGCCTTCTATGATGAAATGATGAGCTGCATGGAGCAGGGGAGAGCAGTGGATATGATACCCTTTGGCTTTCATGAGGCTTTTGGCAAAATCTTCCACAGAAGCTCATAAAGCTGAGAAACTATGGGCTGACTGAACTATTAGATATGTTGAAAATTGACTGCACATTGGGCTCACAGTAATAAATGGCTCAAAGTCCAGCTGGCAGTCAATAACACAAAGAGAATCAGGGAGTTTGTTATGGGTCTAACATTGTTCCTCATCTTCATCAGCAACCTGGGTCATAAGGAAGAATGCACTTATTAGGAATATATAAGGACAGTAGCAAATGGAGGAAAAGTTGATACACTGATCAGTAGAGTTTTAATTCACAGCAGTCTTGAGAAACCTGTGAACTAGAGCAACAGAAATTTCCCAGAGCTTTATAAGAACTGCAACGCTCTGCACCTAGGGAAGAATAATCTCACACACATATACAGCTGAAAAGTGGCTGCCTGACTCATAGCCCTGCTGAAAGCACCAGGGACCATGGAGGTGCCAAGGTGAATATGAGCCAAGGTGCAGCCTCCCTGTGAACCTGGAAAGCCCATATTGGGCCACGTTGAGGAAGGTGCAGCCAGCAGGTCAAGGGGGCTCCTGCATGGAACAGACTGTGTCTGGAAAGCTGTGCTCAGTCTGGGGCTCTGCCGATCATGAAGGATGATGAGGAGTTGAGTAGGGTCCAGCAGAAGGCTACAAGGATGGCCATCACTTGGCCCTATAGAAAAGATTGAGAGAGTTGGACTTGTTTAGTCCGGCAAAGAGGGAGATCTGACAACAGCCTACAGCTGCCTGAGAGGTAGCTCCAGTGACTGTGCAGACAACCTCTCATCAGATATGGCCAATGGCCAAACAAGGGCCAACAGGGAGTGGCTGCACTTAGGAAGACGGAGGGACATTTAGAAAAAATTCTTCACTAGAAAGATTGTTGAGCACTATAATATATTACTCACTTAGGTGGAATCTCCAGCCTCAGAGGTTTTCAGGATTGTCCGACAAAACAGATCTAGACTTGCTAACAGTCCTGCTTCAAGTACTTGATGGCCTCCAGGAGCCACTTCCAAACAAAATTTTAATGATTTTGTGAAAATTTGTGTAATAAATCACACTGCTGAGTTCAATTTGCTTTTTACAGTAATGCTTAGAAGGGTTATGAAGTTCATGAAGTTTCTTGAATAAATGTAACCAGTAAGAGCAAGGACTAATCCAAAATGGTAAGATCTCCCTTCATATTACCTGCAAGGGAAGTTGTTTAGAACAATTCTTCACCTATTCAGCAACAGCAAGCATTTACTTAATTACAAAGCAACACTGAAAGGCAGTTTTCTGCAGGCAGAATGGGGCCTAGACTTTAATCAGAGAACAGCATGTAATGCCATTCCCCTTCTATAATGTATTAAATTTTTTTTGTTTTTACAGTCATGGCACCTTCAACACAAGACTGCCAAAAGGGTCTAATATTTGTTCAGAGAAAAGAATCATGAACAATATTCTGTCAACTTTTTGGCAGCTCTCCCATGCAAGAAATTTTTACTTTTTTAAAATGAGGCTGAAAAGGGTATTCCACCAAAATAAAATAAAAATAAACTGCAAAAATAAAAATAAACTGCAAATCAAAACAGTTCATTTAAATTTGTAAGAAAGTAACAAGATACTGAATTTTGCTCATGTTGTTCAATAAAAATATGGCACAGTGTTGCATTTCAGCTGCCAAGAAATAAACACATACCATTGTATTTGGTTTCTTCTCCCTGACTATGACTATCTCCCTGGATATGATGTCTGTCCTGGCAAACTCTCAGCTAAAAAGCCTGTCTCCTACCATGCACATTATTTAATATCTGCATATGCCAGTATTATGCCAAATGCATACGTTTTTTCCTATTATTGGTCAGTGTTTTCAAATAACAAAACATTAAAAATTTGTATGTAAACTGCATTAATTTGTGGGATCCACCTTATCTCCTTCAGCAAAACAGTTTTCTTTTTAATCATTGCACTTAAATCAAGCCACTCATCTTTAACAAAGCTAATGAGCTACTTAGTACTGCTGCTGCAGCCATTCAGTCGTGCTGACTTCAATAGTATGTAAAGCAACATATTGAGAGAAAACAGGAATAAAAAAACCCACTTGTAGTGGAATTACAAAATGGCTTAGAGAAAAATCCTGGGAACTCATAGAGAATACTCAGAACTCGTAAAAAGGCACTGAATTAGCTGCATGTGCCTATATCAATAAATTAAAGGCAAGGCAAGGGCTCGAATACTAGCCTACACTTGTCCATAACATTTAATTGCTAACATGTATACTCCATCAACTGTTGGCAATTAATATTCTCCCAGACAGTGGGAGATTAAGTACAGTCTGTAGGATAGGAGAGGTCAGGGACAATGTGTTGTGAATGCATAAATGCACTGTGGTCCATCTTATTTTTTACCGTGGGCACAACCCTCAAGTCTTCAAGAAAGCTGTTCAGAACAAGAATCAGCATTACACTCTCCTGTGCCCCAGAATCAGAATGGATATCAAAACCACAGATTGTATCAGATAGCACCAATGCAACTAGTTTGTCCTTACTCAAGAATTAGCTCCTGTGCGCTTTATTCTTCAGCATACATTTATTATGACACTATACTGCTCCTTCAAGGAGCAGTGAGTACATCTGGCACTCACTACAGTAACCACAGCTCACAAAAACATTCTTGATAAGTCAAAAATGCAGAGCCTGGATACTGTACTGCTGACAGTGCAGCCACAGCAAGAAAGAGCCAACCTCAGTAGAGTTTTCAGCAAGTTTCCATTGTGGCTTTCCGGCTGCAGCAATAATGTTGACAGTACCTGAGCTAAGTGGCTTTGAGCTAGCTCAGCTTGTTCACCCCAATTGCAGCTGCTATTACACAGGCATACCACAAAGTCCAGCTTTCAAAAGCCAGGAATCTGCAGAGGTTTCTCTCAGCTATTGGCCAGCCCTGGAGTCCACGCTGGTTGGAGCTTACAGGACACACAGAGAAGAGCTCACAACCTGCCCTTGTGAAACAGAAGCTGGGGTGATGTGAAGTCCCCACAGGATAGAGAGACGTCCTCAGTGGCATCTCCTCAGAGCCAAACTGTACCCAAATACTGAGCACACCCAGGGGGTCAGCCCCACAAGTGAACAGGCAGGTGCAAGATTCCCTGCTCTACCACACCAGAAGAGTTTTCTCAAGTGACGTTGGGCAGAGGGGATCTGGTTTTAACCATGGGGATATGCAATCATACAACTTCAGCAGGAAAAGCATCACACGTCCTCCAAAAGTAGAACATCCAGATCAACAAGGTGTACCTTAAAAAGTAGTGCAGCACCCCCACCTAAAACCAATATGCCTGAGCAGGTCTGAGCAGCAATAAATGCAAATTTTTTCCATGATACTGATATGAACAATCCACTTCCCCATAATATTTCTATAATCATAACAGAAAAAGACTTCATGCTATATAATCCCATCAAACCAGTGAAATTTGGTAAGCAGTACATGACTGGGCTTAACTGCCTCAAAAAAAAATCCAACCCTGCTAAGCATTTTAAGTTCTAGTCCTTAACACCCTGAAGAGCGTTCAGGGTGATGTCTTCAATAAGTCATCTCCCGAAGTTCTGATAATAAAGTTTTTATTACTTTCCCTTAAGTAGATTAAAACAAGTTATGCCTCTGAGTTAGGAATGAGCACCAAAAGGGCTTATTTTTTTTTCATTTTCCTTCTAATAAAATAAAAACCAGTTATCCTATGCAAAAATGGGGAAAAAATGCAACACACCTAGAATTGGAATTGGTATCACTGAACTTGAGTAGCAGAGGCTACTCAAGTGTTTTGCTCATAATACGAAGGAAAGAAGAAAAGCTACATTTCACTCAATGGAGATTGGTACTCCCTTTATAAAAAACACCCTCTCATTTAAGGTGACATAGAACTATTTTGTTAAGTCTTAAAGAGCTGCCTTAGTGAAACATTAGTTTCTCAATTGGATCAAACTAATTCAACTTAAAGTAAGTGAGAGGAATGGTTTAATTAGCACTTCTGAATATACTCTGCACCAGACTACATTTTCTTCTCAGCATCAGGCAGAACTCATTAAAAAAGAGAACTCAACCTTTTGCTCACAATTACCTTTGGTAGATCAGCACTTGAGACAATTTTCTAATTGCTGAAGAGGAACTGCACAAAGCTACCATTCAAATGCATATATTAATTTAGTTTTATTTTCTGCTCAGCCTTCCAAAACTAATTATTTAACGCTGAGGTTAGGAAATTGAAGAGTGAGCCTCAAGAGGGATGGGGCAGAAGGGCTCTTAAAAAAATTGTATTTAAACCTTGAAGGGGAAGGACAATTCTAAAAAAAACCTTGTAAGATTGCATAAGAAAAACATGCCCCCCAAACAAGCCCTGTAAAGGGCATGCAGTTCAGCATTGTTTTTGTCTTCACACAGCTGCCTTATGAGATTGGAGAGTTACACAGCAAATGATATTCACTTCTAAAAATAAAAGGAAAGTTAAGATAAAAGTAGAGCTTTGTATATGGAAAAAGTAGAGATTTGACATAGAGTTTTCATGGTTTTGAGCTGACCAAAACTACCTAGAAAATACAACCCAGATTTGCTCTGTGGCGGCCAATAGAAGCCATGAAAGCAACCACTGAGATCGCCTCTGATGAGGAGAAGAACATGCACAGAGAGAAGCATAAAAGGAGGGTTTCCTGCTCTGCATTCATTACCCAGAAGGCACAGTCTGACCTCATAGTACACATACTGCAGTGTATGTGTACTGCAGTATGTGTACTATGAGTGTGTATTAAGTGTGCATAGGGAGCCCTGGTGGTGTAGTGGTTAAGCACACGGCATAGCAATTGCTGAGGCCCGGGTTCGATCCCGGCCAGGCTGCTCCCCGGGCAGGCAGTGCTTGTTAGCCCTGCAAGGGGGCAATCTGCCTACGTCCTGAGGAGGACCTCAGCTGCCACTGTCCAGAATCGCTTTGGCCCGGCAGATTGAACCTCGGGATTAAAGGGTGGGCTCAGATCTGCGCGCCCTGTGTCTCACCTAAAAAATCCAGTGCGCAGGCTGGGAGGTCTGAAAGGAAAAGAGGCCTCCCCCGGATCTTCGTACGCGAAGACTGGCCAGCAAAAAAAAAGTGTGCATACAAGAAACTGTATGGAGCCAGTGTTTTAAATTAAATCTTAAAACAGACTTTGTGAATGTGAGGAAACTACTTTCACAAAACATCATTCATCAACAACTAAATGGCCAGGACAAAGTTCATATATCAGTGTTCCTGCTGGGTGCCCATAGTCTGGATGGTATCTAGAGGAAAGGGCAGTAGACTCACTAAAGTCACCATGTCAACCAAATATTTCCTACTGCACAAAGAAATGCTTACACTGAGCTTAAGACTTGTTTTGACCATGTTTAGAGCACAGTCAAAGATCAAACTAAGGAGCATTAATAGGACAGAAAGGAGCTTGGCAGCACTTCTAAGAGAATCCTCAACATCTTCCAAGATATACCTCCAAGTCTGCAGGTTTTCTAAGGAGTAATATCCATGTTCTCCTGCACACAGGAATGCTTTCCCTTGCTTAATCCAGCTCTGTCCTGCTGCGATTTTACTCTGTAGATCTCCATAAACCCCACTTACTCCAGCTGCACCATAGATGGGAAGATGCTATTAAGAAAAGCTATAAACACTCTCAAAAAAGGACACTTTCTCTCTACTAAATCACTTTTCATAGCATCTTGACTTATAAATTTACTGACAATAAATTCTTGTTCCACTGCATAACTCTAAGAATTGTTTTTTTGATAACAGAAAGAAACAAGTTAAAACATAACCACGTTTATTATCAGGTGCAGCAGAAACCTGCAAAGAGCAACAAGGAGTACCAAGACTGGTGAGAGGGCCAGCACAGAGCCTGGATGATACCACTGGAAATACTCAGATATAGTCTCATTGGAGCACTGCACAGGAATTCTGTTTCTCAACAAAGCACTGCCAAAAACCCACACAAATTGTATCTTTTCCCTTAACTACCCCGAATCAGCACAAGACAACAGAAATCTCTAACAATATACTACTTAAATTTTAGCAAATAATTTTGTCAGCCTTAGACAATCAAACAATTTTTCATTTCACCTCATTAATTCTAGTTTTTCTTTACCATACCTTTCGTACAACCCTCAACCAATCCATTAATTAAATAATTACACTGTCCTGTGACAAAAAAACTTGGATTTACCTGGTAAAATATTTTTACCAGGTAAAAATAACTACTATACAGGAAACCTACAGTTTGATAGTATTTTCATTTAATTTAGCATATGCCCCCTTTATTTTCATCCCTGATTGGGATGAAAGAAATCCTGTTCAGACCAACATGACCAACATCAGAAGCAGACTTCTTTCTCCTCAGAAATGAGACTTAGAATCAGGCCTAAGCTTTTGATATTCTTCTCAAATAAGAGACTGATTTAAGAATCCACAGCACAGAAAAACACAAAAAGAATAGTCTTTACTACTGAGGAGAGTAAGATTTCTTCTTAAATGAAATATGGAGAAAATGCAATTTAAGAGAACCCTAACTATATAAAAAAGGTAATGTGTTATGACAAAAGCACAGGAATTATATTTAGCGAAATGCAATTTTAATAGCTGCAATTAAATTATTATGAAATATCTTAAGGTGAGACTTGAATATAAACTGAAAGAAACAAGATTAAAATCTAAATCATAAAAATTACTATATTTTATGGTGTTCCACTAGAATTACATCTAGGAAAATAGTGAATTACACAATAAGCATAATTCATATGAAGATTTTATCTACAAATTTAACCACAAAAGAACCTTATGGTATACACTAAATAATAGTCTCTATTTTAAATTCAAGTTTATCTGTAGTGATTAAAATTAATATGATTCAGAATTGTTAAAGATATCTATGCAGGATTAATACAAGACACATTTCAGAAGTCAAAATCCATCATCAAAGAGTCAGGTCAATGGCTGTGCTTCAGAGCAGCATACACATAAAAAATATTCCCTATGAAATGTTATTACATGGGTATCACTGTTAAGGGAAAAATATTGGGTTTTCTGTAAATGTGTCTCCCCTTTGCCCCAACAAATAAGTAAAGACACAAAGAAAAACACGTTTGCAAAAAAAAAGAAAGCCCTCAGATGCATCTAAAAATAATTATGATGTGAATCTTCTCACATGTAAAGGCCCAAAGGATTTCTTAGCTCTGATGAAGCTCAGAAAAAATCCCCAGTCTATTAACCTCTTGCAGAGTAAAGAACACTAAATGCCTGAGAAGCAATCAACATAATTTATTTGGGCAGCATTTTCTGTAGTCTTAAAGAACATTTCAACTCAAGACACAGAAGTACCTATTAAGTAATGGAATCTCCAAATCTTGTTATTTCTCCTTTTATTTATTTATTTTTTAAATCTCTTCGTCTCTCCTAGGAACTTTCCCCACACTACCTGATGTAGAGGGCATTTGTACACTTCACGGGCATTGTAAACTATGGACAACAGCAGGGAGGCAGGCCAGACCCAGGGTCTTCTGGTTGCATGGATGTAATAGTGTGACATCCCAGTCCACGTGGAAAAGTCACAAAGCACGGCAGAGAGGCATAAGCAGCACAGTGGAGACCACACAGGGTTTGGCTGCTGAGCGCTGGTAGGAACAAGAGGGCCAAAGGGATGAACCTTTTACTGCCTGCTGCTCCAGCTGGCTCCGGAAGTGTGGGAGCAGCTGCCAGAGGAGATGTATGGGCACTGCCAAGGCCAGGAGGTGCTTTAGCCTGTCCTTGGTGAGTGTGGTTGTCATGGGTGGAGTTGCCTGCCTGCTCCCTGCTGGTTCACCATTGGTGCTTTGGCAGGGCTGCCTTCCACCCATCTTTGCATCCTGCCCCAATGCAGCTGGAGGTCTGTACTGAAGGCCAACTCTCCTCTTGCACCTCTCCAGCAGATGGGGGTGCTATGTGAATCCACACGTACCAGGAAACCAGGCTGACCACTAAATCACGGCTGAAATGCTGAGAGTAGATTTATCTCGTTACCTCATTAACAACGCCAAGTGATAGAGACACACAGGGACATGGGCTCTGTTTGGCCTAGCTCATCCCAGCAGAGACACACAAGGACATGGGCTCTGTTTGGCCTGGTTCATCCCAGCAAACTGAGACACACAAGGACATAGGCTCTGTTTGTCTTGGTTCATCTCAGCAGAGACACACAGGGACATGGGCTCTGTTTGGCCTGGTTCATCCCAGCCAAGGGCATGGAGGGCCCACTGGCAGCTCCAATATATCTAAAAGCTATGCACACATGCAGTTTATCACAAGGCTGCCTGACACAACTTCAGTACTGCCAACAATGTCAAAATATTATCAGCGCACTGTTAACCATTTTATTGTACTGCCAACCTCCAAATCAGGCCTTCCTTTTTTCGATAACCATGACATAAGTCCTTTCTAAACTTCATTTTGCACATCTGCCTGGTTCCTATCTCAAACTTCTCTGAGGGTTTTGAACCCTGACTTTAACCCATCAATTTTGACTAAACCTCAACCTCAATTCTTCTCCAAGGACTCTTCACTGTGCTCTCCCAGGCCATGGCAGGTCTTAGCAGAACCTCCAATTCCCTGTCTTCACCAAATGTTGAAAAGGAAGAGAGAGAAATTGTCTTTGTAACTTTCCAGCTGTGTGGGCTCCCCAGACTGCTCAGCTCTTTCTGCTCTCTTTGTGCGTGCTCCAGATAAGAGCACAGGACAGGGGAGGAAGGAAAATGCTTGAGTTCAGCATGCCCCTGTTGCAGACTTCACTTGATGCTTCTGCCTCTGAAAGTTAGAAAGCCAGGCAGCAGAAGGCACTTTAATAAAAAAAATTAAACTATATTGGCTTCAAAAACTGAGAGACAAACTGAAGGTCCTTGTTCTGATGAACATCCCATAGACTTAAAAAAATTCAAGACACTGACAAGCTACTCGCCTCAACCAGAAAGTTCAGGAAGCAAGTATCGAATTTAGGTCTTCTCAGGAGAAGCAACCAGGCTCATGGTGAGATACAAAAACATAGCCAGAAGCAATACTTCATGAAGCACTTTCCACACAGATCTGCTTTCATCCACTGTTATAAATCATAACTACCCACAGAGCAATGCTGTTCAGGTCCCCCCCCTGCCTCTGGCAGAAAAGGACGATAAAAGAAATAGCACAACATTCAAGAAAACAGGGGGAAAAAAACTCTAAACCACTTAACAGAGCAAAACCAAGATATCTGGTAAGAAATGCTGTAGAAGCAATGCCCTGAAAATTGGTGAAGACAATTTCTTCCACTGTGTGCTGAAGGGCAGCTGTCTGTCATTTTCAACAGAGTGTATATAATAGCTGCTGCAGATACCATTTTTCAACAGTAAGGTATGGCTAGGTCATGTGTGGCATTAAAAACAAAAAATGGTAAGAGGGAAGGGGGGTTGAGTTCCAACATATCAAATATTTCTATCTCATTCAGTTTGTGAAGACAATACATGCATTACATTTCAATATGGCACCTAAAAGTTGAGGAAAGAATAACTGAGTGAAAAAAATTTAAGATGACAAAGAACAAAAGAGTTAAATTCTTGTACAAAAACTGAGCTTGCTACTGCTTGTGTAGGAAAAAATGTCTTCTGTTAATGATAGCAACAATGCAGTCCAATAAATCAATGAAAAGGGCAACTGGTGGAGAGTTTACAGAATTTAAAATAAAAAGAAAACCCACACAGGCAATTACTCAACTTTCCCTGCAAAATGTTGACCATTAAATATTGTGTTATGTACAAAATATGCCATTAAAACTTTTCTAAATGATCTTTGATTCAATATCTGTATCACGTAGCTTTGCATTTATGGATATCTTTAAGAACTTTATTTTGGAATTTCTAAAATACTAGTTTCTAGGGTTTTAATTAAACTTCAGTCAAGTAACAGAACTAATCCCACTTTTCTAAAACACATTGCACATCAATACACTGTATACATCATTCCTTTCAGTTAGTCAATCAGAACGTTGGGCATCTGAAATGTGAAGTAAATATACATTTGAGATAAAACTAGAATTGGTAGATTTACATTTTAGTCACAATGCTGCACTCCTGTACTGTGATCTTTTGCTAAAATATAGTAGCATTCTGCCCATTTTCAACAGTATGTGCTTCATTTCACTCTTAAATTTACTGGTGTTTACTCTTGTAATTCAGAAATAAAGAATATAGAATTGCACCGGAATACTCTGAATAAATTCAAGATAATTTCTTGGTGGAAACACGGAGAGAAATACAATCGTTGGCTTCTAAGAATGGTAATCACCTCCCTATTTTTGGTGGGCTGACCCTGCCTGGATGACAGTTACTCACCAAAACTGCTCTGTCACTCCTCTCCTCAGACGGGCAGGGGACAGAAAATATAACAAAAGGCTCATGGGTTGAGATAAAGGCAGGGAGAGATCAGGCACCAGATACCACCACAGGCAAAACAGACTCAGCCTAGGAAAACTGATTTAATTTATCAGCAATCAAATCAGAGTAGGATAATAAGAACAAACCCCAAATCTTAAAAATACCTTTCTCCTGCTCATTCCTTCCTTCTTCCCAGGTCATTCTCTACCTCCTCTCACCCACTGGTACAGGAGGATAGGGAATGGGAGCTGTAATTACTTCATCATATGTTGTCTCTGCCACTCCTTCCTCCTCAGCAGGACTCTTCACACTCTTCCCCTGTTCAAGCAGGGGGTCACTTCCATGGGAGACGGTTCCCCATGAACTTTTCCAATGTGGGGCTTTCCCACAGGCTGCAGTTCTTCAGCAGCTGCTCCAGCATGGGTCTCTTTCCACAGAGTGCAGTCCTTAAGGAAAAGGCTGCTCTACGTGGGTCCCCTGCAGGGTCACAAGTCCTGCCAACAAACCTGCTCCAGCATGGACTCCTCTTTCCATTGGCCCACAGGTTCTGCCAGGAGCCTGCTCCAGCATGGGCTTCCCACAACATCACAGCCTCCTTTGAACATCCACCTGCTCTGGTGTGGAGTCCTCCACGGGCTGCAGATGGATCTCTGCTCCCCTGTGGAACTCCACAGTCTGCAGGGAGACAACTGCCTCACCATGGTCTGTGCCAGGGTCTGTGGGAGAATCTCTGCTCCGCTGCCTGGAGCACCTTCTCTCCCTGACTCAACCTGGCTGAGGTCTAACTCATGGGCAGCAGCACATTAAAACTCTGAGATTTGAGTTCTGATTGCAGTGTGTTCATCTAGGATGGAATTCTTAATCAGTTGTCATAAAAATTAGTTCTCAACATTCTGAGTAAAGTGATACCCGCTTCCACCCCAAAACACAATGGCTTCGATGCTTAAGTGATTATGGTGTTCAGTGTGCTCTGCCTTTGCTCTCCTTTAATCACTGTACGCACATACACAAATTGTTCTGAGACAAAAAGCTCTGCAGCTAAATGCTGAAGCATTCCAATGCTCCATGATGAATAAAAGACAGACACACTACAACAGATGTATTACACTTGGGTGGCCAGTCAAAGTCATTCCTTTGCTGAAACCACAATCGGAAAGATCACATTTTCTAGTGGAATGGCCCCTGTGCCATTATACAAGTAGTATAAGTACTTCTGGAAAATAAGAGTTTGATCAGGAAGGAATGAAACCACAAGAGATTAATGAGAAGAATGAAAATAGCAAAAGGATTTCATATTATGCTATGAATTGTAATGTTTTAATCTGTTCTGCTAACAGACAAGCGTGCAAATGGAGGACAGAGGGATGAGTGTTTAGCTTTGATTAAAAGACCCCTCAAAACAAACTGAACTTTACAAATGTATGTGAAACAGCATGAATTTTAAAAATATATATAATATTATTTAAGACACAAAATTAAATTTATCATGCTACCTGAAGAATCAACAAAGTAGCAGCTGTTGCAGACTAGTTATTTTTAAAAGCTGTAAATTAAAATAGCAAGAAATAACCTCTTCTGCAAATACAGAAGACTTCCAAGGAGCTATTTCAAGTAGGACAAAAAAATATTACATTTTGTTGACTGGAAAGAGATCTCATATAACAGCTAATGAAAATGAAAACTGTGACCAAGGATGTCTCTTTATTAAAATATACAAAATGGATTAATAACTACTCTATTTAGCTTTTGAAACTGCAGTTTTAATACTGCTGTGATCTTTTTCAAAGCCTAAAAGGAAGGCAAACTTAATAGTGCTTCTCTGACCAAGTTATGTTCAATTACACATGCATGACAAACCCATTCGTAGTTAACACTGAGGAATGGAAAAAATTCTGCCTAAATTACAAATTGCAAGCTACTGTTTCTGTATGTTATGGATTTTAATTTAAAGTAGCCCTTCTTGATATTAAAAGTGAGAAGAGTAGCCAGCTAAACAGGAGCAGGTAAAAGAAATTCAGGAAGGAAATAAAGAAGGCAGGGGAAAGGTAGAAGGAGGTAATCTATTGAAATGCCACACTAAACCACTATGCAAGTAATTTTCACTGTGAGAAGATCGAAGAGAGAACAACTGGGACTGTAATTAAAAGTAACCATGTCCTGCTCTGTGATAAATCTTCTATTAGCTTTGTAGGCTTTAGAGCAATATTAAGGGCTCCAGAATACTGGGAAGATAAGAATCTTCTTGTCCAAAAACAAAACAAGAAGATCTTGCAGATGAAAGTGCTGGTGAAAATATAATTGCAAAAGGTGGCAGATTTTTACACTTTCAGTAACACTCTTTCGCTGAAATAAGTTCTTGTCACACATTTGAATCATTCACAGAAATGAAGAAATTTTCACGGTGGCACCACAAAAAGGTCTGGTGTTGCCAGCCACTGAGCTCAAGAAATTTATGGAGTTCCTGCATATTAGGAAGACCTAGACTTATAGATAAAATTGACACCAATGCTTCTGTTGCTTTGAATTATCTATCAATAAACAGAAAAAATAATAATAAAAAATCCAAAAGCATTTATAGCTATCAGTTTTATGTGGGCAAACACTTTCTTACCTCTTGCATAAGAATCTCCTTGTATGAAAAAGCAAACAAGCAGAGCCTTGAAATGGATGAAAGATGAAGCCTTTCCACACCTCATGAGGAAGCAGCCCTCAGGAGTGGGACAGGTGGCAGCCCAGCAGAAGCACAGGTCCAGGATGAGTAGGGAAGCCAGGCTGCCATCCAGCAGAGGACACATCAGAGCAGACCTCCGCAGCCACCCCAGATATTCAGGCTGCCAGGTGCTGTGTTCCTTTAGACATCCAGAGCAGGAATCTGGTCTCTTTGGCCTCTTTTCTCAAAGAGATCTGGGATGAAGACTCCAAGCAGCACTACTAATGTGCTATTTGAGGCTATTCCCTGAGAATAAGGTCTAGGCTTCTGGCAATACCTCCACTGCACACCCTTTTAGAAGGGCACATTAGATACTGTAATCCCTTGGTTTAAACCTGGTGCCTTGGCAGCTGCAAAATTCTTGGTTGCTTCAGTATTGACAGCAATTAAGTCCAATGAATCTGGTGTAAAAAGTGTAAAACAAAATACTGCAAGCAGCCACGTTCTTTCATTTTTCCTCATAGGATAGCTGGGAATCCCAGTTGGCTGGAACTGCCCACAGAGTGTCCCAGATGAGCCAATTTCAACAGATGAGCTGTTCTGGTTATTGTTATTTCATTTGGATAACAAAGGTCCCAGGGAGGTGAAGATTATGCTCTCAATGACTTTGTAAAGGAGAGTTCAGGCATTATTTTAAAGGCTGTTCACACAGATGCTACATTTGGGACTAAGTACATTGAAAATGTACAGAATGAAGGAGCGTTTTTTTTTTTTTTTTCCCAGATAGATATATTGCAAACTCAAAGCATACCATGGCACTCAGATAGAGTTGGCTGACAAGATATTTTCCCTAACGCATACTTCAATAAATTCATGTACATGTCAGAAGACACTGACAGTGTTTTCTTTAGATTACATTAGTAAACTGCTCTTAAACAGAAACACAATATACTGATTACTGGGGAAATTCTTGCTGATATGTTTTAGCATTCATTTTGAAGACCTGGCCATAAGAAGAAACAATGAACTCATACCAATTTATAACGTTTGAATTATACTGCAGAATTTCTTGGGTATCAGAGCATTGCTGTATAACCGCATAAAGTCAGACATCACAACTACAGCAACTACAATGCACTATTCTCTTTGCATCATCTCATTTAGTGCATTTCAGCGTTGAAAGTTGAACAAATGGGAGCACTAATCAATGGAGTGACAATGCTAATCTATCTCTTCATGTGAATTTTGGACAGAGTGTACTTCTTTAATGGTTACAGGTTCTCAACTTTACTGTTACTCAAAAAGCATGTAAGAGACAGTACATTAATTGTTATCTGGAACTGTTCCTCTACACCAAATAAGTGTCTGTTTTATAATTCCCTCTGAATTAGCTAACAGAGAAAGTAAAGTGTATTATGCAGCAAAATCTCTAAATTTTTTAGAACTTTACACTCATTTACTAGCATTATGTCAAATTGATAATTAAGCCTGGAATAACAGCACAGCATTACTGGGCCGCCAGCCCAAATACTGTTTAGTAGATAGGCAACTAATCTTCTGTATATGGCTCCCAACTGTGCTCCATCAGACAGAACTCTGATCTTAAACTCAAGACATCCTGGTTCACCTCCTGACCTTTGGCAGTGCACTTCACATTAATGTAGAACAAAACTAATTTTTTTTTTCTTTTGAGAGATAAGATTAGAAGAAGACAGGCTAAACAGGCTGCCACACTTTGTTACCTGAAACACCCCTTTTCACTTCAATATAAAATATCACCAAACTTCAGACTATCTCCACAGTGCATCTCTTCAATTCCATGCTTCAATCTCTTACAGCTTCTGCTCTATCCACTCCTGCATTCAACTCTAATGAGGTGTCATCCAGTTTTTCTGCACCTCTACCTCATTCGAGAGGAAGCCTGACTTCATGCACAAGATGGAAAGATTTGTGTCCTGGAAGTCACTCACTGCAGTAGTCTTCTGTCTGTAAGATAACTACACCCTCGGTTACAGGTCTTAGGAATGTTTGCACCAAATGAGTCCCAGGACTGTAGGAGACAGAAAGATGATCATATGGCTAAGGCAATTCAATGCCTTCCTCAAAGACCTGACTGATTTGGTCTTTACCTCCTCAGTCCTGGAGCTCTCAGTTTCCAGCAAACTAAGCTTCTCACAGCCGATCACTGAACATTCTGTGCATCCATTCGCTGAGATCCACATTTACAGAAATGCTGATCATGCAATAAGGTACATCCAAAATCACTAAGAAGTAGATTTTCATAAGAAAAAAAAAGTTTGAATAATTCAAAGTACTCTGGGAATTTAAAAGAACATACAGAATTAGACAATTTTAGGTTTAAATCTCTTTGTACCTCACTTCACGCTCTGAAAAATAAAAACAGATTATTTCCTCTCAGCATATTCTTTTCACTGCATCTCTGTGATACTCATGAAACTCTTTCTACAGTAGGAAACTTAGCTTTAGAAATTGTCTCTTCAGGAGAATATCTTAATTATTCATTAAATAAGGTGCCAGATGAGGTATGGAGGGTTTGCTTTTTTTTTGTTTTTAATTCTGGTCCTTCAAATGTAACCATCAGTGCAGAAAACACACTTCTGTTTGCTCAACATTTTAAGGCTTGTACTTGAACATTATCCTAATGCTGAACTACTTTTCCTTTCTACATTTCCTAGTTTTTTACTACTTACACTTCCCCTCAGTTGTCCTAGAGCTCAGCAAGCTTTATATCACAGGAAAAAAGATATAAAAGGGCATAGAAATGAGAAATATTTTTGGAATATTAGAAACTACTGAGTTCAGTTTCAAGTTCAGATTGAGCTTTCACAGTAACTCATATTTTATGTGCTCCAACTCATCCCATCTCAATTAAAACTTGTACATTTGCCAATAAAGATTTTGAGATTAACAGTTCATTTATCACTTTTGCTTGAGTTACTCATTTTTAAATCATATGCCCATTCCAGATACTTACCACACAGCAGTGTTGGAAGGACTGATTAAAGACCACGGTTTCTGTTGCCAGTGACAACTATGATAAAAGTGCTTAAAAGAAGGAAGAATTGGATCTAGTGCCATGAAAATAATGTGCGGAAATATAGCAAAGTTTTTTAACTCTCAAGATGAAAGTATTTTCCAACAAGACAGATGCACTTGCTCTGATAAAAATGAAATGATAAAAATGTAAGCCTGGTTTGCTAAACACAAATCCTGTGCGTCAAGAAAAGACAAACAGCAATGTACCTGTTTAAAATAAAAAATGTTAAATATTCCAGCAGCCAAGAATCAAAAACAATATTAGGTTTGCTTATAGTTTTCTAAAGAAATGTTGCCTTCATGTTCAGAATTGGCAGAAAAGTAATTATAGGAACACATGGCTGGGAGCTAGGAATTAATATGCAAAGGAAAACAAACAAAAAAATAAACAACAAAAAATTGTGCTGCAGGGGTAAGCATTCCTGAGATCATACTGATAGAGTAGTCCAAACCTGCTTGCTCACTTGCTTCAGAAAACTCAGAGCTCTACTACTGTGAACTACTCTTCTTTCTTGCTTGCAAGACTAAAATGTTTGAAATCTAACTCTTACTTTTTTTGGTTAAGTCGGTCATGCCTTAAGCAGCTGCACAGCACATCTTAAAGAATATAAACCTTTCATTCACTTTGGCAAAAGCTCAAACTGCAGTGACTGAACACTTAAGCAAAAAGGAGAAATCAAAGAATTACATCTGACTCTCCAGGAGAGTTTCCAGGATAAAATGAAGTCCTACAAGATTAGGAGAATTCACACAACCTGTTCAGGGAAAACTCTGAAGTTATTTTTAAATGAACATCCTGAATGAACAATGCCTTATTTTACTTTTCTTTCTTTCACTGTAGAGTTATCAGGAGGGAATAAAATACACTCACTCAAGAAAGTGCACATCTCAGGCATATTTTTATTATTCAAATAGACATTTTCTGACCTACACCCTCAGTTTCCTATACTTAGAAAAGTTGCTCATGGCTTCACTGAAGTTTCTGCCTGCATAAGTAAGCATGTGGAAACAGCACACTAGGAAAGTTATGTGGCAATAATAGCCACGGAAGATAGCTGAAAACCATCCAGTTAAAAATTCCTGATTTTAAATGAAGCGCATGGCATCTTGGTAATAAGGTCACAATCGTAGACTGTTTAAAGGTGTGCCTATATGCAAGTTTTTCTGTGTGGTTGGTTGATTGGTTCACCTTTTCCCACAAGAACAAAAAAAACCCTACCTTAGATCACACAATTGGTTAAGAAAATGCCTATTTTAATAGTCACTCTTTGTTACTGTCTCTATTACCATATGGACAAAAGTATGGTTCTGAGTAAAAAACTCAGAAAACAAGTGCTCATTTATCAAGTTATTTCTGGTGAGAGGATTTATTGTTTGTCAAATAACACAGCAGTGTTAGATTATTTAGTCATTGGTCCAAATATACTCTTCTCATATTGCCCTTTTTTTCATCTGCCAACAAGGTATTAGTTATCCACCTCCTTGCTCGGGACTTAAAACTATGTTTACTGTACTGGTGAAAGTTTTTGGTACAATATCATTGTGAAAGTACTCAAATATTTATATGCCAAAGACCTGAAGGCAAATACAGACTATGAGTGATACTGTGGATGCAATCACCATGTCCTTAATTCCATGTCAAGCTGTGACCCAAGTACAATTATCTGGCCCTTCTCTCCCCTCCAAGTCATGAATGAGGAAAACTAAGCACATGGACCTAAAGAAGTTGGAAGGAAGATCAGCACCCCAAAGCCCCCCTGCTTTTCAGTCCAGTCAGACAATATTTGATAGTGTATTTAGACAAGTAACTGAGCTATTTGAGCAATGTGGGAAAATAATCTCTTGGCAAGGATGAACTGCACCTACAGCCAGTAGACTTTGCTAGCAAAGTCACTATAGATTAGATCTACATATCCCTTTCTTTACCACTCCTCTCTTAACTTTATTCTGCAGTCTCCAGCAGAGTCTTATACTTTATTCAGACATGAAATCACCTCTTAAAAGTTGGACTGAGCAGCCTGATAGAAAAGATGCATGCTTGGCTTGGATCTCCTTTTTGCAAAGGAAGTGTCTGGGACTACCTGCAGCCTCAGAGGAATTTGGTCAGCTTTTAAAAACTTAATGCAAAACCAGAAGAGTTAGGAAGGAGGAGGGAAAATGGTTTTTTTCCCATGTGGTTTGACTAATACGTCTCAACCCAAACTTTCATCTCCGCAACAATTCCCGAATTAACCAAACTAGCACTTTTGAGCAGAGCAGAAATTGGGAATCATAGGAAAAGTAAAACTGCAGTTATAACTGGAACTGGAACTCAGACCCCAAGAGAAGCTGAGATGTCCAAAGAAAATTCCGACAGAGTGAATTGTTTCTCCCCTAAAATCCCAATTCAGCAAGCAAATAAAAATGCAACATAACACTCTAAGTCTTTGCCCTGTTAGAAGTTCAAGATTTTGATGTTGGCTTTGGAGAGAAAGAGGTTTTTCCTATCTCATTTTCCTTCTTCAGATTATATGAGATTTGTCTGTTTCCCAGTCAACAAAAGGGTCTTTCTGGTAAGACGAAACCCACTGGTAGTATGCAACAAGAAAATGAATCACATTCATATGAGAGTGGTTTGATTTGGGCTTTCGAACTCAGATAATAAGCATATCTTAATCCTAAAGTAACAAAAATCCAAGGATATTACTACCTGGGGAGTGGAAGTTTCAGCCAATGATCAGTGAATCAATACCATTCCCAGGTTCTCTGTAGAAAAATGAATCATCAGTTCTTTAAGTCAATCAAGCCTTTAAAAGACCATATGGGATCTCCTAGAACAGCAAAAAACCCCAACAAACAAAAAACCCAAAAAGCAAACAAAACAAAACACTGAACAACAACAACAACAAACCAAATAAACCACTTCAACCCCCCACCTCTTGTTAATTCTAGAAGTTCTTGAACTACAGATAGATGAGCAAATCCCTTGTAACTTATTCACTGCTAACACTGTGTCCCTGGATATTTAAAAACACGTCCATGCAGGTAAATATAAACATGCAAAAGGTGTAGGAATAATATGATTATTTATTTTATTATAAAAATAATACTCTAAGTTATTTTTATTATTATGTCCTACATATTTTGAAGAAATTAACTTCATCAAAGTAAATATGATGTTTTGTCCTGGAGAATTAATGCTCCAGGAAAGGTCAAAATGCACTGTCAAATTTAAATACATTTTCCCAGGTCCTCAAGGAAAAAAAATATATATCATAAAAATATATTTATTGTTCTGTTTAAAAAAAAAATCTCTATTTGACATGTTATCCAAATAAATGATTAAGTTTTTATAAACAGGCAAAAAAAGAGATTTCCCAGAATATGAGTGTGTAACATCTCAAAATAGCTTTCCTCATTACTATAATTTGCATTTTAGCATTTTCCAAATATCTTTTCTTATATCTCTATGCTTTTACTGACAAATCTGGATAAGGAAATGCACAGTTAAGGACATAATCAACAAGAGGAGCATCACTAGAAGTCAGACACATAACAGGATTTGGATCTCAGTGCCTTAGGTGTCTAGCTCCTGCTGAAAACAATGTCAGGCATGGAAATTTTTTTTAGAACCTGTGACAAGTTTCTTAATATAGACCTAGACCGATATAAGCCATATACGATATCATGGCATTTTAAAATACCTGATTAAATGAACATTCTTAGCCATCTTCAGCACAGAAAGATAATGAATTAAATTTTACCTTATATCCATTTCCTACTTATACCTCAAGAGAAAGAACTAATTACACCGGTGAAAAAATACTTTGATATAGGACTGTTGCCTTTTACTTACATGAAGGAAGGGGAGATTTTGAAAGAAAAAAATTTCTAGTGCATTCCACATTATACAAGAAATCAATGATCAAACACAAATAAACTGCTTGGCTCCAGCATTACAGTGAAGTGGAGAACTAGGGAAATCATTCCTGTTCCCTGCCCATGAAACATGTGCTAAGTCCTCTTTAGCTTTCTCAGGGACTCGCACACTTTGTTTTACAGTGTACAGACTCAGGAAAATTGGTCATACCTGCCTTAATGCATGGGTTAGTATTCCACCTTCAGCGTGGAAATGTATTTATCTCCCCAAAGCTGGAAAATAAGGCTAATACTGCAATAAAACATATCCAGATACAAGCTGCGGTCTGTTGTTTGTTTGTCTCTGCTAGAAAAAGAATTGAAGCAGTTCATAAAGTAAAACTTGGGGGGTTACATAGACCTTGATCTTCCCTTTCCACCATATTCTCCCCTTTTCATATCAATATGTTAATAAGTGCCCTGGATTGCTCATCAGAGTAATGGTCTCATTACTCAGCTCAGAAAAAGTTTGAGGTAACTCAAAAGCAAAGGAAGCATTTTACTGAATAACTAACAATGCCCAAGATCTTTCTTTATGGGAAACATTGGGCCATATAAAGGTTCACATCCAACATCCTCAAGCTTTCTGTTCCCTTAATGTATAAAATATTATATCTTCCTAATATTTGCATTCAAGACAATAATTACAGTGGAATAATACTTCAGCTGTGAGGTTATTTATCTGTGCATCAGATTTTTTTTAAGTTCAACACAATTGAGCAGAGATCTAGAATAATAATATATATTGGTCAATATGCAACAGTTTTCTGAAAGTAAATCAGCAGCCACGCAGAATCACCATCTATGACAATTACTAGCACCCTGGTCATGTGTTTGTCCCACTCTTAGTGGCACTCTAAAGGATACTGAGCTTGATGGCTACACACAGAACCTTGCAAATGTAGCACAGAACACTTAAAATTTCTTCAGCTTGAAAAGATATTGGGGAAGGAGGGCAGTGAAGGTTTACATAGCCATGATCTGCTCAGCACAGACTTTAATGGTAACTTTGTATTCCACTGCTAATTTTACAGCACCAGCAGTGCTATTCAGTGCTGTTAAATTTATGACTGATAATTCAGCACAAAAAACTAACACATCCATTTGTTATGTTAGCCAGTAGAAGAACAGGCAAGTGGGTGCAGTTAAAACTTTACAGAATAGGAAACAGGGTTCAGAGCACCCTGATGTCATAAAACACCTTTATGTTCTTTTCCAAGAGAAAAGGAAAAGTATGTCAAAAGCGTTAACTGACCTTGTGAATGCAAGATCCCATACTGGGAATTACAGAAGCCTACATTTTTTTTCCCCTCACATTTACTAAAATGTAATTATGGGCTGTAAACACAAATATCCGTGACAAGTTGAAAGCTGAAATTTTTAGACAAATAAGCAAAAAGCCCATAATACAAAGCTATATAAATTCCACTAATATTGGTACTGCTTATGTTTAATAATTAACTAAAGGTTTCAATTGTAATTTAGCTTTAATCAACACAAGCTTTAGGTCGGAAAAATACTACTGAAATAAAGAAGGTTGGGGTTTGTTCTTGTTTTGTTTTGTTTTAAAGAAGCTTTGCCTATGTTGTCATATTTATTACAGAAAGCACTTTACCCATTTCAGGGCTGTTGGTGAATTTCAATGGCTGGGATAACAGAGGAATTTAAGGTAAAATAGTGTAAATTATGATCCCATGCATCACACTTTCCCCACAGGGACAATATCAAAAGTTCAGTATCTGCCCATGGGGTTTAACTGTGATTTGGAAAATGATCATGGGATTTTTCAGAAATTACATTTTCTTCAGTCTTCACCACTTTCAGTCTCTCTTATACAACAACTTTATTTTTATGAAGTTAACCACAGTTGTGAACTACAAGCCAATCAAATCTACTATTACTACCACAAGCTAAATTAGTCAGTAAATGCCAGAAAGCACATTCATCACACAGCTACTGGCCTGCATTCCAATACCTGCATGATGGTTTGATATTTATTCTTCTGAGCCATCAGTTGGCACAACATGTTGCACAACACAAAGGCTACATTCTAGACTGTTGTGGCAAACATAATTAAGTATATGCCTTGTTTGGCTTGACCCTCAACAAATTAAATTCAATCCAATATAGAGACATATAACAGAAAGATGGTTCAAAGAAGCATCTTATTGAAACAGGCAGAGCAATTATTCAGCACACAATCAGCCTGATAAATTGATATGACCTATCAGATCTGTCTCTTTAGAAATGGAAGAATTATGGGAAATCTGGAAGGTAGTGTAATGTTCAAATAATATAATTTTTTTAATGCAAAAATATGCTGGGATTCTATGCATTAATCTAATTGGAAAGCTATCCATGTTTCCTTTGTTTTATGCCAAAAATATCCGATTGCATAAGTGCTATTAGCCATTACCAAAAGTCATTGTTTTCACAGAATACCTGATGATACATTGACCCCATCTTCCCCTGCTCAAATAATAAACCTTTTCATCTTTCCAAACAATTCGGTTTTTTAATTCCCCGAGCATAAAAAATTGAGGTAGGTCTTCTCTGCCTCCTCCCATATTCATGCGACTATTTAGAGAAAAGAAAGATGAACCAATATTGGGGAAATTTTAAAAGAAACATTAAACCAGTCTGAAATTACATGTGATGAAACTCAGAGCAAACATAACCTTTTGTGGAATTTTGATATTTCTGAGTTATAAAAGATATTCTCTTCACCTAATATTATCATTCATACCAGCAATGCTAACATGTTATGCTCCTCAGAAATTAGTTTGTGGTGTCAGACAATGGCAACTCCTGATTTGGCTTGCAAGTGTGTGTGTCATAGACAAGATTTTTGAAATGTAGAGGAACTTAGGAGCCAAATTTCTACTGGTGTCATAATCTTCCTTGAAGCAAACAAAGATGATGAAGAAATGAGCTCTACAAACACCTGAGGGAAGCATTTAATTGTCTCCACAGACATAGAGTAGGTGTAAGAGAAAGCAGAAGACTGGAAAGTATTCAAGAGAGATTTTTAGATGAAAATGTAAATGTTTTGGAGAAACCAAGGCATTTTGGAAGACCAAGATTCAGAATCTAAGCAAAGAACACAGGAACAAGTAGGAACAGAAATTACAGGAACACAGAAATATACTACAAAAATCCAGGAGTAAAAAGGGTTGTAGGGAAGGCTAAGTACAAATAAAGAGACAAGTCTCTCTGCTTTCCAGTTGAATGCTGGTTGCAAGCAAAATAAGAATAGGGGAAATAAGGAAGCTAAATCAGGAAAATGAGTTTGCTTTCCAAGTATAAATTTACCCTTTCTCACCAGCTCAGGAATACTGAGGCTTCTGCAGTCCCATTCCTGACCCACAAACAGTGATCAGGAAAATCCAGCAAGAAAGCTGTGGGCTGGGCTGCAGCTGCTCTCAACATTGAGCAGCAAGGCAAATGAAGCCTCAGGCAATTGCACTGCACTGACAGAAAACTAAATGCAAAGTGTTGTATTAATTACCATGAAATAGATATGCTATGGGAGTCAATGATGCCAGCAAGATCCTGTCATTCTCCAGTCCTAGGCAGTTAACTGTGGTTCAAAGAGCTGAGTGCATCTGCTCTGTCTCATGCTAACCACCACCAGTAAATCTTTCTGCAGACCTTTAAAAAGAAAACTCAATTAGAACATACCAGGCTTTTGAGGAAAATCTCACTTAACATTACACCAGCACAACTTTCAGCTGCAAAGAATTTCAAGAACCTTTCCCCTCCCCATGACAATCTTCAGAAGAAAAGACAATAGCTGAACTGGGCTAAGGCTCCTGCTAAAATCAGAACCATTTCTCTTAACAGGAGACTACATAAAACAGACAAATGTAACTACAAAAAAAAAAAAAAAGTCAAAAAAACCCCACAACAACAATAAAAGAATTTAAATGCATTTGGAAATCTGGGTGTTGGCTCACTCAAATTTCTTGCTGGGCACAGCACCCAGTCTTACCAGTGACTTCAAGACCTGGCAAATGGCCACTGCCCTCCAACTCTGCCTGGCCTGGGTGTAGCTGTCCCATTGTCTCAAGATGCACAGCAATGCCACAAGACACTTGGTTACTGACTGGACAAGCTGGAGGCTCCTTAATAAAAGGCAAACTCAGTAAAGGAAGAAAACAGTGAAGAAACATGTAGGAAGAGGAGAATCTTTGTTGTTAAATTCCTATTACCTGGAATTTAATAAAACATCGGTGAAATGGTGTTAGAAAATCCATCTTAAGAAAAGAAATCAAAGTAATTAAAAAAAACTGTACATGCATGAATTATGTAAAGATGTCTATCATTAGATTTTTGCTGGTAACAGATCAGAATTTATCCTCTGTATATTTAAGGAAATAATCTTATATTGAGGCAATGGGGTTTGCTTTCCCAAATGACTTTTTTCCAGATACCAATGCCTTAACTGAAGGTTTGTTCGGTAAGGCAGTACTTTTCCTTGATTTCTCAAATTAACCCTGAACCTGGTTCCACTGGGCATGTAAAATTTTTAAATATGTCTTATTTAAGACTGAGTATTGGTTTTCACAGTTTCAGTTCACATCAGTAGCAGCTGGGGTGCTCTCATCCCTTCAAAGCAGCTCAGACATAGCTCTCAATAGAAGGTAAGGATTATTTCCAGCCTCTCTAAGTACTTGACAAAACATAAAGCTCATGGTTGTATGTGAGACTAAGCAAAGTACAACATTTAATATATATCATAATCAACATGGGAAGATGCTTGTCTAAATATAATCACCAGACCATTTAGTCCTATCCCTAAGCCCAGTATCCCAAAGTTTTCCTGTTTTCAAATCTGTGTGTCACCGGCCACATGATTCCCACACATCCCATGGTAACACAAAAGTATTGAGAGCAGGCAGAAACTTCAGAGCAGATTTTAAATGACCAAAGCAAGAGGTTTCCACAAAGGAGACTGACAGAACTCTCACTACAAACAATAATTGTCAAAGAAATACCTGTAACTCACGTTGGATGTCCACTATCCAGATTTTCTGCAGCAGTCAGAAGGTACCATATAGAGTTTGCAGCTGCTGTAGAATCTCCTTTTGTGTTTATGTTTCCTGAAGAGGATGCTTAACCTTCAATAACCATTGTATTCTTCCCTCCTTTCTGCAAGTACCACTAGAGTTTACAATGTCCAAAGAACTGCCAACTGAGGCCTAAGGACCTGACAGAGGTCCAAGTAAAAAAAATTCATGAGTGCATATGAAAAACATTGGACTTTTATAGAACTATTTCAAAGACAAGTTTTTAAAAAATAAATACAAAAACATATGCAAGTAGTTGAGTATTTGCCATTCTGCTTTTTTGCAGTTATTTGCCCACAGCTGAAAATTCGGCCTTTAAAAAATAATCAGCTTAAGAACTTCAGTATAATTTTATCCATACTTACATGATTAAATTTAAGACACATGAATAGTAATTATATTTTTTTTAATTAATAACTAACTACTCTCCTCTCAGACTAGCATAGCACTATCTCAGTAATCATCTGAATACCTTTAATGGTTTACCTGCCTGCAGTTACATAAAGTAATCTTCTATCTTCAACTTTTAAAATAAACTAAAGTAATAAAATAAAATAAACAAAACCTCAATATTCATACACATTATTGGCAGTTTCCTAAGTTCAGATGATGATCCCTATTCACTTTTCCAATAGCCTCAGAGTTCTCTCTTTATTCACTTATATGCATTTTTCCACTCAAAGACTAAACATGCTCCAGATGTCCTGATGATTACAAGAAAGTATAGAACATTTACAAAGATATAACTGTCTTCTGACATCCATTTTGCTAAAAACAGATGACAACTCTCTCTCTGGCTAAGCTCACATCTCCAAAATACTACTAAAATCTTTAATTTCTGGTTATATCAAAGATTATCCTCAAGCATACTAAGGAAACAACAGCTGCTGTTCTAAAATTTGTATTATTTAGAAGATACTGTGATAAGCTTCCATCATTCCAGGGAAAAAGCCTTAAAGTTCTTATTTTTCTCCTCATTATAATGTCATCCTTATTTTTTTTATGGTTATTGTCAATTCACTTTTTTAGAACTGAACATACTTTTCAAAAAAGTACAAAAAGTAACTTGACAAGGATTTAAAGGAATCTCATGTGGAATCTGATATTTAAACTTCACCTTTTTTAAGTTGCATCCATTGATTTTTCTGCAGAAAGAAAATCAACAACTCTCTCCAACTGTTGTGCTTACAGAACAACTTAACTTTAGAGACCTTGCTGAAATTGCTCTTCAGAAATAAAAATCCTTTATTTCCCTGTACCAACATCAAAACAGAGACCTTTTCTTATGTATCCGATTTGAATGCAGTAAATTGTTTGACGTCCATGTGGTTTCGCAATATCATAGAAAATAAACTACAAAAAATGCAACTGAGCAGACAATGGTTGAATTCAATTTTTTGCAAGTACATGTATACATAACCTCACATCACTGCTGTTACGGCAAAGGTTTCCTCAACATTTCATTTTGGAAAAAACTATTTACCAGAAGACTAAAACGTGAGGTTATAGACTGCATGAATACTTCTATTTTAGAAATACATTTATACTTACTGCTTTCCATTTAAAGAAAAACAATCCAAAAAGTGTAACTGCTTGAAAACCTTGCAACTACAGACTTTTATCAATAATTACAGCAAAAATATGGCTCTGCAAACAAATCCTCATTGCTTTTTCATGATCTGCAAATGCTCAACAAGAAAGTCTTTGTCAGGATGAGCAAATCAAGTGAAAATAGTTACGCTACAAATGGAATTTGCAGGATTTTACATAGAAACACTTCATGAGAAAAAGCAAGCACTACAGCACAAAGGAACTGAGCTGCTAGATTTATTTTCAAATTATAACCTTCTTAGTATTATTCTGGTTTTGTTTTCTTATCATTTAGATTGATGTGACTAGCACACTTACTGACTCTGAAATTCTGTTTGCTTCTGTCTGAGTCACTTCATTGCAACAGTAACTACAATTTGAAATGTTAACATACTTCTCATTCTTTCAATTTTCACCTCAAACTCTTCTCTTTAGCATCAGAGTTTATTAATTTTCAAATAACATCCATTTTCACAAAGCAACATCATAGTTTTGAGGATCTTTCAATCACAGATTTTGAATTCAATTTGTGGAAAGGAATTGATGACTAACTGTTGAAAGTTTTCAAGTAAATTTCATGAAATGTGAAATATCTCATTCACCTTCTTGGCATGAATGTAAGGTGTAAACTTGTATAAATAACAAATTGGCACCCTAGTTCCATCTATTAATCAAGCATACTCAAATAAAATTTATCTCTCTCTTGCCTTAAAAAAGACTAGATATTTGATATCACAAATAATTTTGAAGATGAACTAACAGAGACTTTTCAACTAATTACCACAAATTACAACGTTTCCAGCTGTAACACTGTAGTAGTTAAAGTTTTGTTAGGTTTTAGTCCCTGTCATCCCAAAGCACATTGAAAAAATAAAGTATTTCAAAAGGGAAAGGAAAAATTGCACATATTTAAAATATAGTGGACTACAATAAGTATATGAACATGGTATTGCAAGTTTTCACTGTGCTACAATAGAATGCATTACTGAGTTATGCCCTGCAAGAGAATGTTAAATAAAACCCATCATAAAGGACTGCATATTAAGAACCTTTTAATAATGCTCCATTTTTACATTTTTATATTGACTATTTTTTGCATACCATAAGATCAGGAGATTGAGATAACTTTTCCAGTTTAAACATACCATATAATTGGTAGTCAGAGCTATACGGATTTAGTATAGTGACATTTTACTGGACAGTAATGCATTTATCTGTCTCTTGTTTGTCACTTAAATCCAAAAAAAAAAGGTTTACTGTGACAGAAAACAAAGCCTTAGTGTTGCTTAAAGTGTTTACAGGTAGAAAATGAACAGGCTTGGTTAGAGGATGGTACTCTAATAATGCCATGGTTGTGGATTTGATCCTTGTATGGACCATTCATTTGGGAGCTGGACTTGATCCTTGCAGCTCAGGATGATGTTCTGTGATTCTGTGAATCTCTTCACATAGCCTGAACAATCAGCTTCTGTAAATAACCTCAGAAAGAGGTTTGTCCTCATCACCAACGCGCCATTAAACCTGAGAACTGGACAAAGCATTGAGAATCGTGCCCAGCGTTGGCAGTGACCTTTTCCTGCATTCCTCACCCACAAGAGGAGTGAAGTTACGAGGAGTAAGTGAAGTGCAGGTAGCTCTGTGTTCTGGGTCCCTCCTCGGATTAAACTATTTGAAGGATCTGGATGTCTGAGGCTCTGCTAAGGGAAAGCTGGGGTGGAGCTGATAAGGAAACCTGGCGTGACAGTGTGGGTGTGAGGCATGTAGCTGAGAAAGGGCCTCAGTCCCATTCAGAGGGTGCAAGAGTGACTGAAAGTATGATTCCTGGATCTTCAGACAGGGAATTTTCCTTAGAATGATGGAGGACAGTGAGCAGACAGCAGTTCCTCAGCTGGGAAATGCTGGAGCAAAGCCTCTCTAGTACGAAGAAGTTTCCATATCCCTTCTATACCACGATAATGCACGGAGAGCCCAGAGTTGCTGAAAATATGGGGAACAGAGGGGACACAGGGGGTGAGAGAAGTTTACTCCTCTGGTGGCAGAAAAGTTGCTTCATCCTTTCTTAGGATCTTTCTGCCAAAGCTGTGCTTTAGTACAGGCTACTGAGATGTGGGATTCCCAATTTGTTACAGTTCTGTTGAATCCTGATAGAGTAATTTGAGGATTTCACAACAGCTCAGTAGGATTCAGCATAGCTGCATGTGATCATGTAAATCCCTATGCACAGAAGTTGCCTTCATCCTTGATACTGAGATCAGCTTCAAATTCAATAGGCCAAAGGACAAGGAACTGTTCAATCAGCTAAAAGCCAACAAATATGAAAGAGTAGTAGGTCTAGACCAATGACACTTCAGGGGGATTTATCACTAGGAAAGGCTAATTATACCTTGACTCTCTCCACCTAGATTTAATTCAGGAGATTGAAAGCTAATTCTGCTTTGTAAGTCACAAGAGCACTGCCAAGTGTCTTGCCAATAGTAAGAAAAAGGCTCTGAACTCGCTGTGACATTGCTAGCCAATTCTGCAGCATGCAGTTAAGAGAAGGTTGAGCCTTCTCATCATGTCTTGTAGTATTTGTAACCACATCTCATGTTTGGATTTGGCCTGCTGACACACACACAGTTTGCTTCAGAAAATACCAGGAGACAGCAGTTAAAAGAACTTGATCCTTCCAGAAGAGGCAGATGCCCAAGTGAAAACCCCTGTGTGAGCAAAAGGGTTTTCTTCAATTGTTGGATATGCACTGAACTGAGGCTTTCAGTTGCTCTAGCACTTTTTTTAATACAAACTGTAGGACAATTCTTTTTCAGTTAGTTTTTACCAGCATAATCAATTACTATTAAAGCAGTCTTCAGAAAAGATACTCCCTAATGCATATAGATATAATAGATGGTGTAACAACTCTGTAATAAGGAAAACACTTTAAATAAAGAGATACACATTTCTTCTCTATCACTTTTCAATAAATATTTTGAAAGGAGCTACCATAGAACCTTCTTGCTCTTCAGGGAAGATATAATGTTTCTCAATTCAGTTGGCATTTTTGCATTGCCCATTCCACTCCTGGCCCTGGCTGGAAAAGTATATTGATTTTTATTCGATCTTAGGACTCTTGCTGTACTAATGTGGTGTGATAGAAGTACAGGCTGAACACTCAAGTGTTACTAGGGATGGGTCACACTGCTTAATTGCCAGTAACTACTGCTCTCCCCAGCACCTTTTTCTGTTTTTTGTAATTCTAGTGATATTAACTACATTTATTAACATAGCAAACAAAAGTAATACTCTGCATTAAGTGATGCAGAAGAAAGTCTTTCAGTCTCGGGGCTGGGGAAGAGTTGTCACTAATCTTTCAATTAGGGGGAAAAAAAACCCCAATCAAATAATTCATCTTACTGTGTAGAAAAGAGTCTCAAGTAACCTTTTCTGTATACTCATTCTGAATTGTTTTTTTATTTGGCAAGACTGATCTGATTCCATGATTACTTTTGTGATTCAGTGATCAGATGCAGAAACCAGCAGCACTGTTTACTGCATTGTTTCTGCATTAACAAACTGACTATGTTTACTTAAGTAATAGATTAAGTATTTGATTGCTATGGTGGAGGTAGTGCATTTGTTCAGGCATGGCTCACTACGCATTTTCCTGCATATGGCAAAGATATTATTTTGTCTTGAGTTTGTTCACATTTAGAAATTGTATCAAGTTGTTGTCTCTTATTTTAGAAAAATGAGACAATGCAAATATTCTAGCAAGATTTCACACATGATTTCAGCAGCCTGTTTTTCAAGTGCTGGTTTTGAGCTGGTTAAGCTGATCATTTCCGAACCAGAATATCAAGATAGTAACTGTACTTAAAACCATGCTTATGTCAGGTAAAAATGAGTTTGGGATAGTCATGACAGAAAGTTATAGCAGCAGGAGGTGCTGATGAGTCAAAACAACAGAAAACCTTTTCATTCTATTTTACATGCCATTTGGACAAAAGATAAAGTTATTAAGGCCTAAGGAAAATAGTTCTTCTCTCAGATCATCTCATCTGTACACATGAAGAAATACAGAAGTAAAAATGAGTAGTAAGAACATGTAGGCCTACTAACATAGGCCATGACAGATCTAATGACTTCATAATAATCAAGTTTCATTTATGTATAATGAAGTGTCCTTAGGGAATTAAGACACAGCCCATGCACAAAGGTTTTAAAAAAGTTATAAGGCAAGTAAAACAGTAAGATATAAAAGTCACAACACCTATTCTGGATTGGAGACAATTTATGTTTAATACTCCCATTAACAACAGATTTAAGTCTGGAACTTTTCTGTCAAAAAAAAATAGAAATCCTCAAAACAGAGAAACAGATCAAGTCTCACACAAAAATAGACCAGGAAACACAAAGTCGTACACTTCAATAGAAATAATAAGTTTACCTGTGAAGTAGTGTGTTTAAACAACGACAGAAGGATCCAAATGCAGTTAAAAGCAGTAACTATGAGACATCAAATGAAGCAAAAACTAATAAAAAGGTAAGATCAAAAAACCAAAACCAAGATCATGAATCTGACAGACACAACCACTAGGTAGGTGCTGTGCCTGTAAGCAGTAAGAAAGCATTACATGGCATAAGTGAGCATCTGCCTGCTCCATTTCTGGCTCCGTCCGTTCTGAAAGCGCACAGGTACTGCCACCCTCAGGAGCAGCAATCTAAAAAATACATTCTTCCAGCTGCAGACACAGGAGTGCAGTTGCAGGCTTCATTTTAATCACAGCATTGCCACCAATTACTTTTGTGGTCTTGAACAAATTAGCTCTTTGCTACAATTTTTGCAGTGGTAAAGAGTAAAGATAATATGAGCCAATCCTAAAAAAGTGTTTCTAGATTTATTATTCAGTAGTAGTTTGAAAATGAATACTGCTGTATAAACATTGCATTTTACTTCAGGGCTGAATGCAAACAAATAACTAGCTTTCAACTGCTACCTTCTATATCTACTTTTATTTCTTTTAAATACATGCAAATAAGTTCCCTAAATAGGCTAAACACATACTCATACAAGGGAAACCTAGAAATTTTTTCTCCAACCTAGAAACCTACATTCAGTAGCATTTAGCTTAGTCAATTCCCACAGTATTAGTATCAGAAGATTATTCTTATATTTTCATTATATCAATACATTATGATATTTTTACTGACATATAAAAGAAATTATGCCATTTTAAGGACCAAATCTTGGTTTTCAACATTCCCCAAAAAGGGAAATAGACAAAGTCCTGCTACTCCAAGACTCCATACTAGACTCAGTATCAACCCCTTGGACTAATCTTAAGCCATAGGTAATTATACAAAATCTTGGCGGAAAATCAAGATGTTCCTGGTTGTGGTCCTGACAAATAGCATCTATATCAGCAACAAGAATTTAAGAGAAATCCTTCCCATCTCTACTGGTACAGGATCTTTGTGCTGCTGAGAGACTTTCCAGAGGGGAAGTCCCTCAGTGCAAGAGTCTTGCTCTTAAGTTTGTGCTGGAGAGCAAGTTTGTGAAGGATTCCAAGATCTTTCCCTCCAGTGAAGGAAAGTTTATTAATAAACTATACCAGAAACAAACAGTAGTGTAAAATTAAAGAACAGTATTCTACCATTAATACAGAGAAAAGTGGAGTGAATTTATCCTTTGCTTAGCAGAGTTCCTAAACTGGGGAGAGAGAAAATTCAGCAGTGCTAAAGCAGTCTTTATAAAAGCCTATTTAAAACATTGATGCTGTGCTCCACCATGCTAAGACAGAAGTGCCTTCAAAGACTTTGAGGATGTGTTAGGCAGACCTGTACTGAGACAGCTGAAACTAAAACTGAGCCTACTTACATCAAAATACATCCTGAGCTGCATAGCCTAGACAAAGCTGGAAAGTCATGTGGTCATTTGCACCAAAACCTGAACAGCAAATAAACACTTTCTGATGGATGAGATTGGGGTGGGGGGATGTTTATTTTTTGGGGGGGGAGGTGGGATGGAGTGTAGTAATCAGAGAGGACCTAACAACAATAAATGCAAAGTTCATTACTTTTATTATATTATCTGCTGTGGAGCTTGAGGTCCAGTATCCTGGGTCCAGCGCTGCTCGGAGCATCAACAAGAAAGTAGCATCATCCACAACACTGGTACCTAAAGCTCAGACTGTGAGTGACCTGCACATCAAATACAAGGAGGGAACAGCAATTAACGTGCTCAAGGACAATAAAACATCTCATGGGTATTTTGCACAGAAATGGAAATAGACTTGTATTGCCAACATAGATTCTTCAGGCATATGACACAATAGAAGGATGAATGATCAGCAACATCTGGTTTTATGCTTGTAGAAATAAAAATTTTACCAGTCAGACTAAAACAATACTAGAAAATGGAGAATTATTGATCATGTATTGTGAAAGGGACTGAAGGTATGTTTCAACATCTAATTTTTCCTTACATATGCAAATATATCCCAAGTGGAAAAATGTCCCCATTCCAACCAACTGTTGTTCACAGTCTCCCAAAGTACAGACAAGCATGAGGAAAACAGCTAGAGAAAAAACTTCATGACAGATCCAGCATCCAAGTTTCCTGTGCATAGAAAGTGCTTAGACTATTTAATTTTCCTGCAGCAGACAAATAATCCTGAGAAGAGCGTTATTTGATCAGTGTTTTTATTGGAATAAGCAAACAACCTAATTCAGAGTATATGTCCAGGAGACTCATAAGAAGCAGCAACTTTTTCTACATAACTTAAACCATTTGTAATGTCATTCTGGATCTGACCTACATCATATTTAATGCTCTCTGGTAAATAAGAGCCAGTTGCTGAAGCTGCTAACTTTTTTTCATATTAAAAGCTGTTTCCTTATATCTAATTTCTAAGGGTGATAAAAGTGGTTTTCATTTAAAATCTTCAAAGTTGTCACTCTAGAGGGCTGTTAGGTTGGGTTTTTTTCATTTGTGGGGTGGAGTAAAGGGTAAAAAATTATCTGAAGTGTTTATCTTTTTATTTATAGGATAAGCACTTCGAGATGCTCACTAGTTGTATTAGCTCAGCCAATAATACTCTCCTACCAACATACTTTATCAGAACAACAGCTATAGTTAACTGAGATGAAACCAGAAGGTAGCCTCTGAAGACAGCTTTAAAAAATAAATTTCTTTTAAAGCACCTCACAGTGCTGTTTTGCTACCAGTCTTTCATTCCCTGACTTTGCTTGACACATCAGACTGCCCACTGAAACTAAAAGTACCTCAATGGCAGAAGACTCTACCATCACTGCCTCTAGTATTTTCCCATGATGACCACTATTTGTCCCCTTCCTGCTCGAATTCCTTTTAGAGTTGCTTCAGTGTGAGATCTGTGCTTGCAAATAAACTTAATTGGTATTGATCACACCCACAAAGCTTATTTATGTATTGATATAAAGGTATTCAGAGTATAAGTCTGGTTTCTGTGTACTGAAAAGAAGGAAGCAGCAATAAAATATACATGAACACAGATGATGAGGGTTCCTGTGCACAATTTAGAAAATGGCACATTTGGACATATAAATTACTTTGATCTGTGTACACTCTGAAAAACTTGAAAAAAAATAGGAAAGAAAGGAAAATAAGTATACTTTCAAGAAGAGCTGCACTGTTGGAGACCAGCAAAGTCAAACAGCTTTGCCTGTTGTCCTGGGGACCAAATTTACCCCCAAAGCTCCACAAGAAGGCTTTGCCATAGAAATGAGCCCTTGGGAGAGATTGCCCCCACTTCTGGGTGAGCAGCAAGCACCAAAGAAATGAAAAGGTGGTTGTCTGATGTGCCACAGAAAAATGGGTTTGTAGTTTTAGGAATTGCCTCATGTATTACTATGGGACCAAGATGGAGATTTTTGGGTGTCAGTCCCTTGTCCTCCTCCTTCTTCCCTCTTCTCCTTCTTCTTCCCTTTTCTGTGACCTCAGTTCCTATCATGTAACAATTGGTAAAAAGAATTTAGTTTAGAAGAGACATGTTAACAATATTGATAGTTATTGGATTTAGAAACAAAATAATATACGTAGAACCTTCCTATTTGATGATAAAACTATATAATCTCTCTGCTCCAGGTGTCTGTGGCCATTTGGCACCTCGACGCAGTGGAGACACTGTGTTCCTGAATCTTTGATAATATAGAATAAACAACCTGAAGCAGCAACAAAGTCTTTTGTTATTTTTCCCAACATGAGAGATTGAGAAGACAAAGCATCCCAGGCACAAACCAGCTCCGTGGGGGCCAAAGGGGCCTCCACACTACACAATCTTCAGGGGAAATTAAAAAAAGTCAGCATCAAACCTTAAGGGCTAGAGTGACAGAGATGGCTCAGATTTTGGCTATATCACTCACTACTCACATTTCTGTCTCACACTGACCCTCCTCCTGATAATTCCTTTTGTGTTTTCTCCTCACACTTCCATATTCAATCAAAAAATCAAGAACCAAGAAAGCATATGCAAGAGAGACAAACATTTCTGCCTTCTGAACCAAAGTTTAGGCATGGACAGCTGCAGACATTACAGCATTGAAGAGTTTCACAGGCTCTATTGGCTTTTCAGGCAGGCTTCAGAGGCAGTTCATCAGGTGTTTTGAAGATGTAATTTTAATGTTTAAGCAGATCCTAAACCAAAAACCAAGTAATTAGATCCTTACAACAGATCTATCATAGATTACCTGAAAAGCCAGAATTGTTAGAATGCAATGGGAATGTGCAAAACCATGAGACTGCTCTCATATAGCAGAATAGGTAGTTACATGCTTATCAGAAAAGACAGAGAGGCCTATACACTGCAGAGGTTCAAAGCTCAACAATCCAGGCAGCAACAACAGAAAGAAGAAAAAAAATAAAGCCTTCCTCACTGTGATAAGCTCATTTCCATTTCACTAATATCTTACATAAACCCATATTTTTAGTTCAGGGATTCTCAAATGATCGTTTCAGACACATTAAAATTTTCCAATGGAAGAACACAATCATGGGCAGCAAATATAAACTTGCTGATAGTAGATCTACTTTTTAAATTACTTTTTGTGGATTACTCAGAAAGTAGCCACAAACCTCAGGTTGAAAGCCAGTAATTTACTGCTTCTGACCTTGCAAAGACCTTTTTGTGCCACAAGTTTTATATGGTCTTCAGGAACCTCCTTTACTTTTAAAAACCACAACATACACAGCAAACTGAAATATACCCCTGTGCATTTACTGGTAAGCAGGTTTCACGTAATTTTTACCAATGCCAGCAGTTCATAGGAGAATTGTTCCAGGTCTACACACCAACTTGCAGAAAAAACATCCATCTGACATTTCAACCAAAGCCTCTAATAGAAAGACCAACATTATACTAAGGAAAAAGAAATCAGCAAAAAATCACACCTGAATAAATAACCCAAATCCAAAGAAGTACCAAAGGGATATAAGGCCTGTATTCATTTGCCATGTGACGAAATATAATAAAAATGTGAATTTAGGTACTTAAAACTACTAAATACCCAGAATTGTAAACCAAGGCTATTTTTCAGTCTAAATACCATTGGTGTGGAAGTGGTTTTCTTTCATATACTGGAAACAAAAGTCATGCTATGTCAGCATACAGACTGCTAAATAAATCAAGGTTAGTTAAATACATATGAAAACATTAGCGAGAAAAAGAACATTCCTTCCTAAAAAGTGGTTGGGAAAAAAAAAAAAGGAAACTAATTTACAGGGAAAAAAACTGTAAAGGAAATTTGAAGACTGATTCATTTATTAAGTCAATCAAGTTGTAAAAAGACAATGTGAAAAATCAAAGCAAACACTTAAAAATGAGGGAGAATTCAGGAAAATAATAGGGAAAAATGGCCATTATCCATGTATAACTCTCCCTCAGTAAAACATACAGGGATGAACAGAAAGACTATCATGCAAAGACAAAAGCTGCAGAATGAGTATTTTCAGTAATCTCACTGAAGGGTGATTCTTAAGTTAGACATAGATGCCACACTGTCTTCTCAAGAACTGAAGAAATCTTCTAGAAGAAACATATATTATTTCTGAAAAGCGAGTTGGGGCTACATTTTAAAACTACAGAACCACAATCTTGGCAAATATAAAAGAAAAATAATTCATTCACAGTAGAATTTACTGGCATTAAATCTGGTGTTAGGCTGCCCTCTTCGACCACAGAATCATTGAATATCCTAAGACGGAAGAGACCCACAGGGATCTTTGAAGTTCTGGCCCTGCACAGGACAATCCAAAATTCAACTGCGAATTTGAAGGACTCATGTTCTTTCTTGGATAAATGCTTCGATATTTGTAAACTATGGAAAGCGAAAGTAAAGAAGTATGAGGCAATCTAGAAATAATTAGTGTTCATCCATGAGCAATGGTATCAGACGTGAAACCATTTCCGAGTGAAATGTGTTCTCATTACAGCCCATTCGTGGCACGGATTCTCTTATGCAGTGAGGAGTACACACAGATGATGCAAGTCTCTAAACTGCTTTTGGAATAAATCAAACTGCCAAACTTGAGCTATAGGACCCCTTTCTTCCTTCCTCCCTTAGCTCCAAATATAAATGATAACCAAAATGCTGCCTTTGCTTACTTCTCTGCCAGATCTTAAAATAGTATTACAGTGGTCAAACCTTTTGAAGAACACATACAAGGGAAAAGCAAAGCTCAAGTCATTGTTGACTTATGCAGAATTCAGGAGATCTCTGCCGCCTTCTGAGCTGTATCCTTCAGGAAAGGTGAAAAACTTCTCCAAAGCCTGGGATTTGGAACTCTTTTTCCACAGGCCATATTCACTCAACTGGCTTGTGTGGTCCTTAATTTGAAACTGGATTCTATACCTTCTCTCCTGGCTACAACTCCTGACTCAGAAATAAACAGTAGCTTAGAGATATTTAACTTCCTTGGAGCAGTATTAGATTAAGTAGCAGTATATAATCAGACCAGAGGATAAGGCAAGAACTTCAATATGCCCAGTAATACAGAAATGCCTAAAACCCACAAAATATGTGTACATTTCCCAAACAAATCTGCACAAGTTTGGTTGACACTGCTGTGTGGCTGTAGTGATTGTGCAGTTTATTGAGCAAGCTGCCTATCACATGTCTGTCTTGCAGCCATACCTGCCTCCTTCTCTCTACAAAGCCAAGTTCTGCAAAATGGAAATAGAAAACTACAAAATTAGAATTGCTGCATTGCCACAACTCATCTTGCATCACAAAACCTGTATGGACATAATGTGTCTCAACACAAAAAAAAAGGGAGGGGTGGGAACAACAAAGGAAACATTCGTAAGTCTGACCCTGACCTTAGAATCAAATTCTACAGTATTTTAGGAAAGCATTAGCCATTCAGTAATGTAACCCTTCTTTTTTGCTAAGATCTGGCAGGGTAAGGAAAGAATAACTCAAGTAACTCCAAAAGGCAAGTGATTCTACTAGAAGATACAAACAAAGAAAAACTATAGGTTTTTCTGTGTATCTGAATTACTTTGGTATTGAAAAGCATGTGTAGCTTGAATGTTTCCTCCTTTTGGCTTCAGACCTACACTATCATTTGATTAAGGTATTTCTCTTTCCTGGTTTTCAGAAGAAAAAAAATTTTTTTCTGAAGTATCATAACAACGAAATCATAATACGTTACCTTAGCAATTGGAAGTGTATCAACACAATAATCCATACAGTGGTAACTAAAGTCACAGTTAAGTATTTAATCTTGAAAACCATCAAATGAATATAGCAAGTGATAGAAATGGACAATACGTCAAGAAAATGATTTCCCAGTCCTCCTGTGTGAATTAGAACACTTAGCTTTCCATTTCACACTTAAGCTGCAGAAACAGGAAATACAGCACATTTCCTCACTTCATAAGGAATCCCAAACCTTCAGACCACTGCCGAATTCAGTGTAGGCCCCCAAAATTAAATAGCCAGAGTAAGAAACAGCCCTCTGCATTCCTCAAAAACATTCATAAATCTCTCCTTGCCTTGAGGACAGCACTTAGTACTCCTAAAGCTCAGGTCATCACATCACTAATCCTATTGTGCCCTCCTCAACAAGTATTTCTGGAGCAATAGGTGGTGACTAGGAAGTGCACATCCCAAAACCTTTACCACAGGCAAAAATGAGAAATTCAGTTTTACCTTTTAACAGGCAAAGGTTAATGCAAAAGAAAAATATATAATCAAACACAGGAGAAAAGTAAATAACTGCTTCATTCCCTACAAACTAAATTTACTGAAAGCAGACTATAGAAACCTGGGTCAAAGCACTGCACTGCAGATGAGTCACAATTCAATGGATCAAAATCTTTGGCCTCCTCTTTTCCTTTATGATCATTCAGGGAAGAACTTTGCTTAATTAGCTAATTTCCTCTTTGTTAGTCTCTTTTCATTAGAAAAACATTCAGATTTGCTTTGTCTGAGGTTCCAGTTTTATGGCCTTGGCATATTAAATTCAGGCATTTTAGATAAGCCACTCTATCCCTTGTCATGTCACTGTGTAATGATCATAACACTTAAATTATTATAGAAAGAATTTAGTGTAGTTTTACAAGACGCTTTACGCATTCTTGCAGCGAAAGGCTAAGACTGCTTACCAGACACTGGTGTTCTTCAGTACACAGTCTCCATGTTCACAGTTGTGCCTTGCCATGCAAGGCTGAAATCACGTCTCCTTTGTACACTCCAGACACATTTGCCTCTTTCTTCTCCTGATTTGTGTACATTTTCAGCACAAAACCATGCTCCATTTCAAATCCTCAATGCAGATTTATATTTTAACTTCTCCTTCATGTCCCCTCACACAGGGGTACCGGCTTCATTGTATACATCCCAAATAACACCCAGCTTCTCTTCAAGTCAGATTCTACAGACCAGCCGAATTTGCTTTCCCAATATCTGATAAAATGTCAGACTTTGTATTTACCTCAAATTGTAGGGTCTCAGCACTTCTCTTGGACTGAGTTAATTTTAGTTGTGATAATGACTGCCTTGAAGTCAGGTGACAATTGCCCAGCGTGTTTTAGCTTCATTCTATGGGTAACATTTATGCAAAGAGCTGACAAACTCACATAGTTACTGCTTAACAAACAGGCTGTAAGTTAACTGGGGCCAGGGGAGGCTGACTATGAAATCTGACTAATTGCTAATGGGTGAAAACATTTTTTTCTAGAAACCAGAAAAAAAGAACAACTAAGCAGACCATTATACAACAGAAATGTGTTGTATGGGAAAGGAAAACATCCACGCAGTGACAGTACCCCATTGCAAACCAGCAAAAGGACAGGGAGAACTTGCTTCACTTATAAGGAAAAGCCACACAGCAATACCACGAGTTTCTGAGGTCTCATCCGATGATATGGAAAAATAGAAGGGGAAACAAGTCTGATTGAAAACCTTCCTTCTCATCTCTCTATAAATTACACAAAGTTTAGAAAGAATTAGCCAATCTAGCCAGAACATCTAGCTCTGGAATCAGAGACAGCCTTCAAGTATTCAAGTAAGCAACTATCATCCATATCCTTATCCAAAGCTTGAGCACACAGAAATGGTGACATTTCACTGACAAGTGAATGACTTCTGAAACCCTTTCTTAATCAGAAAAGCTAGGAAAAATTATGGTTATCTGCAATGGCTTATACCAGTAAGAGTTCAGAAGAGTGTCCATCCTTCTGCAGTTTTGTGTTCATGTAACAAGTTGTCCTGGTTGCAGAGAGGCGCCAGAGCTTAGCGCCGTGGCCAATGCCGAGTTGGTATTCTGTACCTCCCAAACCCTTAGTGAGGGGCATGGTTTTGGAAGGAAAACCCTGGTGCTCCACTGGAAGTTGGACATTTTGCCTCCCCAGCCATCATTCTGCCTTTGTCTGGGGAAGCCATGTAGACACGATCTGTGGGAAGCATCCACCATCTCAACATCTTGTTGTTCCCAGTGGTGAACACATTTTCTGTCAGTAAAACACCACCTCTTTTTGTATCCTTTTGCTATTAACATTGCTGTTGTTACTGTGCCATGTCTTACTCTTGCTTTGTGCTTTCAGTAGATTGTTACCTCAACCCATAATTTCTGCTTTTGCCCCTCCCTTACTGAAAGAGGTGAAGAGGAGTGGCTTACTTGGGAGTTTATTTTCCAGCTGATGTTAAAACAGCACACAAGTTAAATAAAAATACATTAATACAATCAGAGGTGGCACTTGTAATAATGAACAAACCAAACCTGTCATATTTGCCTTTTTAGTCATACTCAACTTTTAAAAGTACACATTCAAAGCTGCGGTATGAAACATCAGTGTCATCATCATACTTCATCTGGAACAGTTTTGTGTATGCAGCCTTATGTTACTTGGCATACATAATTCAGACATTTGGGAAACACAGCTCATTTGAGGAGCCACTTGCACACCACTTCCAACACCAATAACAAATGCTCTGTAGGGTCAGAAAGAATGTTTAAATTCACCAATTTGAGCATTTAACTTATACATATATTCCCCTTAACTGTAGTGAATGGTGTTCTAACTCATTTTCCACTTCTATGAAAACTTTTTCATAATTTTGACCAATGATGTCCTGGTTTCAGCCGGGAGCTAATTTTCTTCCTGGGAGTTGGTAGAGTGCTGTATTTTTGATTTAGAATAAGACTAATGCTGATAACACACTGATGTTTTAGTTGATGCTGAGCAGTGCTTACTCTAAGCCAAGGACTTTTCAGTCTCCCATGCTCTGCCAACAAGGAGGTATGCAAGAAGCCAGGAGGGAGCGTGGCCAGGACAGCTGAGTTGAACTGGCCAAAGGGATATTCCAAATCATAGAACATCATGCCCAGTATACAAACAGAGGAGAGGTGGCAAGGAGAGACCAATTGCTGCTCTGGTATGGGCATCTGTCAGTGGGTGTGAGCAAGGGTATTGAGCATCACTTGTCTTTCTTGGGTTTTACTCCTCTCCTGTTATTGTTGTTTTTATTATTATTATTAAATTTATTTCAATTATAAACTATTTCTATCTCAAAACATGGTCATGGGTATAACCTTTTTTTCAATTTTCTTTCCCGTCCTGCTGGGAGAGTGTGGGGACTGGGGTGAGTGAACATCTGTGTGGTATTTCACTGACAGATGGTGTTAAACCAGGACACTGTATTAAGCCATTTAACTACACCTTTCAGTAACCTTGGTGTGCTTTCAGACAATCACTGTACTTCAGCTTTTATAGTGAATATAGATCTTCATATTCCAGGGCTCTACCCATGTTAATCTTATCTTCAACAGGTCCAGTCAAAGCTAAAAATTTCAGTAAAAAAACGAATTAGATGTTTGGGATTCTGTCTTTGGTGTAATTTCCAAGCTTTTTTGTTTCACATCTTCTAGAACGTTTCAAATCGTAGGCCCACACAGTGTCTATTCCCTCTCCAGTAGTATGATCTGGAATCCAGCAAGGGAAAGGAAAGCGACAGGCAATGATTCTGGCATTGCATTCAAGTTCGTCTTCCAGCTTCTTCTCCAACTGTGGCATCTGTTGAGTTACAAGAAAAACCTCTCAGAAGCAGAAAAAAATCAGAAGCATTCTCTTTAAAACCTAATTCAAGTGTTCAAGAGAAATCCAAGATTTCAGTAATTTTTTTTTTTAAATCTTAGGAAAGTATTCATTATACATATTTTGGCTTTGATGCCATGCCAAAAGCTATTTAAAACCAGAAAATGGTTATTGTGCCCGGATTGGTGAGATCAAGGAAATAATAACTTTAAGTTCTAAAAACTAAATGAACACCCATAAATTATCCCNACAGAGAGGATTCCTACAATCTCAATATTGCTACTTTGATTTAAGAAAATGAGATGTTTACAGACAAAAAAAAAAAAAAACACCAAAAAACAAATTACAAAGAAGAGACTTTGCATGTTCCAATTCATGATTTTCTTCAGTGGGATTCTTCTCTGTAGGGAATGAAAGTTCAGCCCCCTGAATTTATGCTATTTATGACACCCCAAGGTTCATGACCTATTGACTGATACTCAAAGGTCACCACTGCTCAAAATTTACAGTCTAACCCCAAGACAGATCCTGGGACACTCGAAACATCACACAGACAACAACCCAAAACAAACATTCTGCTGTCACTCTACGGTAAAATACTGCTATGTTAAATAATATTGAAATTGAGCTTAGTTGAGTCCCCACCCTGTGAACATATGCATATGAATCCCTTCAGCAGCATTCCATGAAACGGAATGTAGAATTAAAGAACGGTTTGGACTAAAAGGGACCTGTAAAGTTAATCTAGTTCAACACCCCTGCCATAAGCTGGAACAGCTTCAGCTAGATAAGGTTCCTCAGAGCCCCATCCAGTCCCCATCTACTGCTTCTCTGGGCAACCTATTCCAGTGTTCCAGCACACTACTCACAAAATTTTTCTTACTTATATCTAATATGAATCTGCTCTCTTTTAGTTTAAAATTATTACCCCTTGTCCTGTCCCTACAGGCCTTACTAAAAAGTCTGTCCCCATCTTGTTCACAAGCCCCTTTTAAGTACTAAAAGATTCACAATAAGGTCTCCCCAGAGTCAAGTCTTCTCCAGGCTGAATAACACCAATTCTCTCAGCCCATTTTCACAGGGAAGAAGCTCCTCTGAGTCCACTCCAACAGGTCCACATCTGTCTTGTGCTGGGGCTCCCAGAGCTGGATGCAGTGTTCCAGCTGGGGTCTCACCAGAGCAGAGCAGAGGGGCAGAATCCCCTCCCTCACCCTGCTGCCCACACTGCTTTGGATGCAGCCCAGGACACGTTTGGCTCTCTGGGCTGGGAGTGCTCATGGCTGGGTCATGTCCAGCCTCTCATCCCCAGCACCCCCAGGTCCTTCTCAGCAGGGCTGCTCTCCATCTGTTCATCCCCAGTCTGTGCTGATAACAGGGGTTGCCCTGACCCAGGTGCAGCACCCTGCACTTGGTCTTGTTGAGCCTCATAAGACTCCCATGGACCCACTTCTTGTCCAGGTCCCACTGGATGGCATTCTGTCCTTCAGGCATGTCAAGTGAACCACTCAGCTTGGTGTCATCTGCAAATTTTTCTGAAAGTGCAGAGTAACCCCACTATTACTACTTAACCCCACTATTTGTGTCATAGATGAAGTTACTAAGCAGGACTGCTCCTAATACAGACCCCTGAATTGGTGAAGGACATCAGTTGTAACTGATCTTCATCTGGACATTGAGACATTGATCATCTGAATGCAGCCATCCAGACAATTCCTCATCCACTGAACAGTCCATCCACCACATCCATCTCTCCCCAATTTAGTGAGTAGGATGCTGGGGGGAACTGTGCCACCACTATGCAACTCTCCTTGGTTGAACACCTACAGTCCAGCTTTCCTCCATTCACAAAAACTGAGAGGAGATGAAAGTCAGGGGAAGTATCACTACTTTTCTAGAGCAGAGCAACCCCATGAACAGCCAGATGCTCTTTTTTTAATAAGTGTTTTGCAAATTTTGCCATGGATTAAGTAAGAAATAAATGAACACATGTAGATTTCAAAGAAATTTCTTTCCATCCCAGATAGTGATTATGTTCTAGGAAAAAAAAAGAAATGAAACAGATTTAGCCACTTTTGTCCTTTGGAAAAGTTTGATGGTGTGCTTAAGGAGATCAGTAGCGCACAACCATCTGGAGTTCCTCTTATTCTTATATATTGTTTCTATCTGAATGAATAATTTTAATAGAAAACTCTACAGGCTACTTTTATCACAAGTAAAACACTATTTACTTTGATATCATGCTGTAACATTTATATATTTAAAAAATTAAGAGAGCAGTAAGCCACAAAGACACAAAATATATAAAATGTCACAAAAAAGAAAAAAAACCCAAGAGAAAATTATTAGAAAATAAGACTGACTGAAGAAAATGTATTTCCAAAGGCTGCAAAGAGCTTCCACTATCACACACACACAGGGTGTGCCTTTGATGTAACATCCTATTACAGCTACATTTAAGCTAACAATGGAATATTTTAGGAAAATTATAGTCATAGATCTAATATATCAGAGTTACTTCCAAATATTTTTAAGGCGCTGATTTCATCCACTGTAAATGCTTTTACTGACGCACCTTAAACAAACTAGAAAAATAAGCCCACTTTGTTATCTAAAACTGAGTTGAGGCACCAAATTTTTTAATTTGTAACAGAGATTATAGACATGGACTAATTTTTTATGAGTAATTATGAAAATTAGTGACACTGCATTGACCATATTAGCTCAAATTAGAAAACACCAGTAATAGTTCAGTCAAGTTTAGCCAAAAAGAATTACATCCAAGAACCAGTCAAACTAGTTTTTAATCTAAATATATCAGTTACATTAGGCGTTACAATCATACTGTATTTTATGTGAAGCCAGGGTTTGGGGGGTTTTTTGGATGTGTCAACATAGATATGCAGTTTAGTAAACCTTTTGTACAGTATATAATCAGTTAAAATACACAGGAGCTGCAAGCATGAACACCTGGTAAGAATTCCATCATCCCACCCAGAACAAGTAAGTCTCTCTCTGCAATGACTCAGAAACAAACACACCTTCCCCCCAGATGCCTGCAAGAACAAGAGAGGTCTTAGTCTTCCCTAAAGATCAGTAAGTTCAGGTTTTTAAGGCTAATCTTGGATATGAAATAAAAGCACTGTGTGACAGCATCAAATCAGGTCAGATTATTAAAAAAGCTAAAGAGATCTATTGTTCCTCAGCAAGCAAGAACAAATGCATTCAGGTTTCTAGAAAATTAAGTTAGTCATTCAGGAGGCTGAGCATTAACAACTTCTAAAGTAAATTTAAAGGGGATCATAAGCAAATGAATGCTCAGGAAACAAAGAGGTTCATATGTTTGCATCTATGACAGTACTTTTGCTGAAAGAATTTAACCTAGTGTTTACTGTATCTACAAAAGTTATTCTGAACCCATTCTATCACAGCTGTTACTAATGCATCCTGCTTTATTACATTTAAAAGTTAATTCAGTATTTCTGCTGGGCTTACTCACATTTTGCCAGGGCATTTGTTTATTCCTAGTTTACTGAGACATCTTTCCTCACCAGCACTTTTCCTCTCATGCAAAGGCAGAATTCCTGACCGCAAATCCGAACGTTTCCAGTGCCCCCTGCCGGAACTTCGGCAAGGGAGCACATAAGACCCAGAGCTGGCAGCATGAGGAACATAACGGCGCTCACTAATATCCCACACATATTCACTTCAGTTTCCAATACGGGTCACAATTGGAATCTGAAGTAAAGATTTACTTCTAGTGCCGTTGAAAAAACAAAGCAAACAAAAAAACACAGAATAGAAAGGTTTATTATGCTTCCTGTACTGCTGCAGAAATGTTTTCAGTGTAGGCTGAGTGGTATGGTATCACATAAAACTCTTAACTCATTTCACCTCACATCTGCCTCAGCAAAGGAACAAGCAACACAGAAGCAAAGGCTGAAAGAACTGGGTTTCTTCAGCCTGGAAAAGAGAAGGCTTCAGGGTAACCTAATTGCCTTCCTGTACCTGAAGGAATCATACAAGATGGAGAGGGACTTTTTACAAGCATTTGTAGCGACAGCACAAGGGTGAATGGCTTCAAACTGAAAGACAGTAGCCTTAGATTGGATATTAGGAGGAAATTCTTCACATGAAGGTAGTGAGGCAATGGCACAGGTTGCCCAGAGAAGTTGTGGGTGCCCCAGCCCTCAAATCATTCAAACCAGGTTGGCTGGAGCTCTGAGGAACCTGGTCTAGTCAAAAGTGTCCCTGCTCATGGCAGGGGGGTTGGAACTAGAGAAGAGAAGGTTGCATGGAGACCTCATAGCAACCTTCCAGTACCTGAAGAGGGCCTACAGGGAAGCTGAAAAGGGACTCTTCATCAGGAACAGTACTGACAGGACAAGGGAGAATGGATACAAATTGAAAGGGGATATTTAGGTTAGACATTAGGAATAAAATCTTTACTGTGAGGGTGGTGAGATACTGGAACAGGTTGCCCAGGAAGGTTCTGGATGCCCCAATCCTAGCAATGTTCAAAGCCAGGTCTTGAGCAACCTGATCATGGGAGGTATCCCATGTGCAAGGGGCTGAGACTTTATGATGTTTAAGGTCTCTTCCAACCCCTTAATATTCTATGATTCTATGATTATTACTGACTACCTTTGACCGTCTGCAGGTTAATTCACTTTGCACATGAATGTATTAACACTGAATGCCTTGGTATTAAAATAATTAAACATTCTAACAAATAATTAAGCATTATAACAAATAAAATACAATCATATAATAAAAATTAAAAATAAACAGTAAGCTTACCATTTGAGGTACCCCAAAAACAACAACATTTGTATAATGGGAAAAAGAAACCTAAAATAAAATTTGAGAACAAATCTTATTGAAAATGGTATTCATAGTTGAAAAAAATCTGACCATTCTTGTCTCCTAATCCCTCTAGCTGCACTTCTTTCAAGAAGGATTTAGACCAAAAATATGTAAGGAGATCCCCTACCAACTTTTCATCACAAAAATTTCCACATAAAGAAAACCTTATATTGCTGAACAGCAAAAAACTTCTACTGTCTAGCCAAGAATATGGCACCAATTCTAGTAGCACAGAAATCATTAATTTAGAAAACATCTACATGATTTTACTAATAACTAAGGGGTTATTCTCACAACTCCTGTATATGATATAATCGTGTATGCTTTAAGTTTGTCCCTTCTTTTGTTAAAAGTTAGCTAGCTATAAAAACTCTCTAGGTATTCTAATGATTGTGTTCTTCCAATCAGTGCCATGAAATTCTCCTATGCTCCTCTCTGAACACAAAGACTCCCATATCCACGAAAAACCTCCCACATAATTCACCACGCCCAGGCCTGCTCAAGGAGCCTCTACTGATAAAGGAAGCACTTCAACAAAGCACAAAAGCAGCAGAACAACATACTGAGCCCATAGAAACCAGATTCCCAGCACAAGTACTTTGCTCCTTGTGGTCAGATAGCATTTCAGCTCTCTCAGGAAAGTATTTCCAAACTGATAAAATCTCTCACTCACCCCAGAGTCATTCTTACATAATTCACTACCTACCTTCCATAAGTCTGAAACATAAAATTTGGTGTTCTGATGTACCCCATCTCTCCAGGCACGATATCTGGAGTACCAGACCAGCCACGGATTTAATTCATAACCAACAGCTTGGAATCCCTTTTTTGCAGCTGCTATCACCTACAAGGAAGAAAATAAATCTTCACTTAGAAACATAAAAGTCTATTCACCTAAAGGGGAGCACACAGTTTTATTTAAAATGTAAATCAAAGGAAAGCACTTTTCTAAGTCACCCAGGTTTTAATGCCCAACAGATTAGTTGTATAGTGAATAAAAACTCAAAACTACATTTTATTATTATTACTAGTCCAACTGAAATATAGTCAGGCAAACAATATGAAAACAAACACTCAAAGGGCAAAGCTGTCAGCTTGCAGTATATCTACGACTTACACAAAAGTTTAATTTAACACATTCATGACACTGTCTTGGAATCAAAGAGTACCAAAATTGACCACAGAGGGAACAGTTAAACTCATAAGCAAAAATGTTCAAAATTAGACCACTTATTTGAAAAGCAGTGAGGGGTAGGCACTTGAGCAGCCCTTGAATCAGAGGCAAAATGACATACCAATAGAAAGAGTCTGAAAGTGATCTGTCGATCTACATTTTTAAAAAATCCAAAACCGCACCGATCTCTAGACTAAACATTTGAGACATAATTTAAAAGGCCTTCTAATCCGGGATTGCCTGATGAACTATCAATTACAAAACAAGCAAGGCGAAATCAAGAAGTACACATTTCTTAACAGAACTTCTCAAACAGCATTACCTGGACAATATATTTCATACTGTTAAAATAATGCATCTTCTATCACAGAGCACTTGCAAATTCACCAAAAAAATCTGACATTTTTACCACTTGGAAATGTGGTAAATATCTTCATATTTATCCACCAATTACACCTGAATAAGTGCTAAATATTTAAAAGCAATTGAACAGACTTTTTTCAGGACAGATGCATTAAGGAAGCACTAAGCATTCAATTTCAGGTACCTTGCTTTCCAAATAGTCTTCAGTCTCCATTTAAGTACCTATATAATATATCAGAATTAACAACATGATACCTTAATTTTTAATTATATAATTCAAATTAGATACCTCTGATGAAAGTTAGCAGTCAGAATGGTGAACAGAGAGGGCATCAGAAACTGCAGTTATCTCACGCCTAAGTTTTTTGGTCTTTTTCCTACCCACAATTCAATCAATCTTCACAGATTTGGGTTTCCAAATAATTTTTTTTTTTGCATGAACAAATGGTTGACCCGTTCACATAAAACATGGACAAAGGAAGCATTCAAGAACTTGCTTGTTCCCATCAAAAACCACCACCCTGGTGCTAAATAGGACTTGAAGCCGAAAGTTATGAGAAAGCACACAGAGCATCACAGCAACAAAACAAAAACCAAATAACACCATTCTCCACCATACCCTCACCACAACATTTCACAAACTGGGGCTCAAACAATACCCTGGCAGCACAGTATCACTTTGTCTTTCATGATTCTCGCCATTTCTCTTGGTGTTTATTCTGGTTTCACCACATGGATTTGGAAGTAGGGAAGCCAGCACTGCACAAAGGTGTGAACACTACAGTTCTCACCATACCGGGATTTTTATTTTTATAATCTATTGCTCATAGCTCATTTCTTTTTGCGCCTCGATTACCTTCATACATTAAGCACCTCACAGCCTCATCTGCGGTAACTACACCTTCGTGGAATCACAGCTCTTTGTCAATCAGTACCAGGACTGTGATCGCATCTTTTCACGTGCATGCATTGTGAATCCCTCCAGTCACCACAATGACATTTTGTCCACTACCTTGGTCAAGCTGCACGTAAGACTGCAGCAAAAACTATTTATTACTCATCAAAACAGAACGTAAACGTTTCTCAGCCTTGATCCTTTTCATACGACTCAGACAAAACCACCGGATGCCAAAGACAAGACACTCATCAGTGTAAGTAAAACACAGCCCCAGCACTTTGGCACGTCCGTAACTTACAATGCGGCCATCCCCGCTACCAATATCAACTAGGGAGCCACTTCTGTTTTCCAACATTTTCAGCACATTCTGGATCTGAGCGGCAGTTGCAGGAACGAAGGGCAGGCACACCTTCCTGAGGGCCGGGGTCACGAAGGGGGTGGCCACAGCATAGAGGGCCACCAAGGTGCCTCCCACACCGGCCGTGACCAGCAGCCCCCAGCTGCTCCTCCGGGAGCCGCCCTCGCTCTGCTCCTCCTTCGCTACCGCCTGGGACATCGCGCCTGAGGACGGACAGAGAAGAGTGTTGTCGCTATCACATCTATTAAATGCTCTCTCGAGACAAGTCGGTATATTGTAGCAAAAAGATAGGACGTAAGAGAAGGGGGGGAAAAAGCACTTTATACCCCTTCAGCCGATTCCCAGATCCCAGGGAAATGCTCCAGCTTCTGAAAAGCTGAGGCACGAGGGGGCAGGTATGCGGTTTCCAGTTAAACCCGGGGCCCTCCACAGGCGGGCGGGCAGCAGCGCGCCCCGGAACAGCTCAAGGGCGGCGCAGGCAGGGACCTGCCCGCCACGGACCGTGGCCTGGGACACATCCAGCGGGACACAGCGATACTCCCCGCACTACACCCCCACTGGCCCACGACCAGCCGAGAACTACGCTCGGCCTGCAATATTTATATAGAAGGGCAGTAGCACTTCACTACGCAGGGGTGGGGGACCGAAACCTTTCTGAAGGCGCTCCGGAGAGAAGCGCCGCGCGCACTTTTTTCGCCGTGTGTCTCTCTTCACTTTTCCGCCCTCACGTCACCCGGCGCAGCCCGCTGCCGCCGCGCTCGGGGCTCGTACTCCGCCCCGAGCTCAGTACATCCCCCTCCCTCCCCTCTCCGGCCCGTGAGCGGGGGGATGCGGCCGCGAGCGCCGCGCTTCTTCCCCCGGCGCCGGGCGCTTCCAGAAGGCTCCGCTGGGGGCGCCACAAAGGTCCCGCCCGCGAAATAGGGCGCGGGTGCGGCGGCTGCGCAGGCGCGGGGCGGGGCGCGCGGCGGCGGGCGCGGCGGCTTCCGGGGGGGTGTGCGCGAGCAGCGGCGGTCAGAGCTGGAATCGCAGCCATGTCGGCCATGGGGACTCTGGCGTTTGACGAGTATGGGCGGCCTTTCCTCATCCTCAAGGACCAGGAGCGCAAGACGCGCCTCATGGGGCTGGAGGCGCTCAAGGTGAGCGAGTGGGGCGGCCGCTGGGGCCGCCCGCGGGCCCGCGCTGGCTGGGCCGCGCCGCGCCGCGCCATGCTGTGCTGTGCCATGCTGCCGCGAGGCGCGGCAGGACGGAGCCCTTGGAGCGAGGCGCTGCCGCGCTCATCGCTGCCGCGCTCATCGCTGCCGCGCTCATCGCTGCCGCGCTCATCGCCAGCCTCGCCCGAGGCGCAGGGCGGATGGAGCCTGGTCTAGGCCTGTAATCGTGGGAGTGATGGAGGAAGAGAGGAGACATCGCCCCCGGCGCTGGGGATCCGTGGCACGGCGTCCGTGGGGCTCCGTGCCGTAGATCCGCCCGGGGCTTTGGGGCAGTCACTCCCGTGAGTGCAGCGCGCCCCTCCCCGCGCCTCCTGCCCAAGTCCCCGCTGCCCCCTCCCTAGATCGCCACCTGAAGCTCGGCCGCTGAAGGAAGGCCGGGGCTGACTGCGGGTGATACAAATCCCCACGGAAGAATGGAGCAGACACAGCAACAGAGAGATTGTGGGTGCTCTATCCTTGACAGTGTTCAAGGGAAGGTTGAATGGGTCTAGTGAAAGGTGTTCCTGCCCCTGACAGAGGGTGAGACCTGGATGATCTTCAAGGTCCTTGCCAACCCAAACCATTTTGTGGTGATTCTGTAATGGGTGAAATTGCACTGCTTTCTCTTTTTCGCATTTCCAGCTTCTGTTGCTTCCCTGCTTTGAGCATTGGAGCTGTCATTTGGCTGCCTTGCTTTTTAATGCTTTATCACAGCCAGCACAAGCAATACAAGAAAAGGCATAGGAAATGTTTCTGTCCTAAAACCAGCCATGGTTAGTTGTTGTCAGTTGAACTACAGAATTTGCACTACTCACTGTGTCTTTCATAGCTTAATATTGTGATTTCAGAATACTTGATAATGATTTAACTACTATCTTTGTTCTCCTTTGTTTTGCAGTCTCACATAATGGCAGCAAAGGCTGTAGCAAGTACTCTGAGAACATCCCTTGGGCCTAATGGTAACTATGAAAAACTTTTAATAGTTCTCTCTTAGTAATTATTGGGAGGGGGAATTTTCTACATTTTCCTTCATCCTTTGAACACATGTTTTTCAGGCTTGGATAAAATGATGGTGGACAAGGATGGTGAGGTGACTGTGACAAATGATGGTGCTACTATCCTGAATATGATGGATGTGGACCACCAGATAGCCAAGCTTATGGTGGAGCTGGCTAAATCTCAAGATGATGAGATTGGGGATGGAACTACTGGAGTCGTTGGTAAGAAAGTATTTTAAATTTAACTGTGCTTTTCCAGTGTTAAAATGCTTCAGCTATTTTAAGTAACTTTTTGATAAGTAACAGTAGCTTTTCTGTAGCACTTCTTGAGAGTATTTATTGTTGCAGTATTCCTGTCACTTCTTGTATTAGAAGTCTTCTAATTAGAAAGAGACTTAAGTGCCCTTTTTAAGTATGGTTGCATTTTAAAGTAGTACTGAGAGCCCTCTTTATGCTCTCAAAACTTTTCTGCCTAATTTTCTTCTGTAATCTACTTGTCCTGCCTTGTTGCCTGTGGTTCATTTTGGTCTTAAGATAATGTGGTTTTTCTCCTAAGCATAGCAAGTAGGAGTTTTCTTAGGCTTATTTTGTTATTTAGGAAACTTTGAACTCTTAAAGTATTGCAGAAAAAAATCACAAAGCGTGCTTTTTAATCTGCTGATAATGTACTTAAAATTATGCTCCAATCAAGAGTAAAACTTGCTTTATTTTTTTTTTATAGTTCTTGCTGGGGCGTTATTGGAACAGGCTGAGCAGTTACTGGACCGAGGCATTCACCCCATCAGAATAGCAGATGGTTATGAGCAGGCAGCACGCATTGCTATTGAGCATCTAGACAAAATCAGTGACAGCTTCCCAGTCGATCCACAGAACATTGAGCCTCTGATCCAGACAGCAAAGACAACTCTGGGCTCTAAAGTGTAAGTCACAAAACCTGAATATTTAACCTTCCATTGAAAACCCTCATTGTGGAAAGGAGAAATCCTGGTGTTTTGGTGGATTATCGTGTTATTGGAGTGCTGCTGAAGGCTCTTTTATGTTTTGTTTTGGCCAATTGCTCAGTGGACTCTTGTCTCAGATAAGAAATTGCGAATCCTTTGTCTCCAAAGGGTCAATTCCATGAAGTTAAACAGCTGCAGCATCAATTTCATTCTGACCTGTTAGTTCCAGGTTTCTGCATCATAGCAGATGCCAAAAGTAATGTGAAAATAGTTATGTGTCATCTTTTGTTAGGTTTTTTTTCTGCTAAAAAAACTTTAACTTAGGATGGTTCCTTAAGTTCATTTTCCTTTATGGGTTCTATGTATAATTCATAAATTCAGACATTAGGAGGGCTATCTTAAGAGTGGTTTCTATTTCTTGAATGTTCTTTTGTAGTTAGTTTTTCTGACTTGTTCCAAATCTGTATTGAGACTATGTTCACAAAGGCTCCTCACACCAACCATGTTGTGTGTTTAATTTCCTGCCAGTACCTTCTGTTTCTGTGAACTAACAAGCAGGACCCCCCCTCTTTTAATGTAGTGTGCAAAAGTTGATTGCTATAATGATACTTTTTGCTGTTAGAGGTTGATTGATAGAGTCACCTTTTTCTTCCAAATTGTGGAAATGGAGTGCAACTTGATTGTATGTTTTTCAAACCTAGAGTGAACCGCTGTCACAGGCAAATGGCCGAGATTGCTGTGAATGCTGTACTGACAGTAGCAGACATGGAACGTAAAGATGTTGATTTTGAGCTCATCAAAGTGCAAGGCAAAGTGGGTGGTAGACTGGAAGATACACAGTTGGTTAAAGGAGTGATTGTGGATAAAGATTTCAGTCATCCACAGATGCCTAAAGTAAGTGATGTCCTTGAGTGTGTTTCATTTGTGTAACGGCTTAAATAAGAATCTCTGGCCTACCCCAAGTGTCACCCTTCTTTTTTAAGTATTTACATAGTCTTGTGGTTTGGCTTGGGTTTTCACCCATGTGTCAATAGAGGAAAGGGCAAGGAGCGTGAAATTTTTCATATTGGAAGAGATCAAGTTGCAATTTACAACAATATTGAGAAATTGTGGTGGAAGGGTGGAATTACTGTACTGCTAAGTGAGGACAGGTGCAGGGTTCTGTGTTATATAGAAATAATTATCCTTGCTGTGTGATGTGCTTAATATGTTTAGTGCAATGCTGTGTCAGGATTGTTAACCTTCATGAATTGCCATGTTGTCCTGTTTGGAACACTCCAAAAGCTGTCCTTGGTTTTATGTTTGGTGTAGGTAAGGTCTCCAAGTCTTTGGGCAGTGTACTTCAAGAAAACTTCTACTGTTCTAAAATACTTTTCTAGCAGGTGACACTGTTTATCCTGTGAAAAGGAAGACAAGTAGAAAATATTAGTCATGTAGTAGTTGAAAGATTGTTACAAAGATGAGTTGTATTTTCAGTGATCACAGTGCATAGGGATGGTTTAATTGAAATTTTTATTTGTGAAACATTAAACCATGACCAAAAAAGCATCACTGGTAGAGATTGCTAAGAGCTTAAACAGTGTTTTGGAGCTATGGAATTTGTTCTAAGTGGTTTATAGAGACTGTTGACAGAATTATTTAGTTATAATTAGTTCACTTTAGAATAAGTCAAATGATTTTCTCAGTTCCTCCTATGCTTGTGTTTATAAAGATATGTCTGTATGTTTTGCAAATACAAGAAAGAGATGTTAATGAGGTCAAAAATCTTTTTTTTGTTGTTGTTTTTAATTGCCCAGGAGCTAAAAGATGCTAAAATTGCAATCCTTACTTGTCCATTTGAGCCACCTAAGCCTAAAACCAAACATAAGCTTGATGTCACATCTGTGGATGATTACAAGGCACTGCAGAAATACGAAAAAGAGAAGTTTGAAGAGATGGTGAAGCAGGTAGCTTTTAAGATTGTTTCTGTTTTCTTTGTCTTTCATGGCCTTCAGAATAAAACAGCATAGTGCATTGATTTATTCCTGTAAATGAGCTGGTAATCCTGGTGGGAAGCAACATAGAAGTGGTTGTAATGCAATGAAACTAAGCTAAGTTTATGTAAGTAAGAGATAAAGAGCTTGGTTTAAAATATTCTTTGATCTCTGTGTGTGCCAGAGGGTTCTTCTTGAGAATTCTCTTTTGAGAAATTTGGGAGAATTAAAATCATGGAGAGTATTTTTCATTCCTTTGTTAGTTCTGATCAGAAGGTTGATGATTTGTATTGCTTTCAGATAAAAGACACTGGTGCAAACCTTGCCATTTGCCAGTGGGGTTTTGATGATGAAGCAAATCACTTGCTGCTCCAGAATGAGCTGCCTGCTGTTCGTTGGGTTGGTGGACCTGAAATAGAAGTAAGTAAAAGTGGGCTTCGCACCAGTAGTCAAAACATTAGTGAAGCAATGGGCTGTACCAGCTAAAAGTTCAGGCTTTCTGGGTAGAACTGCGTAAGTGTGTAAATGGGGTGGGTATTGGAGAAAAATCATTAAGGATTTTTGAGAAGAACCTACCGTGAAGGGGATTATGGTTTATAATTGGATCCATATGCATATTATTTAATAAAAATTGCAGGTATCTAGGAATGTTTCTGCTTTAGTCCTGCTGTTTGCAGAAACAAAACAGTGTCTGAAGTACTTCGAAGTGATGGGAAGATAACTTTTTAGAGTAGGCATTTGACAGATGCTTTTCCACTAGTTTTATGTTCTGAAAAACACCATGGAAAAATCCTGTTAAAATAACTGGTGGCTGTTTAACTCCAGTTGATCGCCATTGCGACGGGAGGGCGCATTGTGCCTCGCTTCTGCGAGCTCACGGCAGAGAAACTGGGCTTTGCGGGCGTCGTGCGAGAGATCTCCTTCGGAACAACCAAGGACAGAATGCTTCTCATCGAACAGTGTCAGAACTCCAGAGCTGTGACCATTTTCATTAGAGGAGGAAATAAAATGGTGAGATGCTTGGTTTGATACATAGTTGCAGAACGTGTAGTTTCTTTGTAAAGCAGATTAGTACGCCCTCCTTGATTTTTGTCTCTGTTTCTCCAGTGTGCCGAATAGAAGGGCGTGAGGTTTGTAGGCAGTCATGACTGTGTGTCAGAAGTAGCTTGATAGATTTACATCCTATGTTTTTAAATGAAAACTTTTGTTTTCTCTCTTGTTAGACCATATAGTTCATAAATACAGAAGTAATTTTACCTGTGGACGCTCTTAAATTTTTATTCTCATGAGAGGGTCACTTTTATGAGTAAAGACATACTAACATCTTTGAAAGGTTTAGTTTTATTGTAGACATAGTTGTGTCACTTCTGATTTAATTAAGTTAAAATAATTCAAAATAAAATAACAAACTAGCACACACCATATATATCCCCCACTCCTCCAGAATGAGACCATTTTAAATGCTTATGTACTTAAGCTGGGTTTCGGTTGCACTGATAGTGTTAAATTGTATTTGCCGTAGGTCAAGTCATACTTAAATGAAAAACCTTAGGGAAAAAAGAGCATACCCTAGTCTGAAAATTTTTTTTAAGAAAGCAGAAATACTACTTTAAAGGTTAGCATCCCTGTTAAATCTCCTACATCTCTTGAAGCTGGGAGTTGACAGAAACTGCAGTTTGAAAATAATGTTGGCATTTAAAGTTCAATGTTTTGTGTCTTGTAAATAGGCAAGATTGAAAACCTCATCATGTAAGTTTTTGTTATTTCAAATTATAGATTTAACAAATAACAATGTGTATATGTGTGTATTTTTATTCTTTCTTTGCCACTGGATGTCTAATATTCTCTATTTTTAAATAGTATGCCATAGCAGTGGTAGAGTTTCATTAGAGCCATGAAAAGGTCTCACAGTTTATTTGCAGTTTCCATATCTGTATTGGGAACTGCATCTTCACAGCCTTCAGATGTGTGTACTGTGAAACACATGCTGTTCTATAATTCCAGATCATTGAAGAGGCAAAGCGCTCCCTTCATGATGCCTTGTGTGTAATCCGGAATCTCGTTCGTGATAATCGTATCGTGTATGGTGGTGGCGCAGCGGAAATATCTTGTGCCTTGGCAGTCAGTGAGGCAGCAGATAAGGTAAGAAAGGAACAGCTGAAACTTTGTTTAATGTATGAAGGATTAAGTCTGCCTTAAGAGATTTCAGAAGAACTTCAAAGATCTTCCAGAAAGTTCCATAACAGGCACTTTCTCACATTCCCTGATAACCAGGGTTAAAAATTATCCTTCCCTTCCCTATAAAAAGTCATTACCAGTACTTTTTTTTTCTTCTGTGCTAGGAGCAGTTTAATTTTTGTTTAATTTTCAAGTAGTTATCATCCAGAGGTATTCACTAAGTTATTATATTCCAAAAAACCTTCATATTGTATATATATATTTTATATCTAGTATGAAAATCTACTTTTACTAACATTGGAGTTTAATAGCTTATGAATTTGAATTTCTTTTCCTCTAGTGTCCATCTTTGGAACAGTATGCTGTGAGAGCTTTTGCAGATGCCCTGGAGGTAATTCCCATGGCCCTCTCGGAGAACAGTGGTATGAATCCAATACAGACGATGACTGAAGTGCGAGCGAGGCAGGTGAAAGAAAATAATCCTGCCCTGGGCATTGACTGTTTGCAGAAAGGAACAAATGGTAAGAACTGCGGCGTGGAGATGGAGAAGCATAAAAGGTTTTTTTTCTCAAAAGCTCAAAAGCTAAAAACGTTCAATATGGTTTTTTTAAACCTGTGCATCACTTGAGTTATTCTAACTCTTGTGCCTTGCCATAATAAATGGGAATATGCATGGAGAATACAGGTATGTCTTCGAGGAAGAAAAGGTATAATTGTCTTAAAACCTCTATTTGGTGGCAAGATGAGTTGAAGATGTTGACTGATACTGTAGTACAGGAGAGAAGGCTGCTCTTATGATGAGACGAGCAGGCTGTGCTTTAAATACTGCAGTTTTAGCGATCCAGGTTACACTGCACTCCTAAAAACACTTGTTTTGAGAAACAGCTGGTGAAGAAGTAAACAAAAGTCTGGAAATATTTATAGACAATGTTATTCACACTAATATGTCTGCATATATAAACCTAGAGCAGATACGTGAAGACTAAGAAGCCAGTGTGTAAAACCTTATTTTAATCTGGATCTACACTTTTCATCTTCTTACTCGGTTGTTTTTTTTAGAAAAGAATGTGGTAAAGTGTTATTTGTACATTCATAACCCTTCTTTGATTAGGTGTTCCTGTTGGATGGCATTTGAACTTTCACTTCTTTAGCACTTGCTCAGCCTTTGGGATGCTTTTAATATATGTGCATGGAAATCGTGCTTTTCACTGTTCTGCATGACTTTTTGAAAAGCACAGTCTAGTTGGGAAAAGAGTTGTATCTTTGTGTCCTAGGATCTTTGATAACCCAGATGCAAAACTCTTGTTTAATACAAATTATGTTTGTAAACCACAATAGCCAAGAGTAGTAATCTCAAAATGTTCTTTAAAATTATGTGGAATTTACTATTGCTAATTACTAACACTTATAGGTTAAGTGTTATAAATTTGAGGAGGATGTCTAATTTTGCTACTTCCTTTTGGCAGATATGAAGCAGCAGCATGTTATAGAAACCTTGATTGGCAAGAAACAACAGATTTCTCTGGCAACTCAGGTTGTTAGAATGATCCTGAAGATTGATGATATCCGTAGGCCTGGAGAATCTGAAGAGTGAAGGTTGAAAAGCAGGAAACATTAAGGGGCCACAGCATAGCGAAGACGGTAGTATTCTGATGCTTCATCTTCAGCTATTTATTCTGGACACTTTCTGTTTCACATACTGTAATGGCTAGTTGTTGGAAATAAAACAATTTAGCACTGGTGATTTCAAGACTTGTTTCAGAAGTGTTGTTGCATTTTTCCGTAGACAGGTGTGAATATGCATAGGAAACACTTCCTGAATGTATAGGGAAAAAACCATAAATAATGCATCAATAAAATTTAATGGATCCTTTTCCATTGTTCCTTATGGGGGAAGCCCACAGATTCTCATTTTAAGAGGTCTGTCACTCTTTGGTGAAGCTAGCAGAAGTTATTTTAATTAAACTTAATTAAATATTAATTAATTATTTTAGCCTCCAGTAATTCTCATATGTTAAATATATTAAGTATGACATTTCAATCTGAAGATTTAAAGGAACTGTATTTCATGCTTCCAGTTGCTTCCATTTTTTTCTCCTGTTGTTGTCTTGTTCCTGATTTATGAGGGTTAAGGAGGGATTTTTCCCAGGGATATACACATTCAGCCAAGTGAGGGTTTTCCCCAAAGCTTTGTCTCAGGTACCACAGTTGAGTGCACTTACTTAAAAAGTCCCCAGTATGGTCTTAGAGTGGTAGAGTAAAATTGATTAGTAAGGTGTGCCTTGCCTGTGAAACTATCAGCAAGGAACAGGTGGTAGACCAGAGCTAATGTACAATTTCGTTGAAAGATTTCAAAAAGGGGGAAGTGTTACGAATTCCAGCTTGGCATTACTTGTGTTACATAGGGCAGAGGAAGCTCTTTACTGACCACTGTTGGCTAGCGGGTCATGTTCTGATTTGTTTTTGCTGTGACTATACCTCCCTTGGGTCAAACAAAACCCTTCAGTGAGTGTTGATGGAGGAAGAAGGGCAGAAACAAAAATTTTAGTAGTTACAGGACTGGTTTTATTTCTAGAACTCTTGGAGGATAAATTGTGTAAAGCTTTATTGTCATTGATAAAAAATTAGTAGTAGATGTAGATGATTACTCTTTTGCCTTTTCCCAAATAAGCTTCATTTGGATGCAGTTCACTGGACAACAACAGTTTATCAGTTTTACTGCTGCTGAGCTCTGGCATTCCAAATCTGTTCAGGGTTGTAAGCGTGAATCTAAAAACCCTTAAATGCCTGGGCTCGCGTAGAGCCATCTCTTACTTTGTTCACTAATACAAAAGGAAAACAGCTGTAGCTAGAACCTAAAAGGGAGCAGTGTAGTAATGTACCCTTTTCACCTCATAGTCAAGTTGTGCATGTGATAGAAAGGAAGTGAGAAAACAGTTATTCCAATTTTACTGTTTTTTCATCTTTCCCCCGGTGTGGTTGAACCCCTTTGCCATCTAAGCTCCACATAATTACAGGTTTTGACTGTAAACTGCTGCCTAATGCAGAAGCCCCTAGGATCACAGGACAGATTACTTTGAAAATTGAAACTATGGCTTTACTGATCTGACTTGAGGAAATAAACATTTTGTGCTCTGTATATAAATATTTTTTAATGTTTAACTAGATCTTAGTATGGGAAGTCTGAAGTTTGGCAGTGGGACTTTGATAAAATTGTAAGAAATGGAAGTGGTTATTTTTTTTTTAGGGGTTTGTACTTCTGTTCTTCAGGACAACAAATGTGTGGCATTAGCACTGTCAGTCAGTGCTGCATAGAGGCAGCTGGAGGACAAATGGCTTTCATCACAGCATGCAACATGCAACTGCAAGTATTAAACCAAATTAGTGAAGCGACTGGTACATTTTCACAGCAGGAGTAATTAAACTTGTGCTTTGACAGAACAATGAGAATACCCATATTGGTAATCTGTGTGCTGCTCTGGCTCTGTTCAAACAAAACAGGAAACATCTGAATAACGACAAGGCTGGGGGAGGCAAACACTGATGTTCAAATTAATCATGGCGCGTTTGTAACCACTGGGAAAGAAAAGCCTGGCCTGGTGGTGGGTTTGGAAAAGAGGTCCATAAGCCCCACCATTCACATACTGCTCCATGACTCCTGAGAACATGCAGGATTCACCACGGGAGGGCAACATACACCCATCACTGCCATAGCAGCCTGCATCCGGATTTTTTAAAAGTGAGCTGAGGCAGCCAGTAGGTCTTTCCCAGCATCAGTGACATGGCATGAATCTTCACAACTTCCTCTCAAGGGCTCAGTTAGTTGAGCTAATTTCTTTACTAGTTCCATGTGCCCTCTTATATCCAAGTTGTCACATCTTCCTAGGACCCTTAACCTGGCCGTGCCTGTATGTCCTGCTACTTCTATTACCAGCTGCCTTTTCCCAGCCTCATCCGTTGGTCTCTCCTGCTATGTTCCCAAGCCTGGGCTCCTTTCCTCCTCTGATCTCACACCTCTGTGCTGGCATACTTACCTTTGCAGGGGCACAAGGTAAGGCTGCCAAGGAGCAGCAGCTGTGGGGGACTGTGCATCCAGGGCTGAGCTTTTGACTTTGGGTGTGCCACAACCTGAGTGGATTTTTTTCAAGAATAGGATTATAGCAGAGCTGTGAAGCAACTCTCATTTCTCTACAGACACTTTTAATTCTTCCTTTGTTTAAGAAAAAATCGCTTTTTGATCATTTCTGCTTACTGCGTAGGGAAAGATGCCTTGTAATGTGAACAGTTCCCATCCCAGTGATCAAATCTGATAAGTTTACAGATAGGATTGTAAGTGGAGCAAATCAAGCAGATTTTGCTAATCCGCAGGCCTGTTAGCTCTTCCACTAATATCAAGACAATTGGGCATTAGGATACTTAGACTACCTAATCTAATCTGAGTGGCTCTAGAACCTACCTGGGCTGTATGTCTTTATGCTAGGTCTGCACAGAAAAGGAGGCACCAAGGTAGCCGCTTTCCTCTGTGGCAGGATGGCAGGACTGTCCCTTGCAGTATTAATAATTGCTCTTACATCGGCCATGGGGGTGGTTATTACACCCTCTGGACTCTTACCATCGTCTGAGGAGTGGTGATTCAGTTGTGAGGTTTGGGTCTGGGAGACCCTTGTTTGCATCTTGTTTGTCCTCCCTGCACAGAAGTACCTCTCCATTTCACGTCTTGGAGGGTTTCCCAGGAACTCTCTGCCAGGGAACATTCCTCACCACGTTAAAGAGCTAATTAAATGGACTGACAGTGTTTGCTTTATAAGCAACTCATCTCTATGACACAAGAGAGACACTTTGCTAAACTCAAATGACTGTGGAGTAAAGCTGTAGTACATTGTCCATAAGATGTGGACTCTGTGATACTGCTTGGTATACCTGCACTAGAATCTGTGTTTGTTGTGAGATTCCTCCCCAGGCTATTTGGGACCAGTAGTGGTGGTGTGGTGAGGCTCCTGGCTCACAGCAGCACAGGCACTGAGAGAAAACAGGTCTCTGCCAGCTCTCTGGTACCTAGGTGCTCACTGAACATGGGAAAATGCTGGGGGTGAGAGAGAACTGGGGAGAAACTCTCCCTCTTCTGCTCCAGAACTGCATTTAAGCTCAGAACATGCCCTTGCTGGTTGCCTGAACTATGTCTTAGTTAATGCCTGTGCCTTGCTGATATTGATGCTGGTTTGACTTTCTGGCTTGTCCTTAGTCTTGCCTTGTCAAGTTGGACTTGCCTGGTGATCTGACTTTTCACTGACCCTGGTCACTGTGGCTGAACCTGCTCTGCTTTTTTTGGTTTGGGTATATGGAAGCCAAGGAGCTCTGGAAGAGCAGTGGCCAGAAGTTGTCTGGAAAGAGAGTTTCAGAAGGCCTTTGAAGGAGTCCTTACTCTTTGACATAGGCAGCTCTCCTGCAGTGAACAAGCAAGAAGGTCTGTTCAAGCAAAAGTAGAGTGAGCAAAGATGGGGATTCTCAAGGAAATCAGCACAATCTGATAACTTGATCACAGGGAATGGTGGGCACTTGGAACTTTATTCAGGATGTAAAGAAGTATAAAAGCATTAGGAAAATAGATGTCAGTATGAGTAATGCTGTCATGGACTGCTAAAGACATCAGCTCTGAGTGATGAGGTACTAGCAGAAGATCTCTCTCCCTCTCAGAAAAGCCAAGCAGCTGAGTAACCCAGGATTTTAAACACTTGGTGTGTATTCTAATGCTTTTTCTGTCAGAAGTAGGGCCCGTAATGGGATATAGTGGTTTTTGACAACAACAAAAAAGATTATGATTGCTTCAGTGTCATCTTCAAAGTATTCCAGTGCAGTGGCTAAAGAGTGAGCAGCAGTGAAGAACTGCCTCCTCTGTACGAACCAGCTGTGCTGCCAAGGAGGATATATATTCCCTTCCCTGGACTGCAATATGCAGTTTCATTCCCAAATCCCTGGAGGAGAAAAAAGTCTATCAAGGACCACTACACTTAAAGTGTCCACCTATCTGTAGGCTCCTCCTAAGTCAAAAGGATTAGGTTAAACCCTTGGTCTAATGTGGAAGTTTAACTATGTTGAGACGAGCTCTTCAAGCTTTGTGCTATAGATAAAACTATCTGATGTAAACAACAAGGAGTAACTGGCTAACACTGGTGATCTGGAAGATTGTTTCTGATTCTCACAAGGCAATTGCCAAAAATATGTAGCTGTCTAAGACTTTTAAAGAGGTACATCTAAGACTTTTAGATGTACCTCTTTTCCTGGAACACAGTCCAAAGTTACAGGAAGAGTACATTCTTGCCTGTCGTGGTTTGACACTGTTTAAATGCCAAAGCACATGAAATCTATTATTTTGCATAAGGGGAAATAAAGAATATTGAGGAAAACTGGAAAATTGCAAGGCAAAACAGGTTCAGACTTAAATAGTTCCTGTAAAAAGAAAAGTTTATTGCTAACAATTAAAAGTAAAAAGAAATAATAAGAAATTAAAGCAAATTTCCCCATCTTCCAGCACCCCCCTCCTTTTACCCAGCTCGCAAAAAGGGATAACAAAACATGGGATTTGGTCAGTGTTGCAGTTCTTAAAAGTCTCTCCAATATATAAGGAAAAAGAGTTTCTTTTGCTTTAACGTGGTTTCCAAACTGTCACCAGCAACAGACCTGCCCGAAATCTGCTGCACTGAAAAACATCTCTCCCATGAAAATCTCGCAGTCTGTTCATACTGCATTAATGGACCCATAGACATAGGGTTTTAATCTCTTTAAGGATGAGTATTCTGACCTGAAAACAAAGGCCTTCTTCAAAATCTCTAAAAGCCTTTCATTGCTTCTATATGGCCTGGCATGGGCATTTCTCATATCTTTACAAGCCACACGTGAATTCCCCGTCTCCCCATGTGCTTCAAAATGGGTTTAAGAGACACACAGTTTGTGATATTACAGTTTTTACCACAGCCTGCAGAAAGCATTTTTAAGCTAACCACAAAAAAAGTGCCTCTGCCTCTTTTTCCCTGCCGCCATCTTGACTCCATCCCATGTGACTTCCTCTTTCTTCCTGACCTTGGAGCTACCTTGTTAAGAAGTTGATCATATTCAGGCTTTGCATTGGAGAAAGCCTCACTCCCCTTATCCTGCTGGCTGCGTGGTGACTTCCTTTGTTTGGTACAAGCTATGCTGGCTACAGAGAGGCTGTCCTGGCTCCCGTCGGATCCGTGTGGGGCTGTGCCGGCCGTGCAGAGGAGGAGGAGGACTCGCGGGTCCCCAGAAGCCATGCCAGGTGGTTTTAGCTGTGCCACAGTTCATGGCTGGTTTTAACTGCGGCTCCAGGATGGTTCCCCCGCAGCGACCTGGGGCCCTGTGCAGCCGTGTCAGGGAAGGAGAGGCCCAGGCCCATTGCAAGAGATGGAGCCCAGGGCCTATTTTCCTCCCTTCCCCATGGGGAAAGCTGCAACAAAAATGGAACTTCCTGCACTTGTGCTGCTTTTAACTATGCAAAATTGCAGAAGTGCCATTGGCTCAGCAACTCATCAATCAACTCAGTTTCAGCCCACTACATTCCCATAGCCTACTTTCTGTGAGAAAACCAATAAAATTTTTTAATATTTGGGTCAGCCTTGTACAAGTTCAATGACAAAAACATTTAACTTATTGAAATTTACAGAGATGCCACTGAAGCAACATTGCTTTCCGTCTTCAAGTATTTTGATTAGCTGGATATTAAATGAAGAGTCTTGAAAAGATTTCCTTGAATTCACATTTAATTTGAAATTATTTGATTTTAAAAGAAAAAAAAATATAACTCAAAATATTTAAAAACCTGTTTTGAATTTAAAGGTTTTGTGATTTCTGATGCAGTATGGTGCCTTTTTATACCAAGTGAAGAAAATAATCTGTTTCTCTATGACTTGTAAGTAACCAAGTTGATTCCTAAAAAAGTCTTTTTTTTTTCACCCCAGATCATGAGGGAGTGGTATCCCTGCTGGCACAAACAGAGGCCATGTACACAGGGAACTATCTAGTGTCACCTCAGCTGCTCTGATCTCAGGGCATCAGGGTCTCACACTGTCTCAGTTTCAAGATTTGATTTATGTGCCTTATGGCACCTAGTTCTCAGAGTATCATAAAAAACCTGCCCAACATTAAAATTGCTGAGTTTCCACTCTCTAAACTGAACTATCTTGTGGTGAAATTCTCTACCAGCTGCTTGTACTCATCACTCACTGACCGTTCTCATCACCCAGCTCATAAGTGAGAAGTCCTCTGTAATCTCCTGACCGTTCCCCCACGTGTGCTCCACCGACTCAGCTGCCTGCTGCCAGGTGTGTGTACCCACAACCCACTGGCAGGAGCTGATGGTCCCCATATCCAGCTGGGTTTTCCAATGAAAATAATGCTTCTCCAAGAATCCCTGAAACATATGTCGTGGTGTGCTTGCCCCCAGTGGTCGTGGATTCTCCCTGCTCTCTGCTAGTCTTTGAATTTGAGTCTTGCTCTGAGCTGACGTTAGCTGGTTTCTGTTTTCCACATCAAGCTACTGTGCTGGCTGGCATTTTGCAAGTGCCTTGACTAGACAGTTAGACATGAGGTCTTCTCATTAACGCATCCGTTGTGATTGGAAGAAGGCCAAAGGCTGGGAAAGGCAAGTTTCCAGCACTGTCTTTGATTTAAGGGCAGCACTAATAGTTAAGGTTAAGTGAGTGCAAGTGCTAGCGACTGGAAGTGAGCACAGAGGGACAGAAGGTGATGTATGGCAAGCAGTGGGGAAGAAGGAATGACTGAAATGACTGAAAATCCACTTAGGAAACATCCTTAGCTGAGTAACTTTGGCACAAGGTTGCAATGATACATCCTCTTAACTCTTGCTATGCTGCCTTGCTTTTCAGCTACATTGACTTGCTCCTAAGAAAAGTTACTGCTACAAATCCCATTCTGACTTCCCAGGATCTGGGGCAAGCTCTCTCTCGCTACTTCATGCAGGGATCATGTGAGTGCCCCGGAGATCATCATAGCCTTGCCTTCTTTTCCTTGACAAAGAAAGTTTGCAGCAATTTCTTCTCTTTTGCTAATATAGAAAGTATGTTACCTCTAGCTGCTGATTGTTTAGGAAGAGCAGAGAATAGAGGATGTACTTATTCCAAAACTGAGCAGTGAATATTAATGCTTTTGAGTAGAAGTATAGAAGTTAACAGGGACAACAAAGTTCAGAGGCTGATGCAGTGACTTCATTCCTTGGCTGAAGCTAAGTATGAGAGAAGATGAAACTGAGTTCTGGAGGGAGCACATTAGAGCTGGTGGAAAACAGGTCATGTTACTAAGTCCCAGGCAAATCTGGATTCCTCAGGCAGGAGATATAGTGGGTATGGGTGTTTGAATCCTTGGCGTTCTCCCAGCACTGGAAGCTTCAGCTACTGCAATGCAGCAGTGTGAGCATCCAAGGGACTGAGATGTGGCAGTGAGAATTCCTGTAGTGAAACAGTCCCTTTAAGGTAATGCAAAAAGCAGGCCATACCTTGCTCCAAGAAATTGCTCTGCAGATAAGGCAGAATTGGGACAGGACCACACACTACCGATAGTTAGTATGGGAGTATAATCCTTACTTCCAGACCTGAGCTGTAGTCTCTGCTCCAGGTCATTAAAGAAAGATGGGCCTATGAGGGTTTAAGTAGTGCCACAGATGAGATAGCAGAGGTCTTGCCAAGCACACAGAGGGTAATTCAGTGGATCTGGTGTCCTGATTGTCCACATCAGAGACCTGGTCCTGTTGGCATCTGCTCTGTGTGCCAGGACCTGAGTGACCAGTAACAGTGCACACCCAGACTGCTCCATCATGGAGGAGGGATACAGAAAGGGTGTGCAGGAAATCATTTACACATACCCCAGTTTATATGCTACCACAGTTTACCAGCCCCTAATCTAATGCTGAATTTATCTAGTGTTCAATTTACTCACCTGCAGTAAACATGTACATTTATCCTCTCTGCATACTAACATAACTAAATCCTGGGGCAAAGCTGAAGGCCTGAAAATTGAGAAGGTTTGAGAAGGCTATAAACCCCTTTCTCAGCAACTATTCTCAGTTATTCCCTAATCATTAGCCTAGTGACAGCACTATAAGGAAAGAAAATGTGTGAGTGTGAAGACAATCCAGTAAATTCCTCTTCTCTGAGGCTGTGAAGTCTGTCTCAAGACATGTATTGGTTGATTTTCTGTTCTTAAATGCTTCTTTTCAGCCTCATGACACAGGCAAGAAATTGTTTGTTTTCGGGACTGCCTGGATATGACTGGTGTGCTGATGCTTACCAGACAAGCTATAGAGAAGGGTTAGATTTACTCCTTTAATCAAAGCTGAAGGCCTGAAAATTGAGATTTCCCTTGTCTGCAGCCTGCCAGGTAGTAGCCCTTGCCTCCTAATTGCAAGAAAATTATCTGTCAATGAAATGGTGACCAGACTTATCTCTGAAGTAAATACATGTTCAAGTCACAAAGACAATGAAGCTAAGGCTAATGAGGAAGATTTGCAAAGAAACACCTTTGTGGACAGCATTGAAATTTGTTCCGGTATTCCACAACACGCCAGAATAAAGGCAAGAGCTGGAAAAAGAGCTGAATAGTATCCAACCTAAAGTGAACCAGCCTTGCAAATGCTCTGGTTTTGCTCTTGGTGAGAAAAAGTTCCTCTCCTCTAGCAAAGAGTTTCTTTTTCTTTACCATTATCTAATTAGGATTACATAAGGGAAAATCGCAGTTTCCCCATGCCATTTTCCTCAAACCTTAAGAAGAAGATGAAAATTTAGAAGCAGGGATGTGAAATCCAGCCTAATCCAACCTGACCATTGGTCCTTACCTTGCATATTTCCAACATAAGGATGATACCCAGCCATCCTGTCTCTGCTAGCAAGCTAAAAACAGTCCCCCGAGCCATTAAAGAACAGGAACAAAATCTGTATCAGAGCTTGGCAAAGTGAGTAGCCATGCCAAAAACTGGAAGCACAGGAAACAGGACCTGGGTCCATACAAATATAATTGCCCTTGCTTTCTCTAACACGAGGTAAGAAGGAAATGAGTAGGAAGGAAAATTAGCAGTCAGAGTCAGGACTTGCAATTCTCTGCCTAACTCTGGAAGAAGAGTGATCCATCTAATGATTAAGGAGACCTGAAGTCAGGATTACTAAAGTATTGTTTCCATCCTGCTGGGTGACCCACATTGCAGCTCAAGACTTTGCTTTGTGTCCAAACTGCTTATCATCGAGGCTTCCACTCATTGAACCAAACAGATCTGTGGTGGTGGGTGGCAAGCTACCCTGTTGAGGTGCCACCATTCCTTTCGCTGGTGCCACTTGGCAGCCCTCACACACCACATGCCATAAACTCATCTCTCTCCTGTCACAGAAAGAAAGGAAAGGACAGGGGTATCCTGTTACAGCCAGGTCTCTGCCAGCCCTATCCAATTCCTGACATGCCCTTGTGTAGCCAGGAACCAGTGGGAGGGTGGCAGCCTGCTCAGGGATAGGGCAGAATGGCTGCCTATCGTGGCTCCCACTTCATCCCCAAATTTCCATTATGGAGCAGTACAGAAGAGACCAATCAGTTCAGCAGTTCTTGGGACAGCCCAGCAACAGTAACCTCAAACAGAGATTGGCAATGGATACCTTCGAAGACATGCAGAGAATCACCAGGAGGTCCAGCTTCCCTCTGCACTCACCTCCTCCAATGCTGGGAATAGAAGCCACCCAACTTGCCTGCTGAAGTCCCTCCTACCCCACCACCAGCAGTACCCAAACAGCAGCTGCTCCATGTGCAAGTGTTCTCCTATGTTTCCAGCTGAGCGACAAAGAGTCCTGATGAGATAGAGGCACTGCAGCCTTCTCTGAAGCACTCTGAGAAGTACAGGCGTGAGAGAGGAGAACCGGAGGACATGAGTGCATGCTGCTTCTTGCTACAGTCCCCGGATCAGTGGTGCAAGGAGGTGAACTGATCCAAATGAATGGCACCTCTCCCAGATGAATAAAAGGAGCCACTGAGTTGTACAGTGAGTCCCCTGTGTTGCTTCTTGAGAATATAAAGTCTCCCCGGGTTTGGTATCAAGGGATACTTCTTTTGCACCAGGATGACCCCAGAAAGGTGAAAATGTCGATGGGCACATGACACAGAAACAGGGCTGAAGGAGTGAAAAAGATTGAACAAAATGAAAGAAAGGGAAAGAAAATAAACTGTACCACAGAAGGAAAATCCCTGAAAGTTCCACATAGCTGAAGGAGGAAAAGGGTCCCTGGTAACTTCCATTCTTCAGCATAAGGGATGTTCATCCACAGCAGCAAGAGCACTGTAATTTTACCAAAGCCTCATATCCATGGAGCAGCTCTCACCACCCACCTGGGATAATCTGTACCTTTGAGGATAGCACAGCTATTCCTATCATGCCTCCATGATCCATGTGTGGCTGTATGCAATAATGCTGAGTCCTGGACTCAGACAGCCATGTATCTGCCTATAGTTCAGGTAAATCTGGTGTGTTGTGAAATTCCTGCACTTATTCCATATTGTCCAGTTCAAAAGCATGGAGGTCTACCATTTGCTCATCTTGCTCACTTCCAGGGGTTTGGACAGGTAAACAAATCCACACCTCAGGGAATTTACCTGTAGGCAACAAAGGGCTTATCATATCATAAAGGTATTGAACAATTAAATGTGGTTTGGTTTCTTCCAAGAGAGCTGAGCAGCCAAAAGCCATGAAGCAACTGTGGAAAGGCATGCAGGGTATTGCTGACGGAATTGTCAGGAGCTAAGCCTGTCCAAGATGCCCTGAGGAAGACAATTATGAGTTAGCTCTGCATCTGGCAATCTCTGTGAGATTTACTGTCCTGAAGAGGAAGATAAAAGAGTATCTCAAAGCAAATGTCAGCTGCAACAACTCTTAGTGACAGAACAAGGGGATGTGAAAGCTGCCACTTTTTCTCTACCTGAATTTGGAAAGAGCATACTCAGCAGATGTCAACCAATGTCTGGACGTTTCTGTCCTTGCTCTGCTTCCATCTCCTACTCTGCCAGTGCAAGGGAAGATAACCAGCTGAGCCAGGCACTGAGCAACACTGGGGTCAAGGACAGAGGACTGTTCAAGCAGCAGTTTGAATACATCTGCACAACCTCTAATCATGGTAATATGACTGCTTTGCTTGAATCCAGGTCTGTATAACTTGATGTCAGATACACACTTAAAAAAACTAGTGTTTTACCACTTACGATAAATTTTCTCCTAAGCACCTCACTTAAATAAATCTGTTCAGTCACGAATAATTTTTCCTGCTATCCCCTAAGAAATATGTCAGCAAAGTACAGGTGGAAGCTGCACTCTGAGTTAGCACACAGAACGTGTTAGCACACAGGGAAGCCGGGGCCTTGTGTGAGTCTACCTTGAGACACAGGTGCCAGCCAGAGACACGAGTCCTTGGTAGGGGGCAGCTTGTAAACAGCAAAGAGGGTTAGAAGTGCAATTAGTCTGTGTGACAACCGTGACCGCCTTCTGTCACCACCCTGGCCCAGGCCAAATCCCCTTTCCTCCCTCTCTTGCACAAAGCTGAGCCAAGGCACAGGGCTTATAAACATGCCCAGCTGCCTGTCAGCCCAGGGGAAAAAAAACAAATGCACCACGGCAACAAGCAGACCTGCATATGGGCAATCCCAGAGTATTGGCTGGTGTGCCTGGCTGTCAGACCTCAGTGCATCCTAAGTAGGGAAGTCTAGGATACTGGCTCATACTAGCTAATATTAGGGGATTTAGTAGTGGTCACTTCTCTTCTTGTGGTCAGCAGCAACACAGATAGCACAGCGCAGCACAAGGGGAACTAAAATACAGTATGGGTAGCAAGGCATTGTGCAACCCAAGCTATGGGATGTGAAAAACACCGAGGCAGTTCCTTTGATCTCATTGTCTTAGGTGCTTCCCTGTGGTTTCTGCATCTCCACCCAAGGATGCAGGATAGAGGTAAAAAAAGGCTAAAAGCTGAAATTCCAGGTGTCTTGTGCTCCAGTCACTTTGAATCCTGCAACTCTTTGGGATGACAATGGCATTTTATGACTTCTCATGGCTTCTCAGCCACAGGCAGCTCAGAAGACATCAGCTGAGTTGCAGTTATCACTAACATGCCCCTACATGAGTAAGAATGAAAGGTAACAAATTTCACCATTTTTATTACCTAGCTGTTGTCTCTTTCCTTCCCTGTGCTCAGGAGAGTTGCTCAGAACAGGGCCATATTTTATGGTTTTTAACAAAGCTCTGGCCTGCTTTGTCTTTGAAGCGAAAGTCAAAACTCCAGAACAAGCAGTGTGGGAGGAGTCAGGCTCACTTTTCATGCAGTCCTGCATCTGCCCTATCATATTCCCTGGTCTGAGATGCTTTCTCCCACTCGTTTTTGGTAACTGGTGCTCAGTCCTTTCACAATATCAAGACCTGACACTTGCCTGCAGAGTGGCAAGGCTCACACAGGGTGGTCAGCATGTGGTCTTGTTCAGGGAATGCTGGGGAACACCACCCTTCCTAAGAAACTGATTCAGTCACAGTAATGATACTTAAAGGGGTTTAAGTGGGAAAGGATGGAAGTAATATAGTGTTGAAGTTGACAAGGCAAGCTTCTAGAAATTACTCCAGAAGCCTAACTGCTAGGGCCTCTACCCTTCCTTTAGTCATTGCTCCAGTGCCTAATAGAGTGACTTTCATTATTCTTCCTGTAGAAAGAGGAGATGACATTGACTCCACTATCCAACTTGGTCCTACCCTCCCTTTTATGTCCTGAGTCCAGCCAGCGTCACAACACAGTCTCTATGTTGGAGACACTGCTGTCCTGTGGTTATCCCAAATAATTTGCCTACAGGCTCTCTTTAACATTCAGTATTTTAATTCTGAGACAACTTATCTGGGGCACTGTTGAACCATTATCACAACTTAGGTCATCACTTTCAAATCTGCCTGAATTTTCACATCTCTGTCTAGCAAACAGCTTTCACTTTCACTTCTTCCTAAACAACACTTCCTAACTGGGAGAAGACTTACAATCAAACTACCTATTCAGTTTAGAGATCCAGGCTCAACCCATTGCCCTTCCCCCTGCAGTACTGAAGTGCTGGTCCATACTTTCTCTATACCCTGCAGTCTCTGATCTGCACCACATTCCCCAGGCTGCTTCTGAGTGTAACTACTGAGGAGCCATGTGGACTCTACAGTGCAGAAGTGGAAGCAGAATCCATTGTGAGGTGCACAAGGGGATCCAGAAATATAGACCACACATCCCATCAAAAGCCATGGGATCCCTGCTCCCAGCCTGCACATGCAGTGCGCTGCAGGCATCAGGGCACCAGGGCCTGGATTCACGCTTCTTGGACCTGCAGCCAGAGCTCACATAGTGTGGTGAGCCTGGTAATTACCCAATTTATCTCTTCATTCCATCCCAGAGAGGAGTGAAGTATCGCATTTTTCCCTCCCCTTCAGAGCCACCTGATTCCCCTTTGGGAATGACACCAGATCCACTCAATCCCTCGTGCCTACATGAGCTGAAATGTTGCCCTTTACGGTGCTGGGCACCTGGCCAGCCCTCCTGCAGCCAGAGGCTGCGCGTGCAAAGGGCCAGCGTGTTTGCACACAGCTCCATTCCATTCAGCCGCTCCCAACAGCTGCTCTGGGGGTGATGGGGGCAGATCCTTTTCCAGACCCCCTGGGGACAGTCTTTACCAGATCTGTTTATTCACTGATTTAAGAAATCCAGCTGCAGTTATGAACAAGCTACTGAGAAAAGGAGGCTGGGCTGGGGACTTGGCTCAAGGCAGGGATTTTTGCCACTGTGCTCAAATCTGTGCTTGCTCCATTGCAGCCCTGTCCCCACCACCATCACATGCATGATGCAGTCATAGTGCTGATTTCATCACTTCACTCTGCATCACAAAACTTTCTGGCAGCAGAAACCCCTTCTACCAAAGTCTCAAGGCTCTGTGACAAAGGTGACAGAGAAACAATCCTGGTCATTGCCACTTCTCACCGCCATTAGCCTCTGCCACATCATCTTTGTGCACCGAATCCCTGCTGCATCAACGTTCTTGGTTCCTGCAAAAAACCAGCCTGGGTCCTGATGACGCTGGGCAGCTTGATCTGTTTCCCCAAAGATGTCAATGTTCCATCAGTTCAGGTTTACTTTAATTTGGAATAAACCCTAAAATCCTGATAACCCTTTTTTGTCAAGCCAGTTTTGCATTTATTGCCCAGCTTTGCTGAGACCATGCTGATCAATTCCAAAAGAGAGACATTTGGAAGCCCTAATATCCTTAGCTACAACACAGTGTCTTCAGGACAGGATGTATGAAGATTGCTGAGAGGGACCAATACATACAGGCCTCAACAAGTGTCACAAATGGGGTGAAGAAAACTCCTATAAGAAACAGTGTTGCTCTGGCAGCCAATCAGGGCAGAGAAAATTCCACGATTGGACTGGGAGCAGCCACAGCCCCCCACCCCCTGCCAAAGAGAGCCCGCAAAGCTGGGCTTGGGGAGGTGTTTGGGGGCACGTGAAAAGCAGCTGGTCGCAACACCACGAGGTCCTTTTGCTTTTGGTTGCCTAGAGGGTCAGCTTGGTCCCTTCCCCTCCCCGCTTAGTTGTGGTTCTGCCTTCCTGTGCTGCCTGCTTTTGCCCTGCTCCACCATTCCTGCGAGCTAGCTTGTCACTGTGAAGACCTCCACAGCCACTGCCGCTTGTACCCAGCCGTGTTCCCTGAGCCACAGCCACTGCCCCCCACCACCGTCCCGACTCTGGAAACTCGGAGCTGCTCCAGGAGCAGGCTGTACCCACAGCAGCCTGTTCTCTGCCCCCAGCAGGGACACAGAGCCTGCTGCTATTTGCAAATCGCGCCCAGCCTGCCACGGGAGCCACGCAGCTCCTACGCTCTGCCTGCTGAGCTGACACTGGCAGAGCACTCAGAATTCCTTGTGGTAATGCCTTCGCTGCCTTCTGTTTCTTCCTCTCTCTCTCCTCTTCTCCCCTCTCTGCTCTCTTTTCTATCTCCCTTTTATTTCAATAAATGGTTCTCAGACATAATATTGTCACCCTTTTGCTTAATTTTTCATCAGAAAATCTATCAAAAGAATCCTTCCTGGCTCCCCCTTTTTATAGTGGAACGGGACAATTGCCTACAGCACTCTCCTTCTCAAAAAAGAGACAGCTAGAGGAAGTTTACAAGAGTCTTGTCCAGTCATCTTTTGAACATCTCCAAAGCCATAGACGCACAACCAATGTTACAAAACTTGGCTACCATCACCATAAAGCCATTTTTGTTATGTTTAAATGCCTCCCCTCTCACAATTTTAACTTGTGCCTAGAATTGTAAAGAGGTATAAGATCCACCCTGCCTCTTCTCCTCTCCAAGCTGAATATTCCCATTTCTCTCAGTCTCTGCTCATACAATGGTTTCTTTCAGTAGGCAAGAACCTCACTACTGGAGTCTTTGGCTTCAACCTCTCATGGTTGCTCTTGGATCATTCTCAAATTGAAATAGGTCATTAGTAGGTGGTATTTTCTTCTCAGTATTCTATACCATGATCAAATCACCATCCACTCTTCCTATTTTAGATAGTTTAGCTCATTACTTTCTTTAAGGCTTTCTTACGGCCTTAAACGACAGTCCTACCATGGTTCTTTTCTGAGCTGCCTCCAGCTTTCCAGCTTGCCCGTAAAGCTGACGCCATACCCAGGATTTCCCCATGAAGCTTCAAATACTGATCACTCGCTCCTACTTTCAACACTCATATTTAGGCCAGCAGGAATTTTGTTAGCTGCTTTTGCTGAAAATTTGACCACCCCTACTCTCTGCCCCTCTTTAGCCATGCAAGGATCCCATTTGCCTCTTTTAACAGGACAACACAATAAGAACTCGTGTAATCTTGTGTGCCCTCTGTGACTTGGCAAGTTTTTAGGGGTCCTTTTGTAAGCATTGCTTTTATTCCTATGTGCTCCTAACTGATTAAGTTTCTGCTGCCTGTAATAAATTTTCTTTTGTTTGAATATATTCAACTTACCAACTTAGCCAGATCTCTTTGAGTGGCCTGTTCCTCTTGCTACCACCCTATTCAGGTTTGTGTCATCTGTAGGGTTCTACCTGCAATGGCTTTTTATTTTCCTTAAAATCATGGTTGGAAATGTTAATCAGTTTTCATTTAACAACTGATCCCTTCAGAAACCAAACAAAATAACCAAAGAGCATTCCAAACAGATAATTATTGCTTCTCTTCATTGAAAGTTCTCAATCCACTTATTTTATATTTTATGGACTTTGCATGGTGCATCCTCTGAACCAATATAAAACATACCATAATTCTCTTTTTATCAATAGGTCATGACTTACAAATACTCTGTACCATAATGCTATGAATTTACTTTATCAAACACAACTTTATTATAAAATTGAATGTCTCATTCCAAAAAGCCACATTCCTCTTCTGTAATTCTCTATTAGCAAGCATCTGTAAGAAATTTCCCATTATTTTTCACTGGTTGGTTGCCAGCTCCCTGGCCTTTAGATCCATTGGTCTTAAGGCTTCTTCACTTTAAATACAGGACCTGTGTTGGCACCTTAACATTCCTCTGCTATTCCTACAGTCATTAAAGAGTAATTAAAGATGAATCTCAGCAGGCTGGAATTGAGCAGCATTTACTATGATTTCAAGTAATGAAAGATTCTAAGAGATGGAAGTAAGCAGAAGAAAACTGTATCTTGGACAGTGTGAGCATGATGCTGTTTGGTAAGGAAGGTTGGGGAGCTGGAAGGAAGACACAAGGCATAGGTGATGTAGGGAGCAAGAACAGCACAAAATAGTTGTACAAAGGTGATGTTGCTGAGACAGGAGCGAGCAAAACTTGTTTACCAGGTGATGGGTAATGTTAGTAGAGATGTTAAGTAATGGTAAAATGCCAGTGGGTGAGAAGAAGCTGGAAAAAAAGAGCTGGATGTTGGGGAAGCATAGATGAAAAAGTGTGTGCAAGAAAGGGTCTGAGTTGAAAAAAAAAGCTGAGGTGTTAGAAAGTATAGTGCTGGGACACTACATATTTAGAAGTTATGAAGCCCCTGAGAGTAGAAAATGAGCTGTGAATGTTTCCAGCAAAAGACCAGGTTAAATGCAGGAAGGGATTATTACCAACACCATAATCCCAGGGATCAGAAAGAAGTAGAAAAGTAGGATGGGCCACTAATCCCTAATTCTCTCTTTGCTACCCTTTTTCAGGATTAAAATGTGCACCTAGGAGGATATTGAGGATTAGGAGAAGTGTGTGTCTAGGGAAGGGTTAAAGAAGTGATAGGAAAGGGGAGAAGGAAGGTCTTCTAGAGGGGTAACCAGGCCTACAAAAGAGCATGAAGGACATTGTTTTAGGACCTGAAGGCAGTACAAGGAAAGATATGTGCTTGGGCTGGCATGAGATAACCTCAATGTCATAACCATTTCCCAGCCACCATCCACAGCCACGTGCTGGTGTCTCCCCAGACCCTCCACTCCACCAGCCCAAAGCCACCCTCCAAGGGCCCTGGTGCAGGCCCAGGCAGCATTCAGAGATGGCCCCTGCCTTGGACAGCTTGCTCTTAGTTGGCTGAAAGTTCTGACATGCTCCCTCCTCTCTGACAGCAAGTGGTTCCCAACAGGTATTTATTATGAGGGGAGAAGAGCCACATACAGAAACACAAAAGTACATACTTTGCTCTATTTTGAGACAAGGCAGGTGCTGCAGCCTAAGTAAGTCCCTGGAGCTCCTGTGGCTAGGAAATGAGTAGCTGCTTCACACACAGACCGTCATTTCCAGGAGAAGGGAGACTCCAAATAAACACAAAGAGGTGGCAGTGGGCAGCATCAGCTGGGGAAGGAGCTTGACTCTGAGGCAGCAGGGACAGTGCTGCAGAGAAGTTGCTCTCTGCGTCACCATGGCCTCTTCACTGCCAGGCCTCCATGGTGCCCCAAACCCGGAAGGCCCTTGCAGGGTGAGACCCTCCTTCCCTCCTGCTGTGGGAGCAGGTTCTAGGATTTCACAGCAGCCTCCTCACTGTGCCCATCCTCCAGCCGCCAAGGGCAGTCGACGTAGCGCAGCACCCCGCTGACGGGGCCACGCTTGGCGGGATCCAGAGCCAGCAGGCTCCGCAGCATCCCGGCAGCCTCGGCTGTCAGGCGCTTCCAGTGCCGGGGCACGTCCTTTTCTAGGCCTGTCTCCTGCCACTGCATGAAGTCCTCAAAGAAAGGGTCCTCTGGCAGGCTCTGCTCCCAGGGGAAGTAGCCGGTCAGCAGGCAGAAAAGCAGCACCCCAAAGGCCCAGGCATCCATGCTGGTGTCAATGGGCACCCCCTGGGCATCAGCAGTGTTGCTGAGCTCGGGGGCAGTGTAGGGGATTACCCCAGCCACCAGCTTGAGCTTGGTACCCTTGGGCCGTGTGAGCCCAAAGTCAGTGAGTTTGATGAGCCGGCAGTCGGGATCGAAGAGCAGCACGTTCTCAGGCTTGATGTCGCGGTACACCAGCCCCCGGCTGTGGATGAACTCCAGCGCACTCACAAGCTGCCTGGCACACTGCTTTGCAGCCAGCTCAGGGATCCCATCCTGCACAGGGAGAGAGATGGGTGAGATGGCACACATGGGGCACCTTGGCAGCCCTGCCAGCTGGGCTCTCACCTGAATGCTCTGCACTGGAAAAGACCTTCGCATTTCTCATCTTGCAAGCCCACAGCTGCTTCAGTGCTGCAGACCCTAGATGGACCCACAGTCCATTGCCTTTACCTCCCTCCCTCTGACCCAGCCAGCCTCTAGCGGGGGGATGCAACAGCCCCAGTCCCCATGGCCTCCATGACAACACTCACGCGGGGTTTGATGATAGAGATGAGGTCTTTGTGCAGCGCTGGTTCATAGAGGAAACCATAGTACTGGCTGGATTCAATGGCAATTCCAAACATGCCAATGATGGCAGGATGAGTGGCGAGAGACAGTGCTACACAGTACTCATACAGGAAGGTGTGCAGCTTGGTACTGGCTTTGGGTAGCAGCTTGAGAGCCATAGGAGTCCCTGGGGATGGGAAGAGTGGATTAGAATCCTCTGAAAGTCACACCAATGCAGGACAGAGCAGCCACAGATCTGGGCAATCACAGACACAGGGAGGTCTCTAGTCCAAGGTTTGTGTGGGTATTCCCTGTGGACACCAGGTCTGGGAACAGGCACTGCCACTGGTGTGAGTTTTGAGCCATTCAGTGCATGCGCAAGAGCCCTGGGCAGAGTAGGGACATTCAGGATACATAGGCCCATCTGAACTGGGACTACTGGGGAAGAGCAGTGTCAAGGCACTCACATGGCCAGCCCATCATTCATTCACACCCTCTGTCCATGGGCTGTGGGGCACCAATTCAGCTCAGGCTTGGGGCTTCACTCCCTGACTGAGCCCTGGGGTGGGACTGCTGTCTCCATCTATATCACATCCATGCTGATGCCTATCTGTGAACTCTCTTGATCCTGACTTGTGGATTGAATTCCCAGCCTGACCTTGGACCTGTCTCATCACTATAATCTTGCTGAATGTTCTGGGCTGCCCTCCGGCATCACCTGCTCCCTGGCTGGATGGCTCCTGGCTGGAGAGGTCCCTGTCCTGCTGGTCTCCCCGGGAATCCCCCCTGCTATGCCTGGTTCCTGGCCACCAGCCCACCCCATGCGCTGTGCCCCAGTGAGTGGAGAGGAGACAAGGAGCAGTAGTTCACAGAGCGCAGTCAGTTCCTTACCTCTCTGCCTGTGGGTCACTAGCATCACGTGGCCATACTTGCCCCTGCCCAGCTCCCGAATGACCTCATAGTGCTCAGCCACCTCAGTGCGCACCAGGCTCTGAGCAGTGATCTCCAGGAGCTCCTCTAGCTTGGTTGGTGCTGCTCTCTCTGCTGCTGCTGCAGTCACAGCTGAGCTCTCGGCCATCACTGAGTGCTGCAGAAACACCACAGCCAGAGTCAGGAACATCACAGCATGTACAGAGAAAGCCAGATCGGACATGTGGCACAACCGTGCCATGGAAGGACATATTTCTGCCACTTGGAGCCTGAGCACTCCTGCTTCTGTGCTAGAGTGGAATTTGCACTTTTATACAGCACATCCCTGGGCAAAGCCCCTTATCACAGAAAAGGTCTCTGTATTGAAGGGAGCCTCCTTCAGTCCTCTAACCCTTTTGCCTGATATTAGACAACAGGCAAAACATTAGCAGAGTCCCAGATTTTTAAGCATGACTCAGTCACCCTCCCTTGCTCTCCTTAGCTTACTGCAGCAAGACTTTGTCTCTCTACTCAGAATTCCACCTCTACTGCATGTTGAAGAAAATCCTTGAGGTAGCAGTCAAGACAGACTTGTCCCTTAGGCAGAGGCACAGCTAGCACATGACAGAAAAGGCAGAGTGCCCTGAGGAAGGCAGAGGGAGCCCAGTACCTCACATGCCTGATGGCATTTCTGACCAAAAGTCACTCATCTGTGCAACCAAGAAACTTATATAGGAAGTAAGCTAGGACATCAATGGCATTTTGAGCTGTAGCCAGCTGCTTCAGACCCATTTCAGAGAAATGTTTTCTCACTTTCCCAAGCCAGTTACAAGGCAGCATTTTCAGGTCTCTGTGGCAGCACTCTCTCCCTGCTTGTGCTCTGAACAAGGCACCTTGGACCTTGGAGTCCCTCCTGGCTTTGGAGCAAGGTCACAGAACCAGAGTCACAGGATAGTCAAGGCCAGAAGGTACTTCTGGAGACCACTTACTGCAACCTCCTGCTCAGAGGAGGGTTAACTAGAGCACGTTGTCCTGTGCCCAGCCCAGTTTTAAATATCTACAAGGATGGAAACTCCACAACTGCTGTGGGTAACCAGTTCCAGTGTTCCATCACCTTTGCAGTAGAAAAGATTTTACTTATGCTTAAATAGAAGTTCTGTTTCAGGCTCACTGCCTCTTGTTCTGTCACTCAGTACCATTTGATGCTGTATGTGCCTGGCTATGTGTTTTTGCAGGTATTCATATGCATCAATCAGATAATCCCCTCAAGCCTTCTCTTCTTGAGGCTGATCAAGTTCCAGCTCTGTTAGCCTCTCCTCCTATGAGACATACTCCAATATCTTAACTGTCTTCACAGACTGGATTATTTCCAGTATGTCCACATCTCTCTTCTTCAAAGGAACCCGACTGCTGCTAAATCCAGTCATTCTTCAAAATAAAGAAATTTGGAAAAAAGAATGATTTAAACCTGGGAAGTCTACAAAAGGGCTGGATTTGTACAAGGTCCTGTAACTACTTGTGGGAAGGTTCCCTTTCCCTTCCCTCTCTCCTAGACTGCATTTCTAAATCTTACCCAATTCAGAAGTGCCGAGTAAATGGCCCTACTTTTCTGCAAAGGCTTTGGCTTCGTGTGAGAGTCAGTAGCAGTCAAATTTAGTACAGTCAGTAGGGAGTGCAACAATGAACAAGTGTTTGCATCGGAGGGGATAAATGGAAGGCTGGGGAGAACTCACAGGGAAAGAGGGTCTGGGAAGTATTTTAGAGATTTTGCTTTTATGTCCTCCTGTTTGCTGCCCAGCAAAAGGGTTTGTGAAATTCCAGACAGCAGGGGCATCTCAGAACCCACAAATGGATCCACCCTGCCAAAAATATTTCCAAACTGGTGCTTCCACATTTAGGTGTTATAGAGAGAAAAATTTAGGTGGAACATAGAGAAAACACCTAAAATGTAATAGACCTGGGAAAGGCATAGACCTCCCTTTGATATGAGATAAGCTAAAGCCATATTAAATAGTGGAGTGGAACAACAGGAGAGATGTCTGCTTGTCATTTGAAGAACACATTATATGAATATTGTTGGAAAAAATATCAAAATAGCTTTTCTATAATGCAGAGTTTCTTCTATATCAAATTCATGGTCACATACAAGTTCTTGTCAGAAATGGTTCACAATCTTCTTGGATAACTGAAAATCTCAAACCTGAGTTAGGTAAAATTTCTTCCCTTGTATACTGGCCACTTGTTACTGCTATTTAGCCCAAAGGTCAGAATCTTCTTGTTGCGTCAACTCTAAGTATTATTTAATAGTGATATACTTTTCAGATATCTGTTAATTAATATGTTTTATTTGCATTGAATTATTTATAACATGATTCATCAATTTTATTAGATTCATTACTTCTCTCCTATTTACTATGTGAAAACTTGCTTTTGTGAGTGGGATGATGTGCTTTTCTGTAGATTGTTCGTTCTCAGTTCACTTTAGGGAGTCAAAACATTTCAGTCCATAAGGTTTTGCAATAAAAAACCCAAAACAATCCAAATCCCAAAAACTCTTGTATCCTTCCACTCCACTATTCAAGTCAACTGCAATATAGGTGGAGCAGTTGACTTGAGCAGATCCATACTTCCATCCATGGACCCAATGGCATGGGAGGGCAAATGGTGCAGGCTCAGAGTAGAGCACCAAAGTGAATGAGCCAGCTTGGAAAAACAGGTCATCCAGAGGATATGGGTAGACTTTCTTGAGTGCCTATGACCTGTGGGTCTGATCAGGGCTCCTTATGAGGAAGCCCCAGCTGCAGTCACTCCAGAACAATTTGCAGACTTTGGCCCTTGCTGCCCTTGAAGTCATTAATTACAAGACAAAGTCCATACTTAAGAAAATAGCCGATGTTGTCAGGTCTTTCTTTGAGATGCCACTGCAATTAGCTAGGAAGGTAACTGAGGATCAAATTTGGGTCACTGCTGAGTAGAGCGTCCCTAGGTGATCTGCACCTACTTCTGATGCCTTCTAAAATGTCATTTTCCCTTTGCAGATTGACGAGCACTGAGGAGGAGGTCACCAGGGCCCTGGCCAGGATGCATTCACCATTTGGCAGCACTACATTGAAGGCAGCAGGCAGAGTCCTATTGAAAATTGTTCTTTCCTCCACTATTCTTTCTGTGCTTCATCCCTGCTAGAGGTCTTGTTTCCAGTTTCTGCTGGTTGTGAGAAACTGTAATTCCTCAAAAGAATCTCTAATTACAGCAGCAAAAAGCTTCCATCCTTTACACCATCACGAGATACTTCTGAACCACCTGAGAAGCTGAGGGAGATCTAGCCTGTGGAGATACAATGTCTTAGTCCAGGTAATGTTATTCTGGTTCTTCAACCAAAATGATTAATATATTTAGTGCAGAAAAGCACTTCATACATGTCAAAAGCCAAAGATAGTGTGATCTCTGTATAACAGAGACAGTGCTATGATGTCAGAATCACAGAGGTATTTAGGTTGGAAAGGACCTCTTGAGATCATCTAATCCAATTCCTCTGCTCAAGCAGCAACAATTGAAGCAGGTTGTCTAGGAAGGTGTCCAACCAGGTCAGTATCTCCACCAGTATCTCCAACCAGTATCTCCACAGATGGAGACTGTCATCAATGATCACTGCTTGGAAGAGTCTGGCTCCCTTTTCTTCATTCCCTCTCATCAGATATTTATATACACTAATAAGATCCCCTCTGAGCCTTCTCTTTTGCAAGCTGAAGAGTTTCAGCTGTTTCAGCCTCTTCTCATATCAAAGATACTCTATTAAAAATGGCCTTGAGCATATGGCATGTGGAGTCCACTTTCTTGTCTGACCTTCTGCAGAGCCTTAATACAAACCAAATAACAAATAGCATCTGACGCATCTCTTACAAAAAGTCATTCAGGCTTGATCCAAAGACAATTGGTCAATTATAAACGCCAGTGTAAAAATTCTTGCTGTTGCACATTTATATGATACCCTAACCTGAATTTACCTAACCTGCCCATGAAGTTTCTCAGATAGAGAAAATAGGTTTTTAATATCTGTTAAATTTCTCGGGACTCTTGCAGGGTTTATATGCACTGTGGTCAGAGGTATGACCATAGGCTATGAGAACATATTTTCAATTAATTACATTGACTAAAACTATCAAACTGAAGCTCAGGCTATGCATTTAACCAATGCTTTACTTAGACTTCACAAAGCATCTGTCATATTGTGCTTCTGTAGTGCCTCCATCAGTCAGTTGAAAACCAGATGTGATGCTTCCAGAAGATGTGATCACATTTTGAATTGAGAATAAGCATCTCTATGCTCTCTGATCAAGACACTACTCAGTCTTCTTTTTGGTTCAGTGTCTTCAAATAACCTTCTGCCTAATTGTCAAACCAAGCTCTCAGACTGTCCAGCCCAATTGTCCAACTCTCAGATCTGTTTCATGGCTCTTTTCTAAAGCCTCCTCATTTTTCTCCTCCCATGCCCCATGTTAAAACCCTGTCTTGGAAAGAATGTTTCCTTTCACACCCTCAGCAGAATTCCCCCCTAACTCATTCTGTGGCCTCAAGTTCTCTTTTTGCAGGAACAACACACAGGCTGCACTATCTCATATATACTTTATAAGTCTGGAGCTTTTCTAGGTTACTGGGGAATGTTGGGCAAAAAATTCACTTCCTCTTCATGTCCCTTTATGAGTGCTGCCTACCTGGTTTCTGCCTGAATATTTTTGCACCATGTTTAGTAAAGCATTTTGTTCAAATGTATTTAGTGTACCAAATATCACTTCATTCAGTGATTATAAAACGTCTGCTTAGGGGCTGTGTAAGGACCCCACCTGCAGGCACTTCCCACCATCCTCTAAATTGTTGGTTTGAAGCAGTTCTCATCCTGGTATTGGTTCATATAGCACCTGCCAGAAATGTCCCATTCACTGGTCATTTCCTGAAAGTTATCTGTACAAATTCATCCTGGAATTGGTCTAAACCAAGAAGCCACACATTTTTAATTATTTTTTTAAAAGCCCAGTATATAGTGGAAAATATCATATTTTATTGTTGTTCTCACCCTACACAATTAATTTTTTTTAATCCTGACTCTGTTTTAATACTTTTACCTTTGTCAATGTTCTAGAAGAAAACACTGAAATCATCCAGTAAATGTTTGCAAATGGCACAAAAAGAGTTTGGGTAGACAATGCATTGCTTCACAAAACTAATGCATGCACATACACACATACAAAAGTGTTTCAAATGACCAAAGAAGTCAGGATTTTAGTCCAACTCTGAATGGGTGACAGGAAAAAAAAAAAGAAAAGTCGTATTAATCAGACACATCTAGATTCTTCATGCTGCTTAATGGGCACTATGTAAATCCAGAAATGTAGATCTGGTATAGCCTCACTTCCTTTGTGGGCTTTAATGCATTGGATGATGCAGAGTCACAGTAGAAATAATCTACAGTGATATAGATACCCATCTTAGTGATACAGATAGAAGTCTAAAAGCGTAACATCAGTAACGAGGGTTACTGATGTTGCAGATTCCACTTTTGCATTCACTCTGCTGAAGAAAATGATCAAAAATAATCAGACACAAGAAACATCAGCTGTGAGAGGCAAACTAGCATTTTCCAGATGCTAAATTAAGAAAGTAAGCTTCACTGTAAACAAAAAAAATAGAGACAGCTGTTCAGCTTCACGTAGGCTGAGATGATTGTAACAAAAGAAGAGATCTGTTCTGAGGCGATGTGCCTCTTACAGTGAACTCCAGTTTCTGCAGAGGTTCCTACATACAGATGCCATGAGACAGTCTGAAATTTAATCTCTGAAAATCAGCTGAGTTAGGGAAGCTGTATTTCTGAAGAGCTGGCCACCTGTTAACAGCTTCATCACTACAATTGAGAATATCACACACCAGTGGAATTTGTATTTTTATAATAAATTTATTTTCTCAGTTTGCTCTGCTTTGTATTCTTCTTCATCTATCTTTTTACGATCGTTCTTGAAATATTAAAAATATATTGATGTGAAGAAAGCCTGGGTAAATTTCCTGAACTCTTCTGAAGGCTAGCTGATAGATCAAAGAAGTAGTTACCAGATGTTTTCTATCTTTTTAATGACATTGGTGAGCCTACAGTTCAGCAAGCTAGCATTGGTGTCCCCAGTTTGACAGAAGAAGGATCAGAGAAAGTCATGACAATGACAACAGGACTGAAAATTGCAGGGGAAACTTCCAAGGGAGCTGTCTTTATACCTTCTCAAACAGATAGTGAAGAAGTCACCCTATCATCTGTATATACCTTTCTGAGTACTGGAATTTCACTAGAAAGGGCTCTCCCAATTAGGTAAAAGCATTATAATAAAATGAATAGGTGAAGCTGAAGTGAGGCCATTTCAGACCTTTGTTGTGGTGCAGATTTTGTGAGGAAGGATATTTGTCCCTAAAAATCTCACCAAACAGTATGGAAGGATATCCTTCCATCTCCATAGCTTTCAGCTGAAGAATCGCACTTTTTTTTCTAAAAGGTCCACTCTGGTGCAAACCACATTTAATACGGCAAGGGATAAGAACAGATTATCGCAATGTTTGCTTCTGGCCTTATTGCTGCCAGATTTATGAGCTTCTTTCTAAAACTGATCAGCGGGCTAGTGCTTAATCTCGCTGCAGAGCACAGTACGACTGTCCCGGCAGCAGAACTGTGTATTGCTGTTCTGGGGCAGAGACACCCAGCAGGCTCCCCGGAGAACCCCGTAAGCCTCTCCCCAGCACCCCACAGCCTCTGCACAGCAGCCTCCTCGGACAGAAACCGGCAGCAATCTCGCTGGGACCAAGCCACATCACCCCTTTCTCCCAAGCAACCCGCCAGTACCGCAACACCATCCGACCGGACCCAAGTGGACGCAAAGCAACCTGCCAGGGCAAAGCCACCAAGGAGCTCTCCATCAACCCGCCGTGGGAAATGGGTGCGCTCCGCATTGTGCCGGCACACCACGCTCAAGCCTCCAAATCCAGTTTGAGAGGGGTGGGTGCCCTTTTATATGCCCGTCCAGTGTCTTTCGTCCTGCCACCGCTGCAACTTCCCTTCCCACTCTCCTTTCCCGCCTGTACTAAGCCTCTCACCTTCTCCAGCAGCGCAGGACAGCCAGCCGGCCGCGACTGCCTCGCTCCCCTGGCCGCAGCCGCCGGGCTCAGCCTGCGCCAGCAGCCGGCGGGGGCTGCCGGGCGCTGCGGGGCTCAGCGTGACGCTCCGCCCCGTGCCCATGGCTCTGGGCCTGGGGGCACGCTGCCTCCCGCTGAAGGTCACCTTCGGGAGGGAGGAAAAGAGGGGGAAAGGGGGAGGAAAGGACTATCCATCTACCGTCTTAATGGAGGGGGATGTGTTTCAGGAGTCGGGGTGGGATTGTTTCTGCACTAGCCATGACATTGTAAACCCCCAGGGACCCATTGGCATACCCACCTTGTTCAGATCTTTGCTCCAGCTGAGGGAGCAAAGCAGCTCCCTGGCCTGGAACATGGTCCTTGCTCTGGGGTTATGCCAAGAGTCTGCTCCTGATGGCAGGGATCAGAACAACCATGGGCTGCCAGTGCTTGTCCTTGGCTACCAAAGGTGCCCATGCCAGTGAGCATCTGAGACTAGGCACAAACCATGGCTGGTTCAACAACTCCTCTTGGGGCCCAGTGGGTCAGGGTCCTCACACACACCAGTACTGCAGAGCATTATAGTGAAGCTGAAATTATTAATGAGAACTACGATGACTTGCAAGCCTTTCACCTATTCTCAGTACCTGCCCCCAGAGTACACTCCTGTGCCAAGGTCTTTCTTCTTCCACTTGAGCATGGAGATGAAAACAGCTCCTGACTGCATAAACACCATGCAGGTCCAAGATCTTGGCTCTTATACACCGTTTATTTTCTCTCAAGGAAGTGGATCAGTTTGTGTATCTGAAGCAGGGGTGCATGCAGCTGTGACATGGGTGTGTCACAGCACTGGCCTCCCTGTTCCCTAGAGCCAGAGCCATGCTGGGCACTTGTAGCGATGAGCCTCAGCACTCTCTGAGAGCACAGAATTCAGAGGAAGGCTGGGAGAGGTGAAAGACAGTCTAAGAGAAGAGAGTAGAGCAGCCCCCACAAACATAAATACTCCAGCACAGGCCTGAACCTTTTCACCTGATCTCAGAAGGGAAAATGATTGTGCCAAGGGCTTGTCACTCACTGCTTTGCCCCACACAGGAGCAACAAGGTGAGATGCAGTGGATTGGCGGCACAGGCCCGTGAGGAGCCAGTGTGCTGCCACGCAGAGATGGTGCAAATCAGAGGGCAAGAGGAGCAGCACAGTCAGGCTCCCAGCTGTTCCTGTGCTTCTGGATAAGAGGTGGGGTCATTCTGCTGATGACCTAAAGGTCTCATGCCATTTATGGCTGCTCCTTCACATCCATTCTGGAAGGTGTGACTGGGAACAGCTTTCAACGTGCGAAGTCCCTACAGGCAGGAACATTACAGCTGGGGGTGATGTGAGTGTACTGAAGAAACATATCCAACATCCAAGCACGCAGCACTGGGCTAAACGGGGTAGTGTAGCCACTGCTCTCCAGGAACAGGGACCCTGTATAATCTATACCCTCCTGGTGGAAAGTGTGAGACTGTTGCCCCTACTTGAGAGACAAGTCAGAACTGAAGAATGTCCCTGGGGACTTGATGTAATTTACAGTTACAGCGTAATGCTGGGAAAGCAGCCCAGGTTCCCTGATTCCCCCAGTCCCTCTCTCCTTCTCTCCAATTGCTATCTTAAACATGCTTCTAAATATAGGAACAAAATACAGAAGTCCCCCTTATTTTCCAGTTAATTTTTTGAGAGACAGAATCCCCACATTATCTATTCCTATTGAGATGGGCACCTGCTGAGGGGTTTGGTTTAGAGAAGAGACCTCTCCCACAGCCTTACCTGGAGTGTGCTGACAAGTAGCAATTTCACTGAGGGCTTGCCCCTGATCTGCCATTCATCTGATGCTACATCTGCAGGAAAGTCCTGCTTTCCTCAGTAACAGGGAATATGTCATGTACTGTGTATCACATGTGTGTTTGAGAATCTCTGACCTCCATTCCCTGAACCCTGTTGGAGGCCCTAGGGTTGCTGCGCTGCTAAATGAAGTCCACACTGGTGCTTTTCAGGACCTCAGTAATTTAATGGCTACACCTCTCTCACCAATGCTGCACATATTTTGTCCCACTGGCAACCAAGACATTGGTCAAAGTCAACACTTACAGGCTATGGAAATATGATATAACCATAATTGCCTTAGTGTCTTGGAAATTTGGGTCCCAGGCTATGGAGAAGGTTGAGCTGGGAAGGCGAGAGGGGTGTGGGGAAGGTGTTTTTTAAGGTCTTATTTCACTTCTCATGATCCTGCTCTGATTTTGTTAGCAGTGGATTCAATTACTATCTCTAATTTGAGCCTATTTTGCCCTTGACAGTATTGGTGAGTGATATCTCCTAGTCTTTATCTCAACTCATGAACCCTTTGTTGTATATTCTCTCCTTGTCCAGAGGTGGAGTGGGATTGATAGAGAGGTTTTGGTGGGTGTCTGACATCCAGCCAGGATCAACCCACTACAGTGACACACACAAGCGTCGGGGAGGGCCTATGATATGTAACAAATATTGCATGAAAATGCATCCCTTTCCTCCTCTGAATTATGATTTGTTTAGCATGATGAGTATCCTGTCTCTTGCATGTCTGGCTCGGAATAGGCAGCACACAGAAAAATAATAGAACATTAACATTTCTAAGAGCCAGACATGGCAGCCAGTGTCATAAAGTCATAGCAGTGACAACTGCATGAGGAACAGCTGGACTAAAGCAGTGACAGTGAAGGGACATAGTCAAGAAGGGCTCTCCTTTTCATCCTTCTTTCTCTTCCCTTGTCACTCATCCTCAGCATACACAGAGCAGGCTGTTTCACTCACATCAGAACAGCAGCAGTTCTTCAAGCACAGCTGTACACTGCCCTAAAGGATCAGGTTTGATCTCCTAATAGAGAGTCCTCTATAGTCAGATGATGCCAGATGTATGGTTGCAAAGGAACACGCTCTTCAAAGAGAAATCCACCATCCTCCAGCTGGTACCCTAAGAACCACGGTGGGAACTAGCTGTCCCAACACACTTTCAGCAGGACACTCAGTTTCTCAATTGCAAGCTCTTTTTCACAACATCCCTGGCTGATGACTCTGATGATTTCCACAGGAGCTGGGTGAGGAGGTCTGTACTCCTGTTTCAGAGTTACCCAGCCCCACAGGGCTCTTCAGTTCCCATTCTATATTATCAGAGGCACCATCAGCATCTAGGGGGATAGAAGACTGGATGCCATTTGAACCCAACAGAGCATTCATTGGAGGTGTGGAGGCTTATCAGCAGAGGTATGTGTGAGAGAAAGTTGCTGAAATATGATCATCAAGCTCTTTTACAAGAGCCTGAAATGGCACTCCTCTTTTAATGTTGTGGTCTATGACAATGCTCAGTTTGTCTCTGTGTTTTAAAACTGACCATGAGCATTAACTCAGAACATCTCTAATAGCAGCTTTTCAGAGCAGTCACAGTCCCTTAGTTTCCAGCACTAAATTTTGCTGAGCCATTTTCAGATTTAGTTTTGTGCCTGACACTGGGGTGGGAATCACTCTTTGACTTTTGCCATTGCCCTTCTGCTTCTTCTTTTAATAATTCTGTGAGCTGCCAACACTTTACTCCCCTCCAGCCTCAGCAGACAGGCAGGCAAGCCGATCTGCAGGGTACTGCAAGGTGGGGCCCTGAGCTCTGCTTGGCACAGGCAGGGTGCTCAGAGGAGTCCACCAGCTGCACAGACCATTTGTGCTCTGAGGTCATTCAGTGCTACCCCATCACTGAGGAATCTGCTGGCCACGTTCCTGACAATGCCGTACAATGTCCCACCTCACTTTCCAGCGAACACAACAGTCATGCTGAGCCTGGGCCCTGCTCCTCAGAAGTGCTTCCCAGCTATGTTCCCCATCTTTGTCAAAACCCCTCACACCTGAAACCTCTGGTCACCCACTGAACACTGTATCTGCTTCAAAGCTTTCTGCTCAGTCCCACTTCAATCTACTCCCTCCACATTGCTGTTAGGTGCATTGGGGGAAGAATGATTGCAAGAGGCAATGCTAATCCAATGGAATCCATGAGCACTGATCCCAGTGCCTCAGAGATAGGGGCAGTGCCCTTCCAACCCAGCACAGGGACAGGGATTCACCATAGCTGTATTTTTAACCTTTTCCATCTCTCCCAGCCTGTCCTCCAGGGCTTAAAACAGTATAAAATATCTAGTAACCATGGTGTACATCAGCCTTCTTCCTGAAACTTAGCAACTTATTTGTGACCACAGGTACAGCTAGGGACTGTTCAGGAGGCAACTCCACTTGCAGCTCCCACCCTAGCCTGGTAAGATGGAGCCATTGCAGGAGGCTGAGTTGGTCGGGACTCCAAAAGAAGCCTTGGTGACATACTGGGAAAGGAAGGGTTGCAATGAAAAAAGGCTGGACTTGCAGGAGAGTGGAACTCAGGGCAGGGACAACAGGTTTTACTGGGAAAGCTTTCTTCTGTCAGGGCAAAGAGGTAGGCCAACTGCTCCTAAGTATCTGGGATCCAGAAGGCAAGGAAGAAAAGGCTGGCAGGACAAGGTCTCTCCAGCCAAGTCTTGTCCTGGTTTCCTGTAAGGTGAGAGCAGGCAGGCCCAGGGATGGACTCAGGTTCCACTGATCATCATATGAGCTTGTGTTGGCAAAGCAGATCCAAGGACCAGTGTCAGTCCTGGTGGTGGCAGTCAGTGCCAGTCACAGTCCACTGATTACCAGGCAGGTATGAGGTCAAGCCAGGAAGTCTGTTCAAGTGCCAGGGTTCAGACAAACAGTGAATATGGCCAGGCATATCTGGGAAAGATAGACCACAATACAGCTCAGGCAGGGAATAAAAGCCCAGGGCTGAGGTGAAATGGGTTTCCTGGTTCGATGGGAAGATGTTGAAGAGGGAGACCCAGGAGAGGCTGGTCAGGGCCATCAAAACTTATCAGTACCAAGGCAAAGTGATGGGTCCTGCCTACCTCTCAATTCTTCAGCAACTTCTTGCCTGCCTCTAGTAGTGTTCTGGAAGGCAAAAGATGCTCCCACTCCCTGAGGAAGGCTGATCCTTTCTGTGCTACCCTAGATCATTTTTACAGCCTCATCTTCACGGAGAAGAAGGCCAGCACCCTGCAAAACATCTTCCACCAACCAGCTCCTAGGGACCATTGCTGCTGTGACACTGTCCCCAGTGTTGTTTGTCTCATGTCAAGACACTGCACTTGTCTCTTCTGGGGCTGTACAAAAAATTGTGAGGCAGTGAGGCAGGGAGTTCAGTCACTCCCCTAGGTCATCCATGAGGATGCTGAATAAAACTATTCCTGGGAGTAATACATGGGCTATGCTTGGAGGGAAAACTCACTGCTCTGTCCAGGTTCCTATGGACGGGAGGTGAAGAGGGAAGGGCTGATTTCTTCTTCCTTGGTTTCAGTGACAGGACAGTTCAAAGCTGTGCCAGGGTGCGTTCAAACTGGGCATGAAGAAGCATTTCGTTACCAAGAGGGTCGTAAAACACTGGAACATGTTCCTAGAGAGGTGGTCAATGCTCCCAAGCCTGTCAGTGTTTAAGAGGTATTTGGACAATGTCCTTAATAACGTGCTTTAACTTTGACCTTGAAATGGTCAGGCAGTTGGACTAGATGACTCTTCTCTTCTCTTCTCTTCTCTTCTCTTCTCTTCTCTTCTCTTCTCTTCTCTTCTCTTCTCTTCTCTTCTCTTCTCTTCTCTTCTCTTCTCTTCTCCACCCTGAGAAGTCTGCCATGCTCCCTTTTTGCTCCTTATCCTTTCCTCAAATTTCATTCCATAAAAGGACCTTTCCTCCAACCCTTTGGGGTTGAGTAGATAACGGGGATTTCCACCATCCAGAAAGAGAAAAGAAAAGAGGAGGCTGCTGGGCTGTTTTGAGTTGTTTAATTCATCTGAAAGCAAGAGTCCAAGCAAGAATCCAAGCAAATGCTGCAGCAAAGCAGCCCTAGCAGCATAAGTTCCATAGTAGCAATTTTTTCTTCTTCTGACAAGCTTACACACCAGGATATACATTATATTCATTAATTAATCAATCAGGATAAAACACGATTCTAATTCTACTTCTCTAAACCTATCCAAGATTAATTCTGCTTTACAAAAATAGTTGTAACTCTTACACAAGTCCTACATAGAATTTATGCATATGGTCTCTATCTGTTCTTTCTGTTTAGGTACATAACCTATCTAAAAAATTCCAGTAATATAGTGATGTTTCTATTTCGTGTAGGACAGGGTACTCTGTGAAAGATAGGTTTAANATAACCTATCTAAAAAATTCCAGTTTGTATTTCATGTAGGACAGGGTACTCTGTGAAAGGTAAGCACTGCTATACTAAAAAACTAGGTTTAAGGGCTTTTTAACTCAACGAATACAGTTTCTCAGTATTTAAGGCACTTAAAATATATTTCTACTGAAAACTAAAGTTTATACTTCTATTTCATATTTATGTGACTCAGTTTCTACAGTGATTTTAATTCAATCCCCATGTTCCTGCTTGTTTCTGGGCCTGAAGGCCTGAGACCCAGAGGGGCTCACATTCCAACATTTTAGTAACTTCCTCTGCTTATTGAAACCCTCACAAAAACCAGTATGCCAATGAGGAGGAATTTTCCTTTACAGGAGCCACACGGAGTCTTTCTCACAAGACAATTACCACATATTCATCAGTCTTACCCTTTATAATAGACACCTCTCTTACTATGGATGGAAGTCAGACTCACCAAAAATTTTTTATAGTGGCTGGGTTACACCAGCAATCCACCAGTGTTTAGGCACAGAGATACTAATGACAGACAGGTTATACAGCTCTGCCAGCAGTTCGCAGTTTCACATTTGAATTCCTTCAGGACTTTCAGGCGAATGTCATGCAGTCCAAGTGACTTACTAACATTCAAAGTATCTGTCTGGTCTTACTTCCAGCTAAGTTGTTGCCTCTGACTATCTACTACAATATTCACAGGAGTGAGATTGTCCCTACCAACCATCGCACTCTGCTGCTGGAAGGTAGAAGAAGCAACTGTGTCACTGTCTATGTGTAACTGTATGTCTGACTTCTGGACAAATGTAAAAAAAAATCCAAGAAGAGGATTCCTTAACTCCTTGGGATAAACATTTAAAGTCTGACATCTTGACAAACTCACATCTTGAGCTAAATACATCTTTGTCACTTCCCTAGGATTACGGCTGCTGGCATGTCTCTTGCTACGTGTGCAAGGCTACTGGGGAGAAGAGGTAAGAAATCAAGACTGGTTTGGAAAAATATAACAGTGGAAACTGGACCCAAATGACACTAGGGGGTGACATTAAACTAAAGAAAAATGCATTAATTGTACAGATTCATTTTTCCACTTTGAAATTCAGTTCCATGGAAGTGATCTGTTACATTCAGGACCTTCAAGACTCCATTTTTTGGAACTGGGGACCTTCTAGCTTTCTTTGCCACAGTGGTCCAATGCTCAGTCTCTGCTGTGAGATGAAACTAAGTGAATACTTAGGTACAGGGGTGGATGAGGACCTGGGATGAAGAACAGCAAGCAGAAGTACAGATATACAGGCAGAATCAAAAGATCAAAAAATCTCCTTGACCTGGATGGACACACATGGCACGAGATTTCAAGTTCAACATCTGTGCAACGAAAATTCTTCTCTGCAGGAAAAAGGAGGCAGGACAGCTGTAGATGACCTGAGGAGGACTATGTTCTTTGCTAAGAAGGGCTTACCTTCTTACTATCCTACACTGTAGGAGCTGTAGGATCTGTTGATTTCTGTGGGTTGCAGAGAATTTTCAGGTCGCATAGCTCATCCAGGGAGCTGCCTTCTGTGGGATGATCTGTGGACATGACACAAGCTAAGCTACCCAGCTGTGCTTCATTCCTAGGGGAGCTCAGATACAGTTTAAGTCTTCCAAAGAGATAGTTTAAGTCTTCCAAAGCAATTTCATCAGCCTCAGTGATCACATGGAAACAGGCTTCTCTCAAAGGAGGCTGAGAGCCTTGCATCATCAGAGAGCTGGAGAGACTCACTGGTATGGAGATGTTAGCAGGGATTGTTCCAGCGATGAAAGAAGTCCAAAAATAAAAGGGCTTTTAATGTTGAGTCATATCTTGTCCATCAATCCATAGTAACTACAAAAACTACAACACAGTTGCTTCAGCTTGCAGCATATTTTGGCTCAAATTGTATTTATATTCCAAAGGAGATAAATTCAGAATTATTCCATCAAAGTTATGTGTAGTATGAAGAGAAGGTACACCTAGAATAACAAAAAACACCCCAACCCATAAAAACAAAACCAAAACCAATACCAAAACCAACCAACTGAAAAAAACCCACAACCGTTGCAAAATAGTAAGACCTGCAATCCACAGTTAATTTCTCAAAGGATCTTATTTCCTGGACAATTCTAAAGACATTTTTTCAAAAACTGGGGCAGAGGGGAGGAGGGAGGAGCAAGAAGGGGACCAGGAGGGCAGTGTCCTCAGACTTTCTAAAACCACAGATGTCAGTAATTTCTGGAGGATCCCAGAGCACCTAGAGTGACTGTGTATCATTGCCCAACCATCTAGCTTCCTGAGACATTGCTGCACCATTGTGCACATTTAGTTCAGTACCCTCTCCCTTCTCCTGTGAAACCTCATAGCACAACTGAGCTAGCAGAGATCACAGGCTTGCGCTACAGGAAGCTGGTCTTCCCATGTGGGCACATCTATATAAGTTCATTTCAGGTATCCCCATCAGCATTAGCTGAGATGAAATTCAGAAATTCCATGATTTTCTGCACAACCCCTGACTAAGATTTGTGGCCATGGCCAGCTGTCAGTGGCAGATCAGGACCTGAAGTGGACAATTTCCTCCACTAGGAAAGACACTAATCAAAGCCTCTTCCATAATAGCCTCATAAACTCCTTAAAAGCCATCTCTTGGGGTTCCTGCACTATACTCTGCTGTTTCTTCAGAGGAGGAAATGTCTGGAGTATTTGTGATGATCTGGCTGGACCGTGAGAGTGGTGCCTGTGTAACGCTGCCCGGTGGCTCTCCGCCACAGCTTGAAAAGATGAATGCTCTCCAGCTAATGCATTATTTTATTTCAGTGATCTCATGTTTAAAGCATCATTTCTTTAGTCTTAGGCTCTCCCACGGGGTCAGTAAATTCCACATTCAAAGAAGATTTTAATTCCTTGGTGAGTGACAAGCTGGAATGGCAATTTGAGCCCTAATCCCTCTTTTGAGTGGTGAATGAAGCATCTCGTCATTAGTACATCAGCAGATGCTATCAGAGATATCATGGGAATAGCAAACACCATCAGGCTGAGCCAGCTGGAAAGCAATAAGGCTTGGAATGGTACCCTCTCCACACCATCAGCCTGCAGGGATCTTCCAAGCCCTCCCCATGTTCCTCTTACTGGTATAGTATGAACCAGTACAGACATCTTTCTTTTCCTTTCTCTTCCAGCTCTTTTCCTGCCTTCAGACTCACCATTCCCCAATTTACATAGGGGAAAGAAATAATTAATTGTTCCACTCTATTTATTCCTGACTTACCTCCTGCTTTGAATTGTTTTCCTTGACTTTCTACTGAAACATCCTGACATGTTTCTCTTCAGCCCCCTTTGCATGTACCACTTGGCATCAGCCCAGCAGAAAAAGTTCATTTGGAGAGACAATGAAACTCGGGCTCAGCAAGGGAAAGGGGTGGGTGAGAAAAATCCCAGATGGTAATTTTTTCCCTGAGAAGCTTTTATGCTACTGAGGAATAACTTCCATCATCTCACCAATTTTGCTGACTACTTCCTGGCATTATCATGGGTTGAGCAATTCCTGGGAATTTAACTTTGAACTTTGGCATACGATCTACAAATCACCCAGCAACAGCCATGCAGCAACACAAGGCCACCTGTCTCCCACAGTGCTATTGCTCACAGTGTGATGGAGAAAGGCTTAGTGGCAGCAAGAAGTGTTTATCTCCTCAAATCTCTTGGGCACCCGGCAATAGAAATGTCCCCTGCCTTGCCTCTCCAGTGCTGACTCACTGCCTCTCCTTTGAAGAAGATCTCCTTTTATCTCTCTCTACAGAGAGGTTCTACCTCCGCTAAGTACTGCTGAATTTTTGCTCCTCTCCAACTGAGGCACCTCTGCTAACATCACGTAGTGTTCACTCAGGGCTGATTCCTGGCTCATTAAGTCAGGAAGGTAGAGCAGAGGCATGGGATACCTATGACTTTCAGGAAACACCATCACTGCCAGTGTTTTTCCCCACATCTGCCTTTCCTACCTAACCTCTCCCTTTCAATTTTCTCTTTTCTCTTCTGTACCACCTTTCATTTCCTATTTGATTTTTCACCTGGCTGTGCTCACAGAGACATATTCAACAGGTTCATAGGAAAGAAAATCAGCACAGCTAGGATGAACATGGACTAGTAAAAGTGATCTTCAAGGGTCAGTCTCAGATCTCCTTTTCTCCTGCTCACAGTGTCCCTTTGGCTCCTCGCTGAAGTTCTGGAACGCTCTCCTTTTCCCACAACTCTGATTTTCATCAATCAACACCACTCTCTGCTCTCTTCACTGCCCACCTCACACATTTTGCTTTCCTTCACTATGTGCTCCCTCTTCATCCCACAAGGTAACTGTTCACCCTTTGTTCCAGCTTTATCAGACTTCCTTCTGCCTTCTTCCCAGGCCTGCCGGAAAGATCCTAAAACCATGCCATCTCTTCCTGTTCTGTGGTCTCTGCTGCTCTGCACGGCGTCACTTGCCATAGGTAGCTGCTCACAGACATTTAATCTGCAAAAATTGTCAAATGTGCAATAGTGAGATGTTATGAGAACAGGTCTAGGCCTCAGCAGTGTTTTGCAGAGGCAAAAAATACAGAAGTAAATGCCCTCTAGCCCTGTTGCCAGTCACTGCGGCACAAGCTCAGCCCCACTTTGCTATGAATAGTGATCTCAAGCTGACATAGTCTGCTGAGATCGTTTAAGCAAAGCACCCATCTGACAAGGCTATGGAGCTTTAGCCCAGCTCAGGCTGTGAGCAGAACAAGTTCTTGATTGCTTGCAGCAGCCTGGACACGGTCAAGCACAACAGTGTTACCCTCTGCCTTGGTGTTACATAGCAAAGAGACATCAGCAAAGTGTGAGCTGGAAATGAGCAGCTACAAATAATGTTGCTGCAGGACATTGTTACTCCCATTTTTCCAGTTTAGAAGGATTTTCATGGTGTGATTTCACAGTTATATCAGCAAAGAAAGTTCCACCATTTTATTTATTTAGTTTTTCTTACACTGCTTGTTATACTCCACTATAAAGAGACGTCATTCTTCTGACTATCACATCTGAAAATACAGGTATGATATACCACCTGTACACATCAGGAACACCCCTGAGCAGGAGGCCAGCTTTACTTTACTTTGCCTTGTGGAGCCAGGAGTTTGTTTCATCTGTAGTGGATAACACACAGGTGAGCCTGTCCCTTTAATTTCCATGCACAATTTCTCTGTGTCTCAGAAAAAAAAAAAATTGAGTGAAGTTGAAGCTAAATCACCTGGGTGAGGAAAACAGGAAAAAGGCAGGACAATAACAGGCTCTCATTCTATTCAAGCCATCCAACAGGATCAACTTACCTTGTACTGCTAACCTACCTTAAGCTGCTAACCTACCCTGAGCTGCTAACCTACTGCTGTCCTACTGAGAGGGAGAGCTTTCACAGCTCGCTGCTCTCCAAAGCAACACCACAGAGCACTACAAACTACAGTTCTTGCAAATATATACAACATGCAAGCTTATCCCTTCTCCTTGCGTCTCTTTCTTCTTGCAAACACCCATGCCTAAAAATTACCTCCTGCTTTCTCCTCAGATGAAGCAAAAATGTTTTTTCTTTACTGAAGGACATAGGCTTTTTACTTGGAGTTAGTCACCCATCTAAAATATCTTAGAAACTTTCTTAATTTTCTAAGGATTCTGGAAAAATAAGAAAGAACTTTAAAGAAATCTTAAACAATCTATAAGCTCAACACCTGGAAGTAAAACTGAGAACAGTTTATTAGTGCAGTTGGAATAACTTGCAATCCCCCTAACAAATAACATTAGCATAGCTTTGCTGAAGTTCTGGGCAAACTACCAGCCCAGATGCAAAATTTCCTCACCAGCTCTTAACACAGCAGTGGTAGGAAGGGAAGGAAAGGAAACTTATTGCCACAGGTGTCACCATCTGCTCCACTGATGGTCTGAAAGGGAAACTTTGTTTTGGGGCTTTATTAGCCCATTCCACTCCTCACTTTCTGAAATTCAGCATTGTGTTGTTCACTGGGCTTTGATAAAATTCAGTGCCAAACATGAGAAACCAGAAAAAAAGTAAAATGTTCTGCAGGCTTCTGAAGATATAAAGAGGAGGTAGGTACCAAATTCCCATTGCTCCTCCCATGGGAAATCTGACTAAAATGCTCTCAGTGGGTTTACCTTTATTTTTTCTTATCTCAAATAAAATGAAATTAGATTGTTTTGTGTCCCTGTGACAAAACAACCTACCTGAAAAATTGTGTCCTCAGTGCACCTTTCTAGAGCCTAAGCTACCACTCCTGGTCTGTGGTAAAACATATTGAAATCTATTTAAAGGTATGGAGCCCAGTTTGATCACAACCTATGTAGGCAGCTACAGTCCTAAACAGGAAACTTAGTATGTCTGTGAATGTGGCCAAAATGAGTTACAACAAGGCATTCAGATGAGCTGAATCTGAATCTGTTGGTTTAGTCATCTCTATCACATCTTCCATCAATTCCCCAAATTCCAGCAAGTTCAACTTCTGGTCAGGCTTCTTGCCCTGAAGCCTCACTAATCCAGCACAGCAATCATTCAGCTCCTTCCTGAGGGCCTGCTTTGAAGAAAAAAATAAGACACAAAAGCCCTTTCAAGACCTAGCAGCAGAATTCCTTGGAGTCAGAGGTTGCAGCTGAGAAAGGAGAACTGCTCCCCACAGAAGTGCAGCTGGTGCTGTGCAGAGGGACACATTTTTAAAGCAAGTGCACAGTCTCTTGTAATGTACCATAAAGCATAGATGCCCTCCTGCCTGCAGGGCAGAAGATGGAGGGCATTTTTTACACTGACCGAGTGCATGTTATTTTATGGGAATTTTGGCACTGTTACGTATGTGTGCACTGGGGGAGTGATGGGAGGGGGAGTGCTTTTCTTTGTCTTCCTGGCTATGGCCTGTACACTGACAGCCCATTCCTGTTTGGAATTTAGAAGACAAAGAGGCTGAGAAAAATTAACAAGCTAAAGTAGTGACTATCTGGTTTAGACACCACAGTAAAATCACCCAACAATAAATGTGAACTTGACAGAGGGCAATGCAGAAAAAGGAGCGGAGTGGAAGAGGCATTTTGTGGATTAAAAATTGTTATCATAAAGATTAAACTGGAACCCATAGAAGAGCTCCCATTCATCATGTAAAAAAATAGTAATCCAGTTAAGGAGTAGAGGGTAACTCACCATAATATTAAACTGATTAAAGATAACAGATGCTAGATAACCAAAAATGCTTGTGCCAGGGATTGAGTTTTCTGAGTTTTTCATCTTGGATACCGTATTTCACAGAATCATAAAATCACTTGTAAGGTTGGAAGGGACAACAGTGAGTCCTCTGGTCCAACATCCTTGCTCAAGCAGAGTCATCCTAGAGCTCATTGCACAGGATTGCATCCAGACAGTCCTGGAATATCTCCAGTGAGGGACACTCCATAGCCTCTCCAGATGATCTGTTCCAGTGCTTGGTCCCCTGCACAGCCAAGAAGCTGTGCCAGTTCAGGTGGAACTTCTTGTGCATCAGTTTCTGCTTGTTACTTCTTTTCCTATTGTTTGACACCACCAAGAAGAGCCTGGCTCTGTTCTCTTGACACCTTCCCTTCAGATATTTATAGACATTCATGAGGTCCCCTCTGTCATCTCTTCTAAAGGCTGAACAGGCCAAATTTCCTCAGTGTCTCCTTGTAAAAGAGATGCTCCAGTCCCTTAATCATCTTTGTTGCCCTCCACTGTACCCTCTGCAGGAGGTCCATGTCTCTCGTGTACAGAGGAGCCCAGAACTGGACACGGCACTCCAGATGTGAGTAGAACTGAGTAGAGGAGCAGGATAACCTCCCTTTACCTTCTGGCAATGACCTTTTCTAATGCAACCATTTTTTTTTCCTGTAAAAACAAATACATAATAAAATGCAACATTTGTTCTACAGCAAGTGACTCTGAATTCTCCAAGGTAAATGAATTTTGGCAAAATACTCTTCAGTTTCACAGTCTTTCCCTGTCTGAGGGAAAATTTGGCAACTCTTAGCCCTTTTCCGTAAGACATCTGTTCATTTACATAAAAAACCAAGCTGGACAGGTTTGCCAACGAAGATATTACCTTCACAGAAACCAAGGCTATTTTATTTAAAATCCACATGAGAAAACAGTTGTAAAGGGTTCAATTTCATCAAGTCTCTCTGTTCTCATAGCAACCCTGTTAAATTGGGCATGAATCCAGAGCTGGGAATTGAATTTGCACTTTACAGATTACCTGAACCACAAACCTGCATTGCTTCCTTCCAGGAAGGTTTGTGCATTGTTATGTTCCCATTTCCTAGAGCTGGGTAGGTACACTCATCAGATGTGCCTGTGCCAGCACACGGACATGTCTGCAGTTCTCTCATGTGAAAGTGTTTCTCTTCTACTTGCTGAGAGCAGAACCATGCCACGACTGGCAGGAAGCACAGAAGTCACTGTTTGGCCCTTCCCTCTGCCTATGTCACCAGGAATCTGCACAGATCAAGCACAAGGGCAGGATTGGGAAGGGCATCATGGAACTTCTCACCTCCAGTGTGGAAGGGCTATTTCTACCAGCATGATTCATGGCAGCAATGCCCTGCAGACCTGAAGAGGCTTTGCCTGCACTGGCCGGACCCACTAAGAACTGAAGGCTCATGTCTCCTGAAACCATTAAGCAAGAAGATGGAAACACGTTTTGCAGTGTCCAAACCACAAAACAGCAAGAATCACTGACCAAGGGCATGAATCAAGAAGCAAGGGGAGATTTTGAAGTTTTGCCTCAGCGGTCTGCATGAAATCTTTTGGAAAGATAAGAGATTTTCTTTGATATCAACTCTGTGGTGCAGAGACAACTATTTTCTCGTGGGACACACACAGTACATTGCAGAGGGGAGGAGTGATGTGAAGAAGAGGGTCAAAGTGTGGATTTGGGGTCTGAGGTGGGATCTGTATGATGGGAGACTCCGAAGCGAAGACACTGTGGAGTTCAGACACACATGCAGCTACAGCTCCACTGCAGACTACTTAAGTCTGGCACACACCCCCAGCAAGGAAAGAGCCAGAGGGAACGTGCCTTCATGAGAGAGATGTCAGGCATGGCTGGCAGCAGCAAACTCAAAAAGAAAAATGTGGGGCAATGGAAACCACAGTGGGGCTGTGACTTGAAAGGCAATGTTCTGTGAGAGTTCCCTGGGCTCACAAGTATTTCACTGAGGGGAACGTGGGCAATGTTCAGTACAATATTTTAGCCACATCTATTCCCTCAGCATCACAGATACAGGCAAAACCTCACCACGTGGTTGTTGAGAATTACACTGGGAGGGTCCTAAGGAGCTGAAACATGGCAGTGTTCCCCCAGTCACTGGGAATGGGCTGTACCTTACCAAAAACGATACCCAGTTAAATACAGCAGAGAGAAACCTGATGATAAAGGAAAGGTTTGTGGAGGTGAGGAGATAACGTTGGAGCTTGGTTTAGATCCAACTTTGAATTAGGTTCAGTAGGTAGGGCGACTGCCTGAAATCATGAGAGATGAAGGATTTGCATCAAGATGATGGTGAAATTATGTGATTTTCTCCAGTCTCTTCAGTCATGGCTCTCAAACTTTTGCAGCTCCTCTTCAGTTCACATACATTTATTTCCATTGTCTTTCTCCTTCCTTTCTCTAGCTCTCGTTTCATGAATTTTGAATTGGATATTCTGTTTCCAGGAAAATGTCCCAGAACTCTTCCAACCCAGAACTATATTTACCTAAAAGCTGAAAATCTCGGAGCTGAAAATCTCACAGCTAAACAACTCTAAACAGAGCTTTCAAGAGAGAACTTCTCAAGCGTGGGCAGAGTTTCAATGATTTTTAATAATGTTGACATTGATATAAAAAATTAAACTTTCAGGTGCCAGAAAATATGCCACATGAAGTTCTAATCATTTTAAGATATTCAAAACCAGTGTTAAAAACCTTCTTTACATTTATAGCTTTCAGCATTTGAAAAGCCATTTCTAAGTCCCTACTTAGAAGGCAAGTGCAAATAAGTAGTGTTATTGCAGAAGAGTTGTACAAAGTATTTTTATGGTTGTAAGAATATTTTAAGCAATATAGTCAGTATTATTTCCTGATTTCCTACAACAATTGATTTTGTTTATTGACATTAATTTAACCTAAAGATATTTATTCAGCCAGTTGATCATATCCTTTCTTCCTTCCTCAATATAAGGTTTATCTTGAGGATTGATATCTTCTCTTTTGCGATGCACAAACCCATGCGTCTGTCCAGGGTAAATTTTAACTTCATAATCAACTTTACAATTTTGTTTAAGCTTCTCCTCCAGCAATGTGACCTGTAACACAGAACATTCTATGTTGGCTGAGTACAAAGGCAACACATTCTACTTTTATGGTCCCCAAATTGTTTTCATTTTTTACTTTTCTGAAATACAGACATAATTTATCCTTGTCACTGTTTTCTTTTCTACTAATTTTATACCTAAATGCATTTCTGTTGCTGCACTTGCTTTATTTAACTAGGCTTTTTTTCCCCAGTAAAATATCAGCATGTGACCATAGAAAATATTTTAAAAAATTATATGGACAATATATTAATACCTGTAAAGGTATAAAAACCTACTGCTCAGCATCATGAGAAGGTTAGCATGTAGTGAACACTACATGAGTTGCTGCTGATAGACCTCACATTAAAAAAAATTGGGGAAAGAGTTTGAATTAATTTGAAGTTGAGGGAGGAGGAACAGAGACAAAATCAGCACTTCAAAGTGACTGGAATTTTTGCTAGGAAAATTAAAGCCAACATCGCTCAATAAAAACGTGTTTCTCTTGATTCCCTTGGCAGATAATCATCTTTCTCCAATCATTCTACACTCAGGCTCCAGAGAAAGGCTGTTGACAGAGTAATAGAAAGGAGAATCTCTGCAGGACAGTGGAAAAAGGAAAAGAGTAGCCACAGGATCTTTTCAATTCTCCTGCAACAAGTGATTCCATTGGTACAGGCGGGGAATTTCTGCTGATTTTATGAACCATTGGTATTACTAAAGAGAGCCTCCTATCTTAAACTTGTCAGAAGGCTTTCTTTGGGTTCTTGCTCTTTTCCTAGGAACGGATGAAAATCATCCATATTTTCAAACAGGAACAGAAAATATTATTGATTTGGAGATAAACAACATAAATTTGTGTAGAAGTACTGTGAGAGTTAGTGAAAGAGAAAGAAAAGTGCAATTTAGTTTTCTATTGTCTCTTCATTAAATACCAAGGTACAAAATAAATATGAAAAGCATTAAAAAGACACATCTGTGATGGGAAGCTCACCTGCTCCAATGGGATGATGTCATCCTTCTCACCAAAAATGAAGAAGGTAGGATGCAGCAAACTGTGTTTGTCTGCAAAACGCCTGATCACTCCTAAGGCAGAAGGAAACATACATGCAATGAGTTATGCAACCTAAAGTAGCTGAAACACTACAAAATCTATACAATGAAACTTCAGGATGTTCTCATCAGTTTGTGATGGGATTTAAAACACTTTGCTTAAAAGTCATTTTTGTTGTGGAAAATTTGTGATGCCATTAAAGACGAAAAGACCAAGTCCTGTGTGAAAATCAGGGAAGAATTGTTACACTTGTCCGATTTTTTGTGATTTGCTTTGAGAAACTGCTTCTGACCACTGTCAGAGACAGGGTTCTGTGAAAGATATTCACTTTGGAACTGCTCATTTCTGGCTTGGGAAGGCCATTTTTGAGATAATTGTAAATACTTATCATTCCACATACATGATTACAATTTCAGTGTACATTTATTTATACTGAAATACTTTCATAACAAATTGACATTGTAATTTTAAGTATTCCAATATATTTGAATTAAAGTTACAGTAAAACTAACCAGCTGCCACCCTAGCTACTCTTTTCATTCCTGAGGTTATTACAACAGAAAAGTTAAAACATTAGCAAGTAACAGCATTGAATTGACTCAACTGATCAGCATATCAGTGCAGCAAAACACTCCCCATAAGCTTTCTGGAAAAATACCTTATATTTGCTTTCACCTCTAACTAATGTAAGTTGCTCTGGTTATGTAGAAGTACAGATGTTTATAAGAAAAATATCAAAGTCAGCATAAATGTGTTGAGAATTAAATTCTGAAGGGTCAAAAGAGAGAGTTAAAAATAGTTCCTATTGGTAATGAGGGACTAAAAGATATACTGTCTAAAAGATATGAAAGACGTGCCCAGAAGCCCTTTTGTCATTGCCAGCCAAGAGGAACTTCAGCCGCAGTGAGGCCATGGCATTGGGTGTCCCTTGTACACTGTGTTCATATGATCCTGGTCATGCCACTCGTTAAATACATAGATCTTGCTGGGTACACTTAAGTGTAAAAATGTGAGTGTGCAAAATCAAATCACTTATAGATTATTTATAATAAAATCACCTTCTTCCACTAGATGCCACACTGAATTTTGTTACAGCAATAACCCTACAGAACTGCTTCCTGCAGTGGCATTCTGCTCAGAATGTAGTAGGTATTTCAGGCTTACCATAGAGGGACACTCCAGTCTTTAAATGAGGGTTTTTCAGCATCAGATGTTGCACTGCTGCTCCACCCCAGCAAAACCCAATGACACCAATCTTCTTCGCACCACATTGGTCCTTTAAATACTTGAGGACGACATCAACTTCTCTGAGACATGCAAATGAAAGTGAATTAAGGCTCTAGCCCTGTTTCTCTGGCCTCCTTGGTGGCTGCTGCTCAGAGACTGGCTGGGCATCAGCCTGCTTCTGGGATGGAGTGACTTGTCTTTGCATCACTCCTGGTTTTTCTCTTTCCCTTACTAATCAAATTGTCTTTATCTCAACCCATGAGTTTTCATGCTTTGTTTGTCTTATTCTCTCCCCTGTTTCTCTCGCAGGAGGGAGTGAGTGGTGGTCCAGGTTGCTGGCTGATGGCTGGGGTCAACCCACAACACTACTTTACTGTTACTCATTTCTAAAATACAAGACAAACTCCAGGGGAGAAGACAAAGGAGAAAATCAGTTTTCCTAGATCAATGTTACTAGGACATGGGGTGATTTTATGAACCACAGTCCAATTAATTTCACAAATAGCAGTAGTTATCATATAGGCTAACACAAAGTTTGAGACACACTGCCAGTCAAGAGCATCCTGTTATCACAAATGTGACTTATCTGTAAACTAAATCTCACAAGGACAACAAACATTTTTTTAAACAGTGCAAGCAAGTTTAAAATTGTTTTTTCTAAATCAGCACTAACTTAATGCAGTCAAGCTATGTGTCAGATAAAAATGGAAAAAATATAGAAAAGTGGGAAAGCAGTGTGCTTTGAACTAGCTGTGATCTGATGGGGAGCAAAAGAAGTGTTCCCTCATCACACAGGATTTGCTGACTGCATTTGCACCCTATCAAAAATCCACGGAAATTGTGCATCAAAGTGGCAGGAGTGAGCTGCATTTTCTAACTTCTGCTGGTCCTTTTCTTTTGAGTCATTTATTTTGCTTCTACTCTCTGTACAGGCAAACACTGGGCACTTTTGTTCTTCAAATGTCTACTTTTATCTGTAAAAAACCCCTCATATAACTGTGAGCTTGTCCCACGAGCTGCATGAAAGTTCAATTTGTGGACATCCAGCTATATTTGACCCACTAATAATTTAGGATCTAATTTTACATTTTTACTGAGGCAAAAACTCCTATAAAATACTGATGTCCCCTCAGTGGACAAGGAACAATGTCTGTACTTGTCTATTTTGCCGGCATCTCGTGTTTTCACCCAGTCATCAAAAGATGCCCAGTCATTAGAAGGTTTCCAAGCTTCTTGTCCCACAAAAAAATCTGGGCAGATGGCTCTGAAAGGAAAATGAAAATATTGTATGTCCATGAAATAATACTGAAAAAGGATTAAGGGGAAGGCCCTATATACTACGCAACAAATTCATTTTGCTGAATACACATTATTATGTGTATTAACCCACATCAAAGTACTATACCCTCAGTAATTTTCTACATCTAATAAGAAGGCTTAGTATAATTTCCAGTTACATTTTGCCCTGTTAAAATGCATTACTTAATTTGATAAATAGTTAACTGTGACTGAAAATTCTTGGTGGTTTTCTACCAAACTTAAAAAAGAAATTCCAAACCAAGCCAAACAAACTACAATTTACACAGTACGTATGTTTAGGTTAGAAGGAGCACTAAACCAGTTACACAGGAAAGACGATACTAAATTTGCTTTTCACATATTTGAGGATTTGTTTCTGTATTTGGCACACACTAGTACACTTTCCCTTCATAGAAAGATCTTCAGCTTCTTTGAAATTTTTACCAATTTAAGCCAAGTTGCACAGAGGGAGGGAGGAAACAGGCTGCTTCAGCCTCATGGAGGATGAAAAATGCAGAATAAGAAAATGTTCTGTTTCCCCTCTCTTCTGTGCTTACCTACTAGCTTGTTATGGTAGGACAACTTAATTATTTTAGACTTCTTTCACTGTTTTAACAGAAAACTCCTTGAAAAAAGGGGTAAAGAGAGATTGGAATTATTTGTGTTTGTATGGTTTATGTGAAAAAAGGAAACAGTTGGCTCAACAAACTTTCTTATTAAAAAGACACTTTGAAAACAGTACTATTTCTTACATGTATCCATTAGTTGTTAGCATATCAGCAATGTATCTGGTGTTTGGGAGTTGCCATCCAAATATATCGTGAATCACAATCACGGCTTTGTCGGTGCCAGCAGGAGGTTTGCAGATGTACGCCTTGATGTGCTCAACTTGTACCTCCTGCCCACGGCCTCCGTAGTCAAACCTGTCTCCAATATCACATGGGCAGGGCCTTGATTCATTGGCCATGTGTGATACTAAAAAACGAAAAATATTCACTAGTGAATACCAAAGTATGCCATTGATGCCTTAGGTTTTAACACTTATATATTTTTCAAATCCTGTACTGCTAGTGTAATTCTGAACTTTCCTGTAGCTCATTAGCTGCCTCTCTCTTATGCTAAGACAGACATAACAAAGCCTCTCCAGCTTGCTCTCCAAGGACACCCAGAGTGTCCTAGGCCCAAACAGTAGAAACCATCATCTTGGAGAGGGGGGGAAAGCTTGGGGAAATTATATCATTAGCTAAAGTTTTAATTGGCAAATTTATGCTGACATGCAAAGGGACCAAACCTATAAAGGTGTGAAAAGCTTGTGACCTGTCTTGGGATCCACTGAGGCAGGACCCCCAGAGTGTACTTATGAAGGCCTTTCAAATAAACACCTCCTTTATTCCCTTATTCCTGTCTGGTCTCTATTTCTAGGTAGCCATTTAAGGCATCACCATATTGAAAAATTTCAAAAGAAGGCAGTATTTCAGACTATTGAATTTTTTAATCATTACAGTAATAGAGATGAACATGCTCATTACTGTTTGATCTAAAATAAAGCATTAGTCAATTGGGTTATTTAATATAAATAAGACTCTTAGAGTTACTTGTGTTACTCTTCAGCAGGGACCTGGTACATGCTAGGATTTCCATGCCCTACAGTAAGTAGTAAAATGAAAATAAAGTCATGAGCAATCAGCAAGGCAACCATCACAAATTATTTACATAGCGATGAAGCCAGTCCTTCCACTCTTCATCATGTGTATTTCCTGTCAGGAATGCACAGATTTCTTTAGTAGACAGTAAAGGCTTAATACAAGACTTGGCATTTTGAAAGAAAAAAAAACAACAGCTACTGCATAGAAAAATAGATTAAACATTATATTTTCCTCCAGGCACTTAATCCATAACTGACTTTTTCAGTGTATAAATCCTTTTTCTAAACGGCTTTAGTCACAGATGTTGCAGACTTTTGAAGAAGGATACTTAAGAAAGGTGCCAAGAAAAATGTACCAGCAAAAGTCAGAGTATAAAATTGTATTTCTTTAATAGTAAATAAAGAATGCATTAAAACTCCAAGATAGGAAAAAAAGAAAACGGAACATAAAAAACCCAAAATCTTTAAGTTGAGTCAAATCTTTTATCAAGAATAAGATAAAATTGAGAGTAGGGTATGGTTAATTTTTTTCAAAGTATTGCTTAAATAAAAATAAACAAGTAATTCACAAAGGTCAAAAAGTACCAGCAGAATCTAACACAGGTTTATGTAGCTCCTTGGACTCAAGTTAATGATTTTCTGCCATCAAGCTTAGGTTAACCAGTGAACAGACCTGAATAATTCCTTTGAATATTCTCAGAGCATCTAGAAATGATTAAAGAATATGGAAAGAATTTAGATAACGCTTTACCTAAACTCTCTGCAGATAACTCATGTGTATTACCATAGAGACTTTGCTAGTACAGAAACAAGGATGTTCAAACTTGACTGTGTCAAAAATACAGAGAGAAATAGGAGAAAGCAGATTACTGAACTGTTCCTGGACAAGTAGGACTAAAGATTTGTGGCACTAAAGGAGTGCTTTAGGAGACCCAACAAAAAACTTAGCAACCAGAAAAATTGGACAGAATTCTGGACCAATATCTTCTGGATTCATAGACTTTGAAATTCAGAATATTCCAAGCAGTATTACCAGGCCTAGATTACAGATACCAGGAGATTTCATTTTTGCAGATCAGTTCAAGACAAGCTGTGTAATATTTGAAAGCTGTATAATCTCTGGGCATACATCTATACTAGTGCTCTACCTTTTCTTTTTTAAATAAGCCACACCTACCCATAAGTGTACTTTTTTCCCCTACATGTTCTGGTCTCACATATAGGACTTCCAATTTAAAATAAGTTTACCAGGAAAAAATGACTGAATAAACAAGCATATAAGGCAAAATACAGTGCAAATATATAATAGGAAGAAGTTTGCAACTAATTTTCCAGTCACAAAGCATTTTCTTTTGATTAGACTAAATCAGAAAATATAACAAAAGCAGGGATTGAATATTAAAGAAACATACATTTCAGAACTCCAGAAATGCAAATACAATGTCCTTGCCAGTATATCCTTAAAGACTTTAATTGCAAACATTTTATATTATCTGATAAAACATAAAGCAACACATAGAACATGAAATATTTAAAGATGTATATATATTCACTGAAGAAAAGAGCTCCAGATACAAGACTGTGAGGGATAGCATTGGCTTGTATGATGTATAAGCCATATAGATTTGCAAGCTCTGTAGCATAAGCAAGACACTTCAGTGTTTCTGCAACTGCTGTAGTACATGCACACAGCATCTTTTTCCATTTCAAAGATGCTATTGAAACATTACGTAAAAATTAACTCCCCCTCTCTTACATTCATTAAAGCTATTCTTTTAGGAAGATCCGCAAACCCACAGCCTTGGTGTACCACTATTTCCACCTGGAAGCACTTGAGAATTTATTGGAAGACCAAGCAATAACTAATTTTCAGATACTTGAATCTACAGCCAGAAAAATATAAAGATATTGCTCTGTGGCACCATAACTTTTAACACACTCCCCTCGGTCTTCCTCCTCAGAGGTCTTCCCCTGGAGGGAAAATAAAAGGTTTCTGGACCATCATCGCAAAAAAAACAAGGGAGGGGGGAAGAAAGTAACCCCCAATTGCATTTAAATGGGCTTGCACTCTGCCAGCAAATAAAATGAAAGTCTCCCGAACATGCTGAGTCACGCCTCGAGAGCACTTGTTCTACATTTCTGAGGAAAAAAGCCATGAGTTTCTTAAAAAACCAAACAAACCTACACATACCTGTAGCACAGCAAGCGTGCGAGACAGCAGGGGCAGGACGCAGGAGCTCAGTGCAGATGGTTACGGCGGAATTGGATCCCCAAACAAAGCATTAACTCCCAAAATGAAAGAGGTGAGCGCAAGCTAGGTGTTCCTTTAAAAGAGAGGTTACGTAAGCTCCTGCCTTTATCTTTGTGCCTGGCGGAGTGACGAAGGCCACTCTTTTTAAAGCTGTTCATTTCACTGCGAGTGTAGGCGGGGTGTGCTGCCGTGAGGAGCTGCTCTAGCTGGGTACCAAGCCTTCTTTTGAACTTACCCGAAATGGTACACAGCCCTGGAGGGCTTTTTCTTTCACTTTCGGAATGTTAACTTAGCTGAACAATCCATCCAGAAAAGACCTTTTTTCTTTTTTTAAGGGTGTTTCTTTGGTTTTAAAGGCTGGGGCAGCATCACTTTTAAAGACTACGTAGGCAAAACAAGTTCCTTAGACTATTCATCCCAGGGTAAAAGATGTATTTGAAGTCATCATCAGGGTGAGGTAGCAAAGTAGAGACATCATTTCAAAGCTCTGTACAAGACAAAGCTTATATACTGCAGGAAAAATATTTTCTCTTTCAGAATGAAAATAAGTAGCATGTAAGAAAGTAATAGCTTTCTAGATTGCTGAACATACATGCTGTACAATGAGTGTTTAAAATACAGACATTTTTATCCTATCACAGGATATTTTATGCATTTTTCTTTTTCAGTTAAAGTCTCTGGCTGACCCTTGTATCCTTCCCATTCTCCTGATTTTCTTTTTATGGGATTACTAGGACTATTTCTTAAAGACCTTTTAGAATATATTAGCAATCCAAAATTCCCTGTTTCCCCAGATGCACACTTGAAAAGTAGACTAAATGCACACTAGTAGACTAAATGCACACTAGTCTACCACACTTGTCTTACAATTTAGTCCTCATATATATTTTCTCATACTCCATACAACTTTATTCGTACTCTTTGTTTGCAATCCCTAAAATAAAGTCAAACAAATGAAAAAAAGCCTATCCAAGAATTTCAGAGCAAAGTCATAAGGCTCAAAACCCAACCCTTTTGTTTTACGTGTTTGGCTCTTCCCACTTGTGTGCTACAAAGTATGGCATTCAAGGACCTTAGGTACTCCATACCAACTTTAGAGAACATCAGGTAATAAATGAGAGAAAAATTGTGAGTCTTCATCATTACTAGAAAACAAATAGGGCAGCACATTTGTTTGCAGCATCTTCACAGAACTTTCTCTCTACTAGAGCTGTTTAACCACATTTTCACTTTCTTAGTCATGTGGTCCTGGAAATAATTCTTTATATGTAAGACTATTCCATTTTACCTTAATATTAACATTAAACTTAGGAAACTAAACTGCTTTTAATTTGATTTCCTGTTGTTTCACGTTCCTTGATAGGCAATCCATGCTGGTTTTTCACTTAGAAGTCAAAACTTAATGTAATGCCTCCATGATGACCATACATGCAGTTGGCTGCACTTCACGCTATAAACACACGCCTCTTCCAGATCCCACATTTCCAGCTCTTACTTGGGCACTTACATTTTGTCATGAAGATTTGGATGTACTTGTAGTAACTATAATAATATATATTATATGTAGATTTATTTATATATATATACTTTTATATATGTGTATGTATATATACACAGTAACTACGATAATATGGTTCAGTAGCTATCTAGCCTTTCGTTTCAAGAAAATGCTGCATCTCAGTTTGTTTTTTTCCTTTTTGCTTAGTCACAGTGTTAGTGTTACAGTTCACATGCCGTTCCAGAATTTATGAATGACTGCTGCTCTCTAAATAGATGTCCTGATCGTCCTCTCCCACATTAACTAACCTTCTAATGCTAATGGAACACCCTTATTGTGGAGTTATCCAGGTTTGACACTGGAGTAATTAGGTCCCAATACACTTCCAGACTTCTGCATTCTTCCCCTGGAAAATATGTGTTATGACATCTGTATCACCCAGGAAACAGCTGCATTTATGTATTACATACATGTGGTGTCACACAGAAATCAACAATTAATCAGCAGTTTCAGGTCGGAATTCTCTGAAGACCTCTCCATGGGAAAGATGGAGGGCCATTAGCAGCATATAAAGGAGGAAAACCTTTACAATCTCATTAAGAGAAATACAGGTCATTAGCACTGTTGACTATCTTTACCTGAGACACACCACAATAAATATTTCCCTGATAGTATATTTAATTTGAGAGACTGTCATTAGTAAAATTAAGACTTCTCTAAATTACATTTTCTCCCCATTTAAATTACATACACTCTTTATCTGTAGCACTGAAAAGGTGAAAAGGGACATACACTCACGTTTGCTCTTCTTAGAGCTTTAGAAGTACCAGAGCCCGATGAAGATATGAGGCAGTTGGTTTCAAACTAATGATCACGAGCCTTTCTCCCTCTTTAATTATGAGGCATAATTAAACCATGGAAGTCACTCTCACAAGGTGTGCTAGAGATCAGCAGTTCAAGCAGATTCTGGAAGGGTCTGGCAAATCCAGAGCCTCTTGGTCCACCAGTGGCCATTCAACACAGTGCAGGAGTGGCAACATCTAGCTCAGAATTCCCCCAAAGCACAGGTTGCCAGGATGTTTAGAAAGGGGGATATCCATACGAAGCCACTACTGGCTACAAATGGAGTCTGGGTGCTGAGGTGGACACAGCCTTGAGCTGATGCAACATAGAGAATTTTGTCGTATCATTGATTAAAAAATAAGGTAACAAGATACACCATGGAAAAACATGGATTGTTTTTGAAATGTAAGATTTCAGGCAGCAGCCATGGTTGTAAGTCTCACATTAAAATGTCCTGTCTGCAGATTTCATTGCACACTTCAATTTCTAAACTGATCAGTTTAAGAATCTGTAGTGTTTCGCAGAGCCACAGGTAATCTGAAAAAGTAGTACTCCCTCTGAATAACCTTAGCCACAAATTTTGAAACAAGATGTACTCCCTTACATCACATGCTAAATACACATCTGCCACCAGGCTACAAGTCCAGAAAAGCTTCATCTTTCTTAAATGAGCTTCCCCAAACAATATATTTGTGTTCCTAAATTTTGTACTTGCGATTTATGTGGAACATAGATGAACAAGGGCCATAATACACAGATAATTTTATCATTAGTCTAACTAACTTCAAACATTAATATGAATCTCAAGGAACTGGAGAGTATTTCAAAGCATGTTAAGGCATAAGACCCACTTCTACAGTCAGATTCTAGAAAATTTGTTAAAAGCAGGTCTCACAACCTCAACGACATGAACATAACAAAAGTATTTCCTATATATGACAATGCTACATACACTATAACTGAACAAAAAGCCTCTAACAAGCACATATGGATGCAATTTTTCACATTCTACATGGTTTATGGGTTCCTAGGACCAGTAGAAAAGAGTGTCATACAGCAAAGGATAGGTCCCTGAGTAGATTACTCCAAAATAGCAGTGGAATTTTGATCAAATCTTTTTACTTGGGCTAGTAACCATACTTTTACAAAAGAGATAGATAGATAGATAGATAGATAGATAGATAGATAGATAGATGTATATTTCATTGTTTGCCTAGGTGACATTAGCCTTTTTTTGTCTAGTTCCATATTCTGCCTTTTTTTTTGATCTTCAAGCACTATTAGGAGGCTGAGTTTTGACTCACAATTCAGGATGGAAATTAAAACATGCAGAAATCAAAGATGATGGAGGTTATTAGCACATTTGATGAAGGAGAATAAAGTTATCATTTTCAGCAAAAATGAAAAATTTAGAGGCATGAGATTGGATATATCATCAGAATCTTTGATTAGTCCTGGAAAACATGAAAACAAAATCTTCAATTGACATTTTAGGGGAAATCCAGATTCAAATAGACCATTCTGCTTCTGCAGTAAGAAATTTTCATATCCCACATAATATGTAGCCATACACAATAACTTTAATTTTGAAGCTACTGGAATTGTGGCTCCTCAAATAATACCTTTCTAGATTAAAACTCTATTTAAACCGGTTTCTTAAGATATAGACTGAATATCTAAATTAAGACTTCATAGATGTCTTCTGTGCATACAAGCTTGAGTTCTTTCAAACTGACTGGGAAAACCAATGCTTTAGTTAGTAGTCCAAAATGTACATTTTCAGAACATCAGCAAAGGGCAGCTCAACTATCCCAGCTTCTTGAGCAGAGCACAAAAGGAAAGCTGGTGTTAAAATAACTGCAATCTCACTCTACAGAGCAGCTACAACAAAAACAACACTCTCTGCTCCCGGGCGAAGTTCTGGCTCTGAAGTATGCAGAGCAGTAGTAAACAGGAAAAAGGAAGCTAAATTGGGAAAGTGACCCAAGGACAACATGTATGTCTGTCCTGATCCAAAATAAGGACATGGCTACTATGACCTGTTCCAAAACTAGGAACGAATATCCTCACCACCATCTTCTTTGCATAGTATTCTTCCAACTCTGCTGAAAATATCTGTCATCATCAGGTGATAGTATCATTTGAAAAAATAATGCTACATAAGTGTTTAAGCTACACAATACACTTACAGATGTGTACCTGCTTGTAGGACATTCTTGGATTTCCCTACGAAAGAGAGATATACTGGCCTTTAATTCCGAGTATGGAATCATCAGGTGACCTGCATCAACGCCACCCCCTCAAAAACCAATGACCCCCAATTTCTTTGTACCACACCACTTAGGTATTTCAGTACAGCATCAGCTTCTCTGGAACATATAAGAAAATGCAAATGCAAATATGACTGTCAACATATTATGTTGCTACTATGTTTTCTTTTGCAGACTTGAAATAATTAATTATTTCAGATAAATGTTAGGGGCTGCTAATCTGATGTCATCAGAAAGACAAAAAAGATATTTCAATGGGATTCAATAAAAAAGCAACATAACTACATCAAAGAAAACTTAAAATGATGGATTGGAAAAGGATGGATATTGATTACACACCTACCTAAGAGTTAAAAAAGCTTACCATTCTGTAAGAAGCTGGACAAATTTTTGCTAGAAAAGTAGTAAAAACCTCTCTAGAAAATGCTATTTATTAGCCAGTGAAAATGCTGACAAAAACAGTAATTTGTCACCTAGGATATTTGTTGCAGGGAAGTCAATGTAATAAACATGGTAGACGTTTTCAGAATTTTCAGTGAAGCCTGAAATACACTTTGCCAAGGTGCTGTGTTCTGAAAACACTCGTTTCCCTCTGAAGCATGTGTCATCACACAGAGACAATAAAGAGAAAGTATGGGTGGGAACGAGGTGGCAGTTCAGGCTTTTATATCACCTGCAGACTATTCCCAGCCCCAGCTCCTCACCCCCTCGGGCACACCAGCGACATTCCCCAACACACCAGCCTCTCAAACACAACATTATTTGCCAACACACTAACACACACAACAAGCAAATTAAGTGCCAGAAAATTCTTTCCTGACTGGAGCTGATACTTGAAACGTGTGAATTGCCTGTAAGAAATGCCAGGCAGCACCCAACCCTGCCTTCCCATTGCAGCAGAGAGGGGGCAGATTCCAAGCTAAAAGTTTCCACAACAACTGACCCCTCTGAGACAGGAGCACTCTGGAAATGATTCAGTTATGTCTCCCATAACCTTCTCACCAAATACTCAAGCTCAGCAATTTTCAAGGTAGCTACTCCCAATAATCCAAGATATTTGCTCTCCCAGGAAAGTTAATTAGTTTGGCCTCTAATTAGTGTGACCCCTTCTCAGTGTTGTGTTGCCAACAGCTTCCCTCTCTGTTATTAAGGCAACAGAGCCTTAAGAGTGACAGGTCTTTGCTGATAAATGTGCGGGTAGTGTTGCACACAGGAGAGGAAGATGTGATACTCCTCCTGGCTCCCAACACCACATTCCCAGGGGAGCCACTGGACCTTGCCGTGCCTGATGATGCAGCCATCAGCTCCCTGGGGGCAATTAAACCATGCAGGGAAAGTTCTCTGGCACAATCAAAGACTTCTTTCTTCTTTCCATATAACGCCTTAAAGGATCAGATGTCTGTTACACTCGGTGAACCACCAGATCAGAATTATGGTTTCTCACAGTTTGAGTCACTGAGCACTTTTAAACCGAGCTTTTTGAGGCAGAGGAACCATCTTGCAGTCCGTGTCACCAACAGCAGGTGACAAAAATTCTTCACCAAGCAGCTACTGAGAGAGTTGTCCTTGAATTCTCTAAAAGGCAAAATCTTTGAATCCATCCACTTCCAGGAAGCAATTTCAAAAGGCCACTTTTTCTAGTGTAGCTAAAATAGCTGAATCCAATCTCAAACAAAACAAAACCAAAGAAACTCCAAATCAAACAAAAAAAACCAAACTAAACCAAAAAAAGTGGGAAAAGGCAGCATCTGACAGCAGCAGGCAATGTGGTATCCAGCTCCCTGACATTTTACTTGTGTATTTTCCTGCCATCTCAAGTTTCCAGCCAATCCTCAAACTCAGACCACTCATCAGAAGGCTTCTAAACTTCTTTCTGAAAAAAGTCTGGGCAGCTGGCTCTGCGCACACAGACACAAAAATCAAAATTGAATTAATTAATCACGCACTGAGATTTTTTTTTGGCTTCCATAGAAATCATGGAAGATTTCTATCCAGACATAATTTTGATATCTTTTTTCCTGAGAAAGTAATGTTTCTAAATAACATTGTTACCTATTCCACAGAAATACCTATGAGCATTAGAAAACATTTAAATGTATCTATAAATGCTTTTTTCAATGACTAAACCGCAAAATATATTCTGTGATACAAATCTGGAAAATTTTAATACTTTTATCCGTAATATTTTATCTGTTTTTACCTGAGTTTGAGTACAAAATTTGAAATTATACACACTTAAACAACAGATGATCTTGTAAGAGATGATCAAACTATGTACTGAATACAAAAATTTTACATTTTGCATACAACATATAGCATTTAACAGAAATCCATCATTGATGGGTTCCATGTAAACCAAGATAATTACATAAAATAGTTGTTTACTACAGAGCAAATGGTGAGGCTTACTTATGAACTAGAAAAAACCAAAACAACAGGCACCTGATTAACAGAGCAAAGAACAAGGGAAGGGAAACTGTGTGGGAAGAAAGGGAGGAGTGTTTTACTCATTTGGTGACTGGAAAAAGGGAAGTGCAGTAGGAGTCCACTCAGTATTCAAGAGTTCCTGCATCACGGGATGCAAACCCTGGCTCAGGATGACCTCGGCTGAAATGTGTCTCATGACCAGCAGCAGAGCAGTGATGGCACACTCACTAGTGGAGGACAGAATTTCCTCATGCAGAAAGGAAACAAGCAAGGACTCTGGAGGCTGCCATCACAAGGTCACCACCAGGTGCTGCTATGTGTTCTCCTGAGCCCTTCCCAGTTGGAAGCAATGGGATCCCTGGGATATGGCAATCATTTTTCACTTCTTACAATGTCTTTGGCTCTCTTCCTCCTCAGACACACCTCAGGATGTTGTTGAACATGGTGAAATGACTGGATCAGTTAGGCCTGAATCAGACTGAAGTATGTTGCAAGCATTTATTATTCTTCACCTTGTTTGATAATTTCTATAATTTCTGTGAAAGAAAAAAAACCCCAACAGTGACATCCAGAGCATAATTGCATTTGGAAATGAATGGGCAAAACTGTGCAGCCTTTGGATAAGCATCTGTCAGAAACACATGGAGTGCTTTGAAAGTGAACCTTTCCAAACCCATGCAGAAGAACAAGTTTTCTACTCAAACTGATCTAATAGGGCGACACTAGCCATTAGGCTTAATATGATCTCTGAAATAGAGTTCCCATAGCTCCTCATCCCATGCTGCACTAGAAAATCCATCTATTTTCCTCTCAGTAAGAACGAGTGCACCAGTTCAGCAGCATCTTGAAGACACATAACTTCTCTTCATTCAGACCCTGCTGACTGAAAACACTCAGTTCTCCTGAAGCCTTCTTCCCTTGACCACTGCATTCTTAACAGTTCAGGTAGAGCGAAAGAAGGTATCCCAAAAACAAGTATGGCATAGCATGAATCATAGGGAAAATTTGCAAGGTGGTATGGAAAAATACCATTTGATCAGACACTGGGTACTTTTGACAGAGCAGATTCTTGCTGTAACAAAGCAGCACATGGACATACTCAGTGACTCAATGACTCAGTGATTTGCCAGCATCCTGCACATCATGAAGAGTGTGAGTCCAGTATCACGTTGAGAACGTTTGCATTTGGTCACAAGACAAACATACTTCCAAACATGGAGCAGAATAGGGGATGTCAAGTCCTCAGGAAAGACCACAGCAGGGAACAGACAACAGATCCTTGTGTTGTTCCAGTCTATCAGAAAACCCTAATGCTTGCAAAGCTAGCATTTTTTTCTCCAGAGACACAGAGCTCCTTTCTGTTCCACAGAGAGACCTCAGCCACTGGGCAACTGCCTGCTGACATCTGGCTTCCCTCATGCTCCGTAGGCTCAGGGCATTAAAAGCACTACGTCCCCAAGCTAGACTTCTACAGGATTATGTGGAGGTTTGCTTTTTGGAACTGCAGGCCTATTTGAACCCTATATGAATGTCTATAATGAATAAAGCAAACGGAGTACATTGCACTATATCCAGTTGTTGCAAGATTCTACTTCATTTTGGAATTTAGCTGTTGCTGGGCATCAAAAATGTTTGTGAAAGGTGTGCAGGGGGAAAGGAGATTGTATTCAATACCCATGTGTGTATATGAACCATTCATATGCACATATTTAATGTGTGTATTCAATATCACATTCAAAATATATGAGATTCATTCATATTTCTGCTGCTTTTTGATGACAATATTTTAAAATCCCATCATACAACTCAGATGGAATGACGTTATTTTAAAAAGGCTTGTAAAAACATAATACATACTTGTGTTTCAGAGCACACTATTTTTAAAAGCCATCTCACATTGTGGGGAAAATAGTGAGAATCATGTTGTACTGCATTGTATTTTCACTATTCTATGCATTCTATGTGTGCAGTCACTTATGTAAACAGCAAAGAACAAAGGATGCATGCTGTACTCTACCATATTTCACAGCAATGTTCATTTTTGATCTTGTACTATGGAAACATGTCACTCAAACTGCCCTGGTAATAGTTTTCTCTCATGTATGAGAGTAACAATTCTAACATAAGGGTAAAAATCATAAAGAGTGGGATTTCTTGGATAATAGAAGATTTCTTCCATGTATCCATTAGTAGTTAGCATTATCAGCCATGTATCTGGTATTTGGGAGTTTCCATCCAAACATATCATGAATCACCATCACAGCTTTGCCTGCGCTGGCAGGTGGTTTGCAAATGTGCACCTTGATGTGCTCAACTTGTACTTCCTGCCCCACAACCCTCATAGTCAAACCTGCCTCCAGTATCACCTGGGCAAGGCCTCGTTCATCAGCCATCTAGGAATCTGCAGGAAAGCAGAAATGAAAATCAGTTGTTATCTGCAATGACAAATAAGATTATGAGTCAATCATCATGCAATCCTCCCCAACCCACTCCAGACACCTTATAATACCCACTTGGTATGGCAAGGCTGGAAGGGAAATTCCAGGTGTTTGTTGTAAATAGGCTGCTGATATGTTTATTCCATAAATATTCATGAATTTCAGGTCAGTCAGCATAACCCACGAGTGTGTTAAGGCCAGAGGAAGGGTTTATGTCAGTCCACCACTCCTAGCTTTGTGCCTGGAGCAATCCAGCATGTGAAAACTACATTTCCATGTGATGTCCCCACACACTGTCCTTGGTAACCACTCCTCTCATGGGGTCTTACAGTTCCTCCTCACAGGCTGGCACCTGGTAACCTCTTGCTGTTTCTCCTGTGGGACCCCACTGTCAGCATGCTGTTTCTCTGACTACTGTTCTCTTCAACTTTTCATGCTGTATGTCCCCTTTCCCTTCCTCTTTAGGGAATCCAAAGCTGCTGCTGCCTACCTTGCTGGTCTCTTATATCCCCTGCCATGTACAATCCTTTCCCAGGGAACCCATCATTAACTGGCATCTCTAAAAGTTCAAATGAATCAGCTTGAAGAAGGTAAATCAGCAGAGGGTTTCTTGGCAAAGTTATAAACAGTGCAATCTGAACCAAGAGTGGTCAGAAGAATGGAGACATACACCAGTGCTGTGCACATAACACATCCTCATACATCACCAATGCATAACTTCTCCAGAGGTATATATTTTAAAGGACAAACTGGAAACTACTTGTTTTCTCCTCAAGGGAAGAAAGGTTTCTAAACAGTTTAAGACCTAGGAGGTCTTCCTAAAAGAAGCCCTCAAGCTCAGTTTTGTTTCTTGTTCCTTTCGACAGGAGATAGGCCACTGTAACATCTTTTTAAACCAAACATTTAACATTTGGTGCTCCCTACTCTTGCCCTTCACAGGCATTAGGTAGTCATATACAGAGCATTTATTCTATCCTAATTTGAAAAGCTGTTTAACCTTGCTCTGCTGTCACTCTTAACTAATCAAAATGGAACTGTTTGCTTATTTCAATGTAAATGAATGGACTGGAAAAATATTCCTTGGTCCTGGTCCCCTTAGTAAAGTGAAATGCAGCATGCTGGCAATAAAAATCAAATATGCTCTTCAATGCTTAACTGTGTTTTGTTAGGAATATACCTTAGCCATTTATCCCATTCTAGATTTTCTAACTAATTCAAATAGAGGTCAAATAAGACTTTTAATAACACTTTGAATAAGCTCTCTTCAATTTCTCTGCTACAATTGTAATGCAGTAAATGGTATTAAAAAGAGTTTCAAGATTTCGTTTCTCCCATAAACCCTTCCTAGAAAATAAAACCAAATAACAAAACAATTTGGATAAGATCCAGTTTGAGCAGAGTCTGATCTGTGAAGTCCTAATATTGCAGCCACAGCACAGCAGCATCTGTGTTGTTCTCTCACCCACAGTGGTGAGCCTGGGGCTATAGCATCAACACAGAAACAGGTAACAAGACTCCAAACAGCTCTAGTTTGAAATGCTTCTCTGCCTTCTCCTTTGTCCATCTATTTATTCTGCCCACTGCCCATCAGTCCTTGTCCAGTTTCTTTTATGGCATGTCATCAAGGTGGCTACTCTCCATTTTCTCATGCAGCATAGGAGTGTCAGACATAAACCCATCTCCACAATACTCCATTCCAAAGTAGAGGCTTCTACCTCTAGTGAGTTCTGGTGATACTCGGATGGCAGAAATTCAGATTTACTAGCTACTATTCTTTGAATACCACTTTTCCAGTGATAAATATTTGGGCTGTCCCTCTCAATTGAGCTTTATTTTGCTGAGGAATTTTAAAGTGATTTTTCGTTATTTGGCCAATCAAATTTAACAGAGAATTGCAAGGAGATTAAGTCAGCATTTTGGAACTAATATTGTTTGCCACGGTTAGAATGCCTTTAAGCAGCTTAGTGTAACTCTATTTATACTTGCTTATATAGGAAAAAGAAAGATCTGACTCAGGATGATCAAGCATAAAGAGAATACCCTTGAGTTAAAATTCAAATCACGCTTCTTCCAACTTATTGGCATATCAAGTTCTAATGATATCCCAAGGTAATCTGATTTTGCTAAGTACAGGAGATAAACTGATAAATTTTCAGGGTGTGACGACGCTGTATAACAACCAGTGTTTTATCTGAATAACTACAGACTCCTGAGGAGCAGGTGACATTAGACCTTTTATCACAACCCAGCAGGCTGGTGCCTTGCTGCATGCAGAGACAGCAACATTCAACAGCTTTGCTTGCTGCAGCTTCCCCTTACTGAGAAGCCAGGTTTCCTCTGGCACTGGTGTACTTTTACTGCAGGATTTGACAGGGACCATTCAGAGTGTTGATTACTGTAATTAGAGCCAAACTCCCTAAAAGCCTTCTTCGCGACAGTCAAGGAAAGGGGCCCCATCTTGTGGACATTTCCTGGAGCAGGTATGGTCTGGCTCTGAAGCTGTTAACCATGGTGCTGTTAATGCAGTGCTGAAAACAAGATGTGATAACCAACTGCACCCGATCTCACCCAAACTAGAGTTATGTCTGGGCTGAGAAGTGTAAAAATTGCCTCATTTCCTTCTCTCAAAGCAAACCATCCTCCCATTTCTGTAGGTATGAAGCATCCTGCCACAATACAGCTTTTAAAGAAAGACCTGAAAGGGACTTCTGCGTACTGCTTGCAAACTCCTTACCTGCTCACCAAAGAGGGGGAATGAGAACAGAGAAGGGTGAGCAGAGATGAGGTCAGGGCATCCACCACCAGCAATGTCAACTAACCAACCCAAGCAACAATTTCTCAGGTAGCCCAGAGGCCATGTACACATGGCCACATGCTGTGAGCAGCAGGAGGACCTGGATGCCCCAAATAGTTGGAGATACCCTTTGCCAGCCCTGATGACCCATGTCTCCGTGCCTTTCGAGAAGAGTACAAGCAGGCTTTCACATCTCTGCTATAAAATCTGTTTGCACAATGTGCAGCTGCATCCCACACACACTATCCCACACCTACGACACCTGGATCACAGGGACAAGCGTCACCTAAAGAGGCTCCCCACTGAATGCTTATTTTTAAGAAGATGAATAGTATTTGGGAAAAAAGACAGGAAAAAGCTGTTGCACATGCAGGGCATATTTCTAGTCCGCTTCAAACAGGTTTTGACACCAATAATGCAACTGGAATTTTTCCCTTCAGGACAAGCTACAGAAGTCACTGCTTTCACAGGTCCCTCAAATTCCTATTTTTGTGATTACCATGAGCTTCATCATGCTCCTCCCTTGTCTCCTACAAATATGACATCATGTATGGCACTGCCTTCATAAACCCATGATACTTGGAGAATTTTTCTGAGATTATGTAGGCACAGGAGTGGCGCCAAAGGCCTGGAGCGCTCCTTGGCATACACTGGAACCTTGTGGGACTGGGACGTGGATGTTTGGCAACACAAGATATGGCTAGTGGCCTGGTACAGCCCTCTGGGGACATGGGTAACAGACTTGCACCAAAAACACCAGATCAGGCCAGCATGGGGATTTGGGAGATCAAAGGAGGCCTTGAGCTGAAGGTGGCCTTGAAACACACCTTGTCCAGTCTCCCATGGGCCAAGATGAGACCGCAGCACTCAAAGTTTTACTCACCCTGAAGGGTTTTGAAACTCTCCAGAGAGAGATATTCTGTCACTTCTCTGGGCAGGTTGCCCCAGAGCAACTGTGAAACATCTCAAAGCTCCATGGTTCCCCTAATGCCTGCTGCCTCCTCACCTTCACCTGTGCCCTCACGACATGACCTTCTCCACTGTACCCATGGAGGGTGAAGATGGAGGCAGTCCCCTGGCTCAGCCAACCCCAGTCCCCACCCTTGCCCTGCTCTCCCTAAGCTCCAGGCTGAACAACCCCAACTCCCTCACCCTGTCTCCACAGCAAAGGTGCTCCAGCCTTCTCACCATCTTTGTGGCCCTAAAGTTATTTTGGCCTATAACCTGCTCCTGATGCCTTCCTTGATTCCTGAGAACCATGAAGGCAGCCAGTGGCTAGGTCTAATTAGCTATTTCTTTGTGTCAGCACACTCCCAGCCACCATCTTCCTAGGGCAAATCAGGAGCTTTTCAGGACACGTGTGTCCTTTTTGCAGTAAATTAAACATGCTAGTCCTAGGACTCTGATCTTAGCATGTCTGCATGCACCCATTTTTCAGCCATCTCAGGCACATTCATCTCCTTTGCCTTTGGAAAACATTATGTTCCTAGTTTGCCTGGAAAATTTGTGCATCCATTTTCTATGATGTTCCTCAGAATTAAAAAGCAAAAGCTTAAGTGCTTGGTCCCCAATACAACTGAAAAGAAGAAATATTTTTTTCACATACCTTAAAATGCCATTATTTACACACTTAAAAAAGAAAAAATCTTTTTTTCTTCTTCTGCCATAAAACTCACTGACTGCAAAGCAGAACCTCAGACTTGGGAAATAAGCAGCACAGATTCCCCTATTAGTTAGAGTCCATGGATATAAATATTTTCTATCTGAAGTGGTCTCACAATATAATTTTTATGACTGTGGCTCACCATTGCCTCATCTTCACCAGAGTTGAAGGCAGCAGAGTCTTAAGAGACAGTTCCCTGGCAAGGCAAAGGCAAGGCAAGGTAATTGTTGCCAGGTCTGTGCGTTGACATCATCAGCGTTGTATTCCTAAAAGAGGGAAGGTTCTCCAGATTTCTTGTGGCACAGTGGTGATATTTCTTTACATACCCACACAAAATTATTGCGTGTGGATCAGAGTGTGTGGGTTATAGAAGGTGTAAGGGAAAGGGTACTGAAATATCAGCTCTTTTGCAAGCAAAAGAGAGATTGAGGAGCTCCTGCTTGTGTGAGAAAGAGTAATTATCAAAAATCAGGATCTCACACTCAGAAATGGTACCTTTCCTGTAATTAAACAGGAACAGCAACTGACATAGCTTTGAATATGGATTGAATAAGGACTCCGAAATGTATAAATGCTTTAGCACAGCTGGGCATGCAACTGTGAAAGACTGTAAGGATTGCCGGCCTGAAACATTTGAGGTGCATGCGTGTGAGGGGCAGGGGCAGGCCGGGCCTTGCCTTTGGTGAGGCGAGGCCCTGCCCTGCACACCCCACAGCCCAGGCCTGTATCCCAGCCCCGCAGTGCCCGCCAGTCCCTGGCACACCAGGCAATGCTCCACACTGCCTCTGGAGCCTCAGTCTAGCCCCAGAGTGGCCAGATGACGTGAAGTCCCACGTGGGGAAAGGGCCCAGGAAAACCAAAGGCTACGCAGTGCTAAGGGTGATGCCTTAGATTTTAACTTTTATATTTTTCAAATCCTGTATTGCCTAGTGTAACTCTGAAGCTCCTTGTAGCTCATTAGCTGCTGCTCTCTTATGCTAAGACTGACATAACAAAACCTGTCTNTGTAAGGATTGCCGGCCTGAAACATTTGAGGTGCGTGTGTGTGAGGGGCAGGGGCAGGCCGGGCCTTGCCTTTGGTGAGGCGAGGCCCTGCCCTGCACACCCCACAGCCCAGGCCTGTATCCCAGCCCCGCAGTGCCCGCCAGTCCCTGGCACACCAGGCAATGCTCCACACTGCCTCTGGAGCCTCAGTCTAGCCCCAGAGTGGCCAGATGACGTGAAGTCCCACGTGGGGAAAGGGCCCAGGAAAACCAAAGGCTACGCAGTGCTAAGGGTGATGCCTTAGATTTTAACTTTTATATTTTTCAAATCCTGTATTGCCTAGTGTAACTCTGAAGCTACTTGTAGCTCATTAGCTGCTGCTCTCTTATGCTAAGACAGACATAACAAAACCTCTCTGGCTTGCTCTCCAAGGACACCCAGACTGTCCTAGGCCCAAAAGTGTAAACCTTCACCTTGCGGAGGGGGTCAAAATTGGGGAAATTACATCATTAGCTAAAGTTTTAATTGGCAAATTTATGCTGACATGCAAATGGACCAAACCTATAAAGGTGTGAAGAGCTCGTGACCTGTCATCCATCTTGGGATGCCTCTGGACCCCCAGAGTGTGCCTTTGAAGGCCTTTCAAATAAATACCTACCTTTATTCCCTTATTACTGTCTAGTCTCTGTTTTTAGAGATGAAGATGAAGGAATACTAGAAATACCCTTCTTAATATTACCAAGGGAATGCCTGGAGGGTGTCACCTAACAATATCATTCCTTCCTAACTCCTTAGTATAGCCAAGTGTTTGTTTCAGGCATGGGAAATTCTGCCCAGTACAGGTGAGAAAAATACTTTGTAGATAATAAAAGAAAATCTCTGTATGCAAACCCAGGGTACTTCCATGTGAACACCTATGACCTCCAATCATCATATGAAAATAAAGCCTGAAATTACTCAAGTAAAGTCATGATGAAGTCATGCTCACTAGCAAAGACAAATGGATAAACACAATCGTTACTATGAAGGTCATAATGTAAAATAATGAAGTAAATAAAAAGCAAGAAAATTTCAAAAAAAATTTTAATGCCTAATCATCCTTTAGTCCGACTTTTATTTCACAATCTTCCGTAAATATTGTAAAAAATAATTTAAAGCTATAAATTAAAATGTTCCTATTTTTGTTTGTGACAATTTTTGGAATATTTTTCCCTTGACTTTTCTCAAAGTTTTCTTCTCTCAAATTGAATCAATCACTGATCTTGAAGCCTAGCATTCCTTTCTGCTATTGTCAAACAAACATTTTGATCCAATCAATCATATCCCTTCTAGCTTCTTCAATATAAGGTTTATCTTCAGGTTTCATATCTTCTGGCTTCAGTTGTGCAAACCCATGAACTTGCCCAGGATAAACTTTAATTTTGTATGGAACTTTACAATACTGTTTCAGCTTGTCTTCCAGTAAGAAGACCTGTAAAAAAAAGCATTACATTATGTGGCATTTTTAAGTTTGCCAAGTTTTCTGTTTCTCATAGAGAAAATGCCTCTTTGGGTGTAAGACTGAAACTTTTTTATTGTATGAATGAGTCTAAGAACCTCAAGAGTTGCAGCAAAGATGGTTTGGTAAATCTCATAGTCATAAAGGAACAGGTGTGTTTCTGTTCTTAGGCTTGTAACATGCACTTTAGGCTCTGCTCCTGAGAGAACTTATCCCATAAACCTTAGTGACCATCAGTCCAAAATATTCTTAACAGAGTTTAAGAAAACATGGAGGGCTTTTTTTTTTTTCAGTTTACTGAACAATAAAAAGACATTGGTCCTGCAGAATGTTTTGGTGGTTAGTACACATATGTTTACATGCAAAGTACTTATCATGTGTTTAATCACCATATACATTTTCTGGCACAGTGTGTGCTTATTTACCTTAAAATGTCAGAAAATAAAAGAATGACCACAAGCTTACTGCTACCCATTGTGCAGATTAGAGAGAGTACTGTAATTTATTTAATAATAAATTAAATTTTTTGTTGGTTTGTTTGGTTTTTGGTTGGTTTTTTTTTTTTTTTTTACACTGAGCTTTTTTGAATACAGAAAACTATGTATTTGAGGGGTTTTTTTTAATGCGGGAATTATTACTCATACAATCTGCACAGAAAGAAAGCTTTCAGAAGAAAAAGGTGTGGTTTCAATGTATAACACATGACAAAAGAGATGCATTTGCCAAAATTGTGTCCCTAGGAAAAAGACACATTCACCATAAAATGAGGACGGAGAGTGAAGGATTTGTTTTCCTGTATGAAGGAGACACATGTGACGTATAGATTAACATGCTGACTAATGCAGTTAGAAGTAAATATTGAATGACTTCTGCATTACCAGAGAACACTGCCAGTTCTCCAGTCAGACCCTACCCTAAAAAACAAGCTGTGCTAGAGGTGGTATGTTATCCTTGTCATCGAAGAAAAGGAATTTATGCACAGAAGAGGGCACCAGTTTCCTACCCATATACTTACCCAGACTCTCACATATGCTTACAGTAGGGGTTATATCAGAACAGAGATGGCAACCAAGTGTTAAAACATTTTAGTCTACAAGTTATTATTGTCTCAGATAAAATTCATGCCCGCTCTTTTGACACAGTTCATTTTGTCTTCTTGTAGCAAAAGCAATTAGTCATTGATGGCCATCACCAGAAACTTCAGCTAATAAACTGAAACTGCTTTTTGTTCCTTTCAGTGTCCAAATTCAGTGGTTTAACTATCTGATTTCTCACTCATAGCAGTAGCATACAAGTTTTTGAGATTCTTGGCTCATACCAAGTTGGATAACCCTGCCCAGTTTCACACTCTGCTTATCTAGCCACTCAGAGACTGAGGACTGTTCTTTACTGTATTTCTCACCTCAAAGAAGAAGATTTGGATAACCTAAACAAGATAGGAAGGAAGCTGAAATATAAGCAGAACCATCCAATCTGTCTAATTTTTTGTGTCTGAAAATAGTTTCTAACAAGGATTTCTGTGTAGGATAAATGAACTACAGGAAAAGAAGGAGTCTTTCCAGAACAACCACTTACCTGATCCAAAGAAATAGTGTGGTCTTTCTCACCAAAAATGAAAAATGTAGGATTTAGTAAACTGTATCTTTCTTCAGAGTCTCTAACAATTCCTACAATGTTTTGAGAAACAGTCTATTAGTGAGGTTAGCATTCCTGCAAGATAAATGGCAAATTAAAAGACAAAATTTCTATTTAAGTTTACTCATTAAGTACATTACTTAGATCAGGATAGATGCTATTTGGATGGAGAAAAAGCAGTTGGGACAGAATATTTCCCTGCTCTCCAGCTGCTAAAACAAGGAATTAATTTTTTTTTGTTTACAGTATTAAAATTTTTATACCAAAATAGCCTATGAAATAACCATAATTAAAATCTGCAACTCACCTTTGAGTTGAGTGTTTATAGAAATTGTTACAAAACAATAAGTAGAATTACGAGCTATGCATAGTCATGTGAACCTAAGTAAGTTTTCAGGTGTTCTACACTACCATAGAGGGACACCCCAGCGGTTAATTGAGGATTTTTCAGCATCAAGTGATGTACTGCCATTCCACCCCAGGAAAACCCAACGATACCAATCTTCTTTGCACCGCATTGTTCCTTTAGATACTTCAAGACAACATCAGCTTCCCTAAGACATATAAACAAAAGCAAACTAAGGAATCTATTGCAGGACCAATACTTGACAATTTAAGAAGTAAATTACAAGACATACATGATATTTTTTCTGTGTCTGCACCTCCAATTATTTAAAACAGAGATTACTTTAAAAAGCACATTTTAGGCTAGAGCAGTGGCTTCTATTAGTAAATGAGAGTTAACATCTCTGGTCCTAGTTTAGGGAAGTACACATGTAGGCACTTAAATACTTACCTGAATTGTCACCTGCTCCTTTGTTTTCAAAATTAGTAAATTTTTATTTGAGTCACTTTTTCTAGGACAGGACAACTAAAGACAAGACATATCTGCAAGCAGAACAACACCTTGCATTATGGACTGTAGGAATAGATAAGCTTCACTGTACCATCTCTACAGAGTTCACCTATTTAGATAAAGATTTTTCCTATGTCATTCCTGTTGCACGAGTCAATACTAAAATATCCTACCAAGGCCACATGCAAGAATGTTATGCTAAAGCAGCAATTACTCAAAATTACATTGTCAGTAACTACAGTGTTTAAAAAATAACTTTTGCATGAGGTGTAATGAAAAAAAATATGAAAAAGTATTTTCATTGTGGGTGAGAAAAAGTAAATATGTTTTTTAAATGCTGACTTCTTGAGTCTCAATGATTTTATCTTCTTCATTACCTACAGAGTTTTAAATTAAGTTTAAATGCAGACTGCATGAACTATTATCTATATTTTCATATATTGAGTAGAGTCATATGGTCATTCAGGCTTGGTAAGGCTGACAAAAAAAACCCCAGTATGAGAGTGACATGAAGAGGACATTGTGTGCTAGGTCTATGGCCCTCCTCTCTCAGATTTGGTTTGTTTGAAAGAGTACTAAGAAAGTCATGGGTATGTTGGATTCCATGTTCTCTGAAAGAGCAATGGATCTGAACTGGAATGTTCACCTACAAGTGCACCCTCAGAAGACAGCAAAGGCCTGTTCTGAGATCTTAATTTTTTAAGATGGCATCCACATATCTGCTCCTCTTTGGAGTAGGATTTTTTATAATTGTTAGTCATTTGTCTTTTCAAAAAATTTGTTGACAGCTTCTGCAATTATATGGTCAAAAGCTTTGCTGAGAGACATTGAACATAGACTGTAGCTGCTGAAATATCTGGACAGGGTCAGAAGAATGCTTGTGGCTTGCAGCATGGTAGCTGAGTAATAAGGTGTCATTGCCTCACTATCATCTTCTGAAATTTTGGGCTGTGGTGAGAGATGATGAAGAAACAGTAATGCCTCCCATAATTCAGGGAAGCCTTGTTACAGGCACTGTTAGGCTGTACAGATAATGATCCCTCTATTTCACACTGAAAAAAAATAGTACAGTTGATCAGATATATCTTAGGTTTTGGTCAGTCTAGCAAATTTTCTAGTGCTTCTCAGGATAATCTCATCCGTACTTATCATAATCTGCCAGGCAGAAAGCAAAATGGGCACATGACAACTGGAAGATAACATCTGCAGTTGTAGAAGACTTTTCCTCTTTATCTTGAGGAACTGAGGGCAGAATCAGCACTTGTATGTGAGAGAGTGCTGGGTATTTTATTGCCTGTGAAACACTATGAGCCTGTGTGGCCAGTATAACATAATTAGAAAAGGGCCCAGGAAAACAAGATGGGGACAATAAGCAGTGACGGGCAGAGCAGATGATCCTTTTCAAATCCCAGCCAAGACAGTGCCCAGAACTACAGAAGTATCACCCAGAACAGGAAATTATGGTTGTGCAGCCAGCTTGCCCTGCTGTGAGGTGCCACTTCTAATATTTCATATGAATTCCCCATGTTCGCTGGATGTTTTGTAAAGTTCAAGTACAAATATGTATCTTACTTGTCTACTTTCATAGGATCATGATTTTTCATCCAGTCAGGAAAGTCAGCCCAGTGATCAATAGATGTCCAGGGTTTGGTCCCCTTGAAGAAGTCTGGACAGATGGTTCTGTGTGAGATATGGAATTCAGTCAATTTTCATTGAATCTGTGATGTCTAAATGTCTCCGAATATCTTATAGTTCAGAGTACACATCTATATGATTACTGTCTGAATCATCTTTTACTCATCCTATTCTGGTAATCAGCTAAAAGTATATGTCTTTGTATGGAAAAAAAAACAAAACAAAACAAAGACACAAATAAATGCTCATTGTTTCCTCAGACACACTTAATACAAAAGTAAAGGGATTAAACAAACCTCCTGATTCTATATAAACACATACATACTTCTTTGCTATTACAAGCTAAATCAAATGTTCAAAAGGTTTGGTTCTGAAAAGCTTATACAACTTAAAATAGATACCAGTGTTTCTCTTTGGATCACTCACACTGCTTCATAAGCACAAACACAGGCACTTCAAGAGTCCTTGTGCCTTTGTGCCCGGGTAGGCATTTTTTCTGGGTCAGTTTTAGTAGCTTTGGTGGCTCCATGGAAATGTTTTGTCCACTTTCTTTTTAATTTGCTCAGACTGAAATGGCACGTTTACCTTCTGTGCATTGGAAACATCATATGCCGTGCCTAGCTTTGGGCCTGGTGATCTATCAGTGCATTTAAGGGGAAGATAGGAAAGAAAGTTGCTTACATATATCCATGACCGGCCATCAAATCGACTATATATCTAATATCTGGGAACTCCCATCCAAATACATCATGAACCACGATCACAGCTTTGTCCGTGATAAAAGATGGTCTACAAACGTATGCCTTAAGGTACTCAATTTGTACTTCATGTCCAAGGCACCCATAGTGAGACCTTTCTCCAGTATTATATAGAAAAGGATCAGCCATTTGGAAACCTAAAGAAAAGAAGAAGACAGCAAGAACATAAAAACTGTTTGTTAACAAAAATTATTTAGGGCAAAAAAGCAAATATGGTCTTCAGAAAGTAGTTCAGTAACTTCTGTAAATAACATTGACATCCTTGTATGAAAGGAGAAAGTAGAAAAGAGCAAAAGCAGTGTTTGAGTGCAGAATGCCTCTTTGTCTATTATGTTATTAAGCTAAGAATAAAGAGAAAAACCAAACCCAAAGCTATCAAATTACAAACAAGCCGCACATGTAGGTCTTGACACTCATGTCACATTTGTTTTGCTGCCGTGTGGCTCTGTCAGCACTGATGTGAAGCACAATGGCTTCAGATGTCATTCTCTCCCGAGGCATGGGGCCATCATGTGTGTCTTCATGGGGAATCCTGTGCTGGTTTCTCTGAATTATTTGCAAGGACCACAGCACTCAAATGCAGCATGGAAGTGTAGTGTTCAGTGGTTCTCTTGGTGCTGTGCCTGCTAGTGAATCTGTGCTTTCTGTGTCAGCATCACAGCTCTTCTGGGAGCAGATGTACTGGGAGCAGCTAGAGAATAACTGCAGTATAGATTTGTAAACCAGATTCCAATGACATGTGCCCTATGCCCTTGAAAGGGATTGCAAGAAAACAACCATATGTGCAAGTCTCATTCAGGATATTTGAGAGTATCTGGTTTTGTCCTTTCTCCAAAAGTAGCAATTAGAGACAATGAGCCAGTAGATGTGCTAGACAGATTAAAGTTAAAAGTTGTTCTGACTCTCTGTGTCAGGAGCTTGGAATGGACTCTGCGCAAAAAGTAGATTGTGATCCTGTAATTAAAAGTGGTGTTACAATGCATCTATACAAGGAATCCAATTAAGTCTGCAGCGGCAGTGATAATAGTAGCATTTCCTAGTCATGTACTGACTTTGAAACTGTCCTTGGGGGCGCAGTACACAGGCATAGACATTGTGACCGCCTCTGCTTCATCATTTCTGCATCAACCTATTATTTTAATTTGCGTTGTAACAGGTACTTCATAAAACCATCTAATCCTCATGGAAGAGCAGCAAATTCCTGTAAAAATACATGCCTTCCTCAGGTCTCCATTACCTAGAGCAGCAGAGGGTTATATTTCACAAAGTAATGGGAAATTTTGCCTAGGCAATATGGACACATTCAGAACCACAGTATAGGACAGACTGAAGAACAGAGAGTTGATGCCATAGAGACTCACTGCTTGCTTATGCCCTACACAACACTTCCCAGTTTGCATGATTCATTCTGTCTCAGTAAAAGAATCCAAATTTTATATGCATTTAGACTGCTTTATACTCAAGATAATCCAAATTTTATATGCATTTAGACTTTATACCCAAGATAATTGACCTCCCCAATGCATAGTGTAGAGATACTGTTCTTCTCCATCCTCTCCCAACCCTGGGGCTGCTGTCACCAAATCTGGCAAGGCCAGCACTGAGTTTGAGCAAATAGACTTGATTACAACCATAATCCCTGGCTGATAGTGGTGTAGACATACAGGAACCGGACAGACATGGCTTTACTGCTCTAATCAAGCTCATTCGGATAAAGTCATGAGATGGTTGATCTCTCATCATCAGTAATTCCCTGTGCTGATAACTGAGAATTGATTACATGTGTTAATTGTTATTCCACCTTTCTCAACATCTGAATGTAAGGCTTGGTGCTAGGAAGCATGAAGTAGCCTGATGTTCAGAATTAAAACCTCTATGTTTTGGCATTGTATGAAAGTGGAAGTTGTGACATTCATGGGAGATTATCTCCTACTCTAAGACCTCTATAGAGTTTGAAATGCCTGAAAATGTTTGAGAGAAGTCTGTTTATACTACCTATCTTCTTATAACCTAAGATGAATGAGCTTGTTGAACTACAGGAGGCTGCCTGGAGAAACCACAGGCACTCCCAAAGATAGCTAACGCTGCTGCCTTCTGAGATGGCAGCCACAGTCTTACTCCACTGCGGCCTTTCATTCAGAAGGGCACAACCTATGCTGTCCCCTTCAAGGAAGTGGTGTTTAGGAGGCATTAAGCTATGCAAATAGTTGTGAACCAGCCTACTCCCTATACATCAGTTGCTTCCCATAAACCATTTCTTTGGCCTATGCTGACTGAGGCCAGGCCAGCTGGCTCCTTTCCAGGCACCAGGCAGTGGAGAACGTTAGTAAATAGTCAGCCACACCTGAACTGCTTAGAAGTTTGATGGGATCCTGTTCAGTCAGAGGCTTTATTTTCTCCCGCCTGCTTTGTCCCACGCAATGTGGTGTGGCAAAGCAACACGCCAGGATATTTCCAGTCTCACCTCATTCCCTCTTCCCACCAATTTCAGCCATTACACTTTTCCTTTTCCTGATTTCCCTATGGCACAGTTCCAAGCAGTCAGCATCTTGCCTTTTTGCCCCACTCCTTATCACTGAGGTCCCGCACAGAGGAGATACAGGGCTTGCTGGGAACAGGGGGAAAAGTGACTGCTGCTAATGAGGAAAACCAGCGATATTGATGAATCTTGTGTCATCCTACTTGGCTCCTTAAGAGAAAGCCTTCTTAGAGCTTTTCCTTCTCTAGTGGTCCTGCTCCTCCTTAGGTGTCTCGATATCATTCAGCTTTCATACAACTAACCTAAAAACTGAGGAGAGTTTTGCCCACAACACAAAGGTGGGCTCCACCAAAGGTGATGGGACAGACCTGAGCTACTGCATTCCTAGAAGCAACAAATCACATAGTTCTATTCTGCTGAGTCTTAGTTTTCGTCAGGAAAAAACAAATCTCTACTTGGAAAGTGAGGTTAAAAACCTTTTAAAAAACAATCGGGTTAAACTGAGGCAAAGATCCTGCTAAGGACAATCTCAGAAAGTGAGTATGAGCACGTGATCTCAAAGTGCTGTGCTGTTTGGCAGGACCTTGGATTACTGATGCCAAGATGTGACATCTCTGCCCTTTTCCCGGATCAAGAGATAACATTTTAAGCTACAGCAGCATTTCATTTCAATGCTAAGGGCTAAATGGACCAAACAAGGAAAAGAATGGAAATTCATTACCATAAGAGTAAAAAAAAATATTATGGTTCTTTAATATGAACTTGCTACTTGATGAACAAAAATAATCAGTGTCCTCAGAACTATTGCTGTGCCACAGCTTGCAGCAAAGACTCAAAATTAAATTCAGTCTTTCCCAAAGTTGACAGCCTTTATCTTCACCTTATCTGCCCCTTGATACTTGTCTTTGTGCAAATTTTTTTCAGAAACAAAAATAATAGTCTCTTTACAGGAGTAGTTTTTGCTGATTGTTTCATTTCTTTTCAAAGAGCTATATCTACTTGCTTAGCAATATCAGATTTTCCCTTTCAGCATAGGTAAAAGTAGTTATCCTTTTCAGCTGTCAACTCAAGTCTGTATGGACCAGTTTGCCATCACATACCTGAAGTGCAGGATCCTGCTTCAGCCCAGCTCGCTGCTTCTCAGAGACACCAGCTAAACTGCTCTAAACAGAAAAATAAGAAAACCAGTTCTTGCTGACAGTTTTGCTCCTGGTGCTGCCCATCCAGTTTTCAGGTGCTCTTCAGCTCTTCTGCAGATTTTGGGATTGGGAAGTGAGGAGGAGAGGCTTAGCTCAAGAGTCATCCCAAACGGAAGGGGTGGGGACAGAGCATGCAGAGAGGCAGTCTGCAGCAGGCTCCACATCAGTTGCCTTTACTCTGCCTTTTATTTATTTATTTATTATCTAAGGAGTTTAGAAAGAAAGATGCCCCCAAACACTGTACTACACTATGATGTATGTAATGCACCCATTTAACACACTGCAGAGGCTTTAGACATCAGTATTTATAACTGAGACGTTTAGCATCGGTGGTGTGTTTGCTGATGCATTTTCTTGAAGAATATTCATATACTTTATTGACTATAATAAATGTCGTTAATGAAATTTGAGGCAAATTAAGATGAATCTGTCCTGGCAAACTTGCAGCTTAAAAAACTTACTGAGTCTCCCTAGCACACACATTAAATATATTACAACCACACCCATAGGTATTCTCAACAAGTTGAAAAGTGTTCCAGGTTATTTGTGATTAGACTTGCACTCAACAAGTGAGAAAGACTTGAGTCTGCAGTGGCTCATTGAAATTTTCCATTCCTATTTCTACAACAGCACTGTATGCAAGAAACATTAACTTAGCCCTCAGGCTGACATACACTCATTTTCTCTGTGTGTACACATGGTTTGAATGTATGCATTTTGTGGGGAGGGAGGGTGTGCAAATGAGAGAGACAAAAGAGTTCAAAGAAAACTACAATGTAATTTCAAGACAAAGATCAATAAAGAAATTTTTATTCTTAGTATATATGACAAACAAGTCCCCGAGTCGCCCAGTAGATTCTCAGGAGTACTCTGTGTGGTAGGGACCACAATCTGAGGACTATGTTAAACAGGTGATGGATGGATCTAGTTCACCAAACTTCAGACATTTACAATGATGATGTCTACAGATCAGCAAGGCGTCTACACTCCTGCAGTGTCATCAATATTTAGAGTATGATTCACACTCCATGGGTGTCTTTTTTTGAATGAAAATAGGTAGTCCCCTAGATGACCCAACTAGTGCAATAAGAGTGCTGTGCTGAGTGCATAATAAACCAGGCACAAAGAGTCCTACCTCTTTGCGCTGTGGGAGCTGCACACAACTCAAAATTAAGCTTTGTCATGACCAGAAAGAGGGTGTTTGTCCTGTCATACCTGTCAGGAGATTTGCACATCAGGATTATACAAGAAACCATTAAAAAGATTGCTTCTGTTGCAAGGGATGGAGTGGGGAGGCTTGACTGAAAAGATCCGGTTTGTACTTTGATATTAATGGCATCTTGCTTGACCTTGTGTAGCCCCACCCAGACAGGTATCTTGTACTCAGATCCACAAGACTGAAGCATTGTCTTCCTACCTTGCCCCCACTGAACTTGGATTCATCCAAGCTGCAGTCCCCTGGAACAGATCAGGCCAGCAGAAGTGTATATCTGATCCCACAGGCATCTCACAACTACAAACTCTGTCTTGGTGCCCCGTCTTGGGGGTGGTTAGGGTGAAAGGAGAGCAAAGGACTCACTCTGCTCTAATGCAAGCCTTTGCCTGCACACTGTGTTTATGGCTTTCCTGCAAACCCTCTATCATTCAGATGTCCCATATTTTACGAGACTGTCTTTTTCCCTGTAAGATACAATCACCTCTGTAATGGACTCAGGATTATGGAGATCATTGCACCCATGAACTTCTTACAGTCTCAAGGAACTTGTGCATTTAATTTTTTATGCCTGCTGTGAACATCTCTATTTTTAGGGTTAAAAAAAAAGGGGGGGGAAGAAGACACGTAAGAGTTGGAATGAGCACAACAGATTTACTTGTTCAAACACACAGTGGTGGAATTTCTCCTTCACCTGAGACATACAGCTTGTTTTTGTTTGGCTTGATTTCTTTCTTCCTGAAGGCTTGCACCAATACTTCTCTGACTGCTCCTCCTGGTTTCATAGAAATGGGCATAGAAAAAAGCCCAAAAGTTAATCATCACAGCTGTTGGCAGCAATTTTAGCTGCATGTCAATAAAAGAAACAAGATCCTAGGACGTGTAAGCCTGCTGCCCTGAGGCAAAATAGAAAGGTATTCTCTCAGATGACTACTGATATCTGAAAACCCAGAAAGGCAGGTACTCTGGTGGCATCTAATGCAGAAGTGGAACACTCAGGTGGAGAAACCACTGAGCAAGCTTAGACATGCCCAATTTACAGTCACCTCGTACAGTATTCAGAGTGCTGCTGGTAACAACAGACTCGTCAGAAAGTTGAAATCATTAGAAATGTTATATCTATGTTGTGAAAAAACCTACTCAAAGCATGTCTGTTGAGTGATAGGATTGCAGCCTAGAAGCTGCAGATGAGGCAAGAGGGTCAGCACTGCTCCCCTCTCCTCTTATGAGGCGCCAGGCAGCAACAGCAGCCTCATTAAGGGGTTACCACTGCCGAGGTACCTTGTGAGGAACTGGTAGGGAGGCTCTCAGGAAGGACAACCATCCAATCTGTCTAATTTTTTGTGTCTGAAAACAGTTTCTAACAAGGATTTCTGTGTAGGATAAATGAACTACGGGAAAAGAAGGGGTCTTTCCAGAACAACAGCTTACCTAATCCAAAGAAATAGTGTGGTCTTTCTCAGGAAGGACAACAGCAGAGGCACAGTGGGATGGGGTCAAAATGCAGCTCTGCAGAGCCAGGTGTAATGCCACTGGGGACTCTACCCAACATCTGCCTTCACAGCAAGAGGAATCCTTTGGGATTTGGGTCTCTTCAAGAGGGGAGCATAGCTATTCCATCTAATAGAGCTTTACTGAAAAGACAGACTTACTAGTGAGCTTGTAATTTGGAGCTTGGTTTGCTGCTTTTTTTTCTGTATGTTATCCCAATTCTTTTCCCTCCATCCAGTAAAATGCTGCATACCTAAAGTTATCTACTGAGTCATCACTTGGGAGGCAAGCAATATGTTTTAACAAATCTGATTTAATACTACAGGTTTCTGGCTTGGGTGTCCAGTCAGTGTCTGAATAAAGACCCTTGGAACACAGGTTAGTTCTTATTGCAAATCAAGGCTTGGCAGGAGGTTTACACGTACAGATATTTTACTTAACATCGGTGAAAGCTAGTCTTACACCTAGAATTTTGTTCTTTACAATTTACCTAGCATGTTACTCTGGAGTTGGCAGCTGCCTTAGCCTGGAACATTAAAAAACTCTCCAAGGAACCCTCTGATTTGGTTAGTAGTGAGCCATATCCCTTACTCTTTCCCATGCTTTCCCATGCATCTAAGAAGAAAGGCTCCGAAGTCTGTCCTCTGTGGGAGTGAGTGACCTTATCTGCTTCATCTGGTGCATGGTTGGCAGGCATGACCATGTTCCCTGCGCTGATCAGAGCACCCGCTGCTCCTCACAGGGCACCAGGACCAGGGTGATTGCTGCTTCTTCACTACAAATCTTCGCATCTCTCACCATGCTTCCACTCCCTTGCGATTTTATTTGCTGCTAAAAAATAATAGACTCAATCTGTCATCATCTCTCCGTTTGGCCATCTCCCCATTGCATCCACCCCCTTTTCCTCCTGTTCCACTCTGTTCCATTTATGTAAGTTATTTGAAGCCACTGGTTTTGAGTTATCCCTTTTAGTGTCCTGGGATTTTTCTGGAGTAGGCTAGGGTCAGCTCTCAGAGCATACAAGTACTTATCTACCTAAAATCAAAAGTATTACTTTGACCACAAGAGTAGATGGATGATCTGCAAATTATAGTTTTCCATAGGTGTGTTGCTAGTTTGCTTGTTGACAATATAGAAGTTGTCCTAACAGGTTGTCCTAACAGTTGTTGACATAACAGGTTCTGGGGTTCTCATGCTTGGCTTGGACTAATTTTTACTTAAAAATAAATTGTGGATGTTTACTCACAAATTTCCATTTTTTTCCTGAAAGAGCTTGAGGGATTTCAGAGGGTATGCTTTGAGAACTTTATAGAAAAAGGGTGGAGTATAACTTTAATTATGTCACACAATAACAGGAAAACTATTCTAATGTTGTGGGTGACATGCAAAGAGGGGGATTAAAATTCCTTACCACTGTCCAGGTGTTTCTAGGTTATCCAGTAACTCTTCATTTTATTAAGAAACACTTTTAATGCAATTTCAGTACAAGGCAAATGATTCCAAATAATAATGAATATTACTAGCAGTATATAGGGAAAATACTACATTCTGGAGCAATGGCTCAAAAACAGATCAAAGGAGGCATCAGTTTTTCACTGAACACTTTAAATGCAGACATGAGCAAGACAATAGAATTAAGAGTACATGGGTAATTGCATGAACTAAGGGCTGATTTCCTTCTCTAAAAAAGAAACATCTATTTTGTGCATGATTTAAGATTATGTCTATTATCTTTTTCTTACCAAATATTTTGTCATCTTCTCTAAAATTACAAAAATTTAAAATCCAGTAATTACTAGAAACCACTTTTTTCCCCACTTATTCACCACTCAGAGTACTACTTTCAATGATGAATTCATTCCATATGTTTAGTCATTGAAACTGAATTTTGTATGCAGAATTTTCCCCATGAAATGTTGAATTAAAAAGACATATATTGGGTCAGTTTTATTCCAGGGCATAGGTCCTTTTAAATTTTTTTTTCTGTTTCTTTATTTGATATGTGTTGTCTCATACAAAACTCATCTAATGCTCATTTTATATTTCAGAAACTTTCTGAATCAGCTGGGAGTGATTTTGTTTCCTTGTAATTGAGGCCATATTTGCACTGACATGTAAATAGTATTTCAGTCTTCAGTACAACTAAGCTGTCCTTGACAAATAGCTGGACCTTGTGCCCACAGGTTTTATCTTATTTTTTGGAAGAGGTAACTTTCATGTGCAGAAATTTGGCTTCTCCTCTGTAAACTCGCAGCGTGCAGTTGAACAGTTTCATTTGGCTGAGATTTTCCAAGACATCCTTTTTAAAGCCAAGAGGACCCCAAAATTTCCACCTACATATGGTCCCCCACAGGTTATACATCTTCCAGATGAAGCTTCAGGGATTTTTTTCCTAACTGGAGAAAGGGAAACTGTTTGCTACTATCACTGATCATTGAAAAAATCTGGCAAAAATTACTATACTAATCAGTGTTTTATATTCCAAAACTTTAAACAGAGGGCAAGGAAAAAACTTTTACCCATGTTTGCTCAACTTTAAAGGTCCTGTTTTGCAAATATGTCTATGCATTAGTAATCTTGGAATGTATCCAGACAGCTTTGTATCCCACAAAGTAATACAGACGCCCAAGTGCAACATCAAAGAAATGAATTTAAGGAAAGTATATGTAAGAGCTTCTAATTATATAACAAGATAATTACCATATATAATTCAGAGCAATCAAGGGGCTTTATTAAATATGTTTGCAGAAAGCACCTGTCTCACCCTTTTTCTCAAATGAGATAATGAACTTTGCCCTAGCATTAAAAAAAAATACATTTCGGTGTTACCCTGCAAATGGTTGAAACTGTGCTGGAACTATTCTGAGTCTGTGCCAGTCGAACAAAATTAGTTTCTAAGTTTCCCTGAGTGGGTGTAAACATGTAATGGAGCATCTCAGAAGACAAAAGAGGTCCAGGCAGGAAGGGGGCCAGCCCCTACGTGAATCCTGCCCTGCACTGCCCAGTGCTGATACAGGAAAACACACAGGCAATGTGCATCCCATGTGGAAGGGAACACTTGGACCAACCAGAGTGCAGTCACTGCCCACCCTACCCAGTTCAAATGCATGTGGCATCAAACATCACGGTGTGGAAGAGGTTCTATTCCCCTGCCCAGGTAGTTTGAACTTTTGCTAGCACTGTATGTGCTGAAGCAGTGTGCCAAGAGTGAACTCCCAGGCTTGCTCTTCCACAGCTTTGTTGTGAACTAGTGAGTTTCAAACAGGATGCTTCAGCAAGTAGAAGGCAGGAGTTTAACCAAGAAACTTCAAGGCCTTATCAGATTTGTTCTAAATGGCTGATATTAGCACTTCCAGAATTCACAATTTCCAGCATGCTGCTTCTTTCTGGTCTGAAATGGATCTCAGTTTCCTGACAGACCCACAACAACATCTCAGAGGGTTCAGATGTTATAGGCCACAAAACAAAAAGTTTAGGCCCACCTTATTGAATCCTTCACAAAGTTCATCTTTAAGGTGCTTTGATTTCCCCTTTGATCCCTGGAAACTGCAGAGATGATAGCTTGTTTTTACTTGACAAGGTAGGTAACATAAGGCAGATCCCTTCCAAAGACCTGTCTTGAGCTGCAGCTTAGACCTCAGGACAAGCTCAGGTATTCATTACAGGTTGTTCTCCTGGTTCGGGGGGAAAAACCAATCCAAACCTGAAGCCTCAAGCTGAAGTCAAATTCCCAGTCACCTGCCTCTTCAAAGAGAACAACAGGCTGCACACTACTTATTAACTTCCCCAGAGATCCTGGCTTGTTTATAGTTTACCTGGGGAGATGAGATCCATTTTTTTGAGTGACATCACCACTTTCTTCTTGCAAGCTAGACCCCAGGGAGTTTCTTTTCCTTATGTGCAAACTTTTTCATAAGTTCAGATACAAAATATAAAAAAGTCATGTGAGGGTGTGGATCACCTTCTGCCTTGTTGTCTGGACAGAGAGGTAAGGAAAAAAGCGAAATTAGTCATCTTCTCTGCAGAAGGAATTCATAGTGTGTCTCTACCATCACATATTCTTTCTCATGAGTAATAGACTGACATTAATTGGAAGCATTTGTCTGAATGTCCATACAAAAGGTAAAACTCAGATATAAAGTGGGAGGGAGTAATGTTGTGGGAGGAAGTCTTGGACAGGCTGGTTCTGAAAGAAGGACCAGGACTTTCTACCTAAGACATATGCCCTCAGTGTAGACCTGAAGATTTAACATAAATATGCTGGGTCAGAGATCCATGCTCAAGCTACTGCTCAGCCATGCTCATTTGTGCAGAAATTGCCATACCCACATGGCCACTTCTTAGCCTCTGTCTTCTCTGGAAGATTGCCTTGGTACAGCCATGTCTGGTTTTATGTGAGCCAGAACCAGAAACCTGATTCCTCTCATTTCAGTCAGATACCAGTGTACTGTTAGCTATTCCAACGCTCCCTCTCTGGTTTTAAGCAGAAATTGCTGCCTGCTACAGATCTCTTCCCCTGAAATTTCTTGAAAAGTGTCACCAAATCTGAATTTTGATCATGTGGATTTTTCTGATGATACATATTTATCCTAAAACAATCACATCTATGTCATTTCAATTCCTCAAGAGTTAAACCCCATAATTTAGCTGAGCACAACCATTGCTTTATGTTACTCACCAATTGTGCTAAGTTCTTTCCTGTGAGAAAAGACATAAATGCCAATATTTTCAAACTTAAACCTCTGAGACCTAAATTAATTTCCAAGGACAATTACATATGTGAATTGAGAGCAAACAGTAAACCTGGCCTGACTCAGAAGAACAGCAGTGAAACTACACACTCCTCGGTGAAGCTGTGAATTATGTAAACAGAAAATCAGAAATTAAACAACAGGCTCCTTATTGGTGTGTTAATTAAGGCTCTTGGTTACCATGCAAGACGCTGTTATAATAAAGGTTTGTTAAGAGGCCTATTTTTGTTTCCTTCTTTGATGGAATAAAAAAGTTTTGTGAAGTTTGGGAAACAAATGTCTTCCCTAAATGCAATCTATATCTAGCATGTTTCACCTGGGTACACTTCAAAGTAATTTTTGCTGTGTTTATGTTCATCTTTCAGGCAGCTGAACTACTGACAGTTATGCTGATTACTCCTGGAAATCTCCCAGAGAATCTGCAAACTTCTTTCAAAGACGTTAGGAATTCTTCTTATTCTTTAGATAAGGTATCTTTTTGAGGAACACTTTTTTCAGTGATCTCCCAACAACAGCTGAAAATCAATAACTATAACCTCCTCATCACACCTGTAACATTCTTTTCTCTTGTACTAAATGGCCCTCCATTAAATGGCTCTCTGTTTATCTTAAATGCAAATTTTACAAAGAAGAAAATATATTTTTCTGATTTTTATTATGAAAATAAGCAATGCATGGAGTTTTACAGATTGTTATCTCCAGATTGTAAAAAACATAAACATGACTGGGTTGCTGAAGAAGAAGCCATGTTCAAGCCAAGCTCAGAAGAGCCAAGCCAGTACAGGTCCCAGTCTTACAATGCACAACACTGGCCCAAGGCCCGAGTCACTTTTTTCCCTGGGTGCCAGGGGGAGCTTTGATTTGTTTATGAGCACAGCACTGAATATATGTGGCAAATTTCTAAGAACAATGGATCCAGGTGAGTAAGAATTTATTACTTTCAACTTTCATTAAAATATGGTCATATTAAATAAATTAAAATGAGTAGGCAAAGAATATTATTAAATATCTGTGATTACATACAGTTTACTATATATACTAATATTAAAGCATAGGACATTAGCTACTCTGCATGTTATAAACATGAGTTCTCAAAAACAGAAAGAGATCTTTAATGTCTTTCTTCTCATGTGTCTTCAAGAGAGAATCTAAATTTAAACCTTTTCTTGGTTGTGATAGCTGCTCTGCATCCAAAATCTACAAGCCAATATGAAGTTTGCTGCAGGTCTTAGAATACTTCAGATATAATCATTAAAGATGTGTTAACATACCTAAATCAGAGTGTTTAACATAGGTTTACGTTTTCAACCCCAAGTTTTGGACTGCAGTGAGAAAATCAAGCAAATGTAGTAGAAAATCAAGCAAAAGCTCTTCTTGATTTACAGATTTCCAGTTCACCTACATTCACAGATCCTCATTGCTCAGACAAACTGGAGAGCTCTGGGTCACCTCTCTTGGCCTCTTGAGCTTCCTCCTGTTACTGCAAGGTGCATTCTGCTGGTGAGAACACATCAATTCACACACACATGCTGCCCCGTAGGGCTGGGCTGATGTGCTGCTGGACTAGCTTCCATCCTTTATGTCCAGGCTCACAAAACAGGCTCCTTGCATGAGACCATTTGGTGTGTCAGTGCTGAAGCACTCCTGTACCCCTCCTTGCTCTCTGTCCCCCTCCTGGTGGAGAGCTAAAGTGTATCTCTTTCCTCTTGGCTTCAGATTGCTCGATACCACAGACAGGACATTTTAGCAGTTACCATTTTGCATAGAATTTCCCAGATTTAGACCAAAAATTCACTGAATATCATTGGGGTGACAGTTACTCCTACCTGGATCCTCATCAATAAGGCCAGGTTAGAAATTTCTGACATGTTCTTCCCCACATCCCTCTGAACAGAGGGACAAGGCACTGGTCACCACTGGGCTTGGGGAGTGCAGCACTTCCTGCAGCTCAGTGGAGGCAGAGATCATCAGCCACTGTCACATCACCCCTGTGCTCCAAGGGGAAGCCCTAAGTCCCCACATCTTTCTCTCAAACCACCTCCAGCCCCAGCTGAGCGCAAGCAATGACTGACCCAGCTCAAGGGACTCTAGCAGTCATGGGATGTGATCTGGGGACTATTCCAGATCACTAATGAAGACACAGGAAGATATGGCAGCCTGAGACAAGACAGCAGATTGGCAGCCCCTGGTGACTCAGTCATCCAGCTGCCACCAGTGCTAGTAGCAAGGTACAGGGCAACTGTGCAGGATGCTGCTTCAGATGTTGAAGGCTTTAGACACCTGGAAATGCCCTGGGGCTCTTCAAGTAAAATTCTTCCTTTATCAGCTGGCAGCACTCAAGGCAATAAGTTTCCAAAATCAGCAGCTGCTTGCTTCATGCCCCATCAAACTGACAGGTGGCCCCAGGTGGGTGCAAGCCACCATGGTCCCTGCCTGACTGGCCACTGAAGGCCCCAGAGATGCTCCATCTCCTCTGCCACCTTCTTCTCAGGGTCGCCAAACCACTTCCTGGGCCTGGAGTAGAGGTGCCCTCTGGTGGCACCCTTGGAGCTCTGTCACCTTTCCGGATGGGCCCATGCTCTTCCTCCTGGTGTCCAGGTCTCTGTTACCATGAGATTCTTTCAATGCACTTTTCATAATCTTACTTTAGGCTGAGATGAGGCTGACTGACCTGTAGTTCCCTGAAGTCTCTTGTTTTGCCTTGAAGGCAGTAGTGACACTTCCCTTTTCCCTGTGTCCAAGGATCCGCTACCCGCCCCACCCCACCACGGGCTGGGGCATCTTTCACTAGACCAATTTGCTCAGAGCCCCATCCAGCCCGGCCTTGAACACTTCCAGGGATGGAGCATCCCCAATTTCTCTGGGCAAATTCTTCTAGTCTTTCTCTTAGCCCCACTCACACTCCTCCCACCTTTCCCTACTCATCCTGGCCATGCTATTCACCATGATCCTTTCCACCATACATCTCTCTTTAGCTCCTGACTGTTCTTCCTGCATGGTAGGACTCCTGTCCACAGAAGAAACTGTATTTGCCCAGCTTTGGTTTTTTCCTCACTGGGAGTGAGTTTGAGGGAAAAAAAGAGTTGCTAATGAGCCTTTGCTTTCATTGAAGCTACTGTGAAGTTGAGGCCTCACAGAGAACTTGCTGCCCTTTACTGTATAAAATTCTCCTCTGCCTTTCCATAGAAGCAGGATCAGGAACTTGTCTCTACAGAACTAGGAGTGTAAGGAAAGCAAAGATAAATTACCCCTTCAAGAATCTATAAATAATTTGAAGACCCCTGATTTCCTTCCTGTAGAAGATCAGTAAAAGAAGAGGGAAAAGGAGTGGAACAAAACTTTCAGATCCAGGGGAGAACAAAAGAGAACCCAATTTGTCACCCTAAATATATAAGACCTGACTGGAAAATTTGGTACAAGTTTTTGACGGCAGTTTCTGCTCTCAGGGCTCAGGTGAGAATGAATCAGAAAAGACAGACTCTCAGAAGACTTTTCCATCTTAAACAGTGATAAACTCAAAACTGACACTGACTTTTAAAGTAGGAATGTTCACAGATATTCTCCATTGAAAAGTACAGATTCCAAACAAGGCTGTTCTCAGAAGCTGAATGGTGATGCTGAATGCAGCCGCTTAAATAGTCTTCAGACCCTCTGAGGGACAAGGCCATCAGAATGAATTACCATGCACTGCCATTTCTCTGTGTGGTGTCATCTTTGTGAGATTACTCTTTCTTTCGCACCTCTAACCAGGCTGAGCCCTGGCACAGGCCCATCTTACATGATTGCGTTAAAAAATGAGTATAAAAAATGTTTGATTGATACATGAAGGAGAGTGAAAAAAATGTACCTTTTGAGTAATAAACATGTTTGACATTCCATGTCAGTTACCCAATCAAAAATCTCCTTCACTACTATGCATTTTTCTTAGACATCAAAACACTAACAGGTTTCTTCATTGTATTCTTTGACCCTGCATTGAAGGCAGCACGCCCAGCAAACACATTCTTGCCATAGGGAAAGGAGCAAAAGCTGGGAGTTTTGCCCCATGATGCATATTCTCTGTACACAAGCTACAGTGAAGTGAAAGTTACTACAGAAATCAGGCAACCTCGCAAAACAGGGGTCATTGACTCTGATCAGCCTGTAATAACTCTGACCTTTAGACCACGGCTCACTTTCCCCAGGACACTCTTTTTCCTGCTGCTGTGAACAGTTCAGAAAAAGCAATGACAGAGTTATTACAAATCTAAGCCCTTCTGTATTTCTTTCCTAGGCAGTGCAGTCAGAAGCACAGGCAGTAACATAAGTGTCATTACAGAAAGTAACACTATGGTGACTTAGGTGGATCATTTTCCCTAACAGATACATTTTCTTTTTTGGCAACACTCATGGTTTTAAATGAAGTAGAACTGAACCTTGCCTTGAGGAGTTCAAATTAATTTGGTTGGCAGTCATAACTTTTAATAACATCTGGAAGGTCAAGATAAAGGTTTCTGGCAAAAATAAGATTGTTTCTGCTAAATACTGAGGATAATCCCTAACTGCTGTAATCTGCAGGGGTATTTTCACAGAATTTTAAAGACACGAGAACCAACATGTCCTCAGAAGCACTTATAAGCAGTCACTTGATGATGGTAATGTTTCACACCACACCCTCTATTACCAAGGAGATCAAAGTTCTAGAAGTATGAAAAAAAAATCATTCTAATCTAATGACACAAATATTTAACTATACAAAAGGTTCACTTGGACATGATGAAAGTATTTTAGGTAAAGAACTGTATACTTCAAATGATATTACATTTTTAGGAATGGGATATTCTAAAATACCAATACAGCCTTTTTGTTTGTTTGTTTGTTTGTTTTAATTTTTTTGATTGCAGGAGTCCTCTTCCAAGTAACCACAGCCATAGAGCTTTGAATCCCAAGTAGATTAATAACAGCCATTGGCTCCGTTCTCAGCATGACAGCAGGATCCCAACCAAGATGATAGGGCTTATGTTTTAAACAGAAAATCTATTGCTATCCATGTGTGAAAAGATCCCTGCTGTGTTTAGTAAATATAATTTGGTGAAGCACATTCTGCAGATCTTGAAAAGAGCCATGAAGTTCTGCAAATACTTCTTTACTCCATGGAAATAGTTTCTGTTAATTATTTAAGTATTATCCAGGTTCTTGAAATCTAGACATATAAACAGCCTTGATTGTCTTTTCAGTCAGACTCATTAAACAGTAGTATCATTTAGACTAGGTTTTTTACCTCATCTCTCACTTAAAATGCTAGCGGGCATAATTTCTTTCTTGGTTGAAATAATAATAATCCATAGAACAAACTCCAGTGCATAGCCAAGCATCTCCTCAGAAACAGTTTCTAAAAGAAGCAGGTCTGGAGCCTGTGTCATGGCTGCGTCTGATTATGCTCAGCCATTATGCCCATCCCTTAGTTTATGTTTGGTGTGGTACTGCTACACATTTCGCAGCACAAAACATGAACAAGTCACATATTCATTCAGAAGTCTGACCCTTCCAATAGCTACCAATCATAGCCTAGGTTCGGTAAGAAGCAAGCACCAGCTTGATGCCTTAGGTTTTAACTTTTATATTTTTCAAATCCTGTACTGCTAGTGTAAGTTGCTAAGTGCTGTTCTCTTATGCTAAGATAGACATAATAAAGCCTCTCTAGCTTGCTCTCCAAGGACACTCAGACTGTTCTAAAAAACTAAACCATCATCTTGGGGAGAGGAGGGCAAGCTTGGGGAAATTCCATCCTTGGCTGGGTTCTGGTTGCTGAATTTATGCTGATATAAAAGTGTGAAGAACTCGTGACCTGTCATCCATTTTGGGATCCACTGAGGCAGGACCCTCTGGAGCCCAAAAGTGTACATCTGAAGGACTTTCAAATAAATACCTCTTTTATTCCTTTATTCCTGTCTAGTCTCTATTTCTAGGTAGTCATTTAAGGCTTCAAGCTGAAGGGAAACACATTGTTCAGTCCTTCATATACTAGGGCATCGGAGCCAGTATTTAGCACCAGTGCAGCAGCCTGGGCCAATCTCCTAGCGCAGCTGCAGATGTCATTGCATTCTCAGTACATCTGAGAGTACTTCTCTCCATCTTCTCTCCATGGCCACAACAACTACCTGCTGGCTAGGGATGGTTCAGGAGATGTCATGGCAGAGCAGCCACTCTCCAGGAAGCACGTGCTCTAAAGGCCCTGCAGTGCACAGGGAAGATCCAGGCTGGCAGTGGCTTTCACTGTGGGTTTTTGTAGCCGCAGACCTCTGTGCTTTCTGATTGTGTCAGGCCAGTTTTCTGTAGGCCATAGCTTGTGCTACGTACCAAAGAGCCTGTTCTGACAGTTTTTCTCCTGCCATGGGAACTCTGGGCCTCCCTAGTGGTGGTGCATCATTTAGGAACCAGACATACGTTCACTCCAAATACTGCTTGGTTTTTCAAGATTAGCTGACATCCACTTAGTTTTATTTAAGATGATCCATTATGTTTTCCACATTTCTGCAACTTGCTGTTCATAACTAACTGAACCAATTTTGCAGTAAGAGTCAGGCGAACAGCTGAGAAAAAAAAAACTAGGACACCACTGAAAAAATCCCCAAACAACTGGTTAAGAAAATAAATACATCTTAAAATGTTCATCTATAGAAAAACTGAAAAACAGTAGCTTTTGCTGTTTGGTTTTTTCAATGCTCTGAACTTTCAAAATTACTCTAAAAAATGTAAGGGAATAATTTTTTGAAGCCATTTTAAAATGTGAGGGTAGAGGGAGATATAGTACAAATGCTGGATAGTTTCCATTTTGCAATTATTATTTTGTATTCTATTAAGAGAACTCTTGAATAAAATGTATTATCTAAGCACTTAAATCATATAAAACCAAAATAAGACCATATTCAAAAGAACATTGTCCTTTTTTCCACTCTTTCTATCCACACATATATATGTCTTTCCTTTTGCCATAACCTTCTGTGATTTGGGGTTATATCTATTATTCTCTTCAGTTTCCACCTGTAAAAATACCATATTTCCTCCATTATGCAGACAATAACTTATATGGAATAGAGATTTTCTTTTCCAGCATACTTGCTCAATGCCTGTTGGCACTAATTCTTGACCTTGTTGAGAGTCAGAAGATAACAATTACCTTCTAACATCCTTCTCTACCAAAAATTAAAAGCTACTTAAGTCATGGGTATTTCTTAGGCAAAAAGCACCTAACATACTACTAAATAGACAGGGATTTATAACATGTTCACCAAAAACACCAAGAAGGCTGAGAGCTATTTTATTTAATTTAACTTACAATAACATACTATATGTATTTTTTTTCTGTTTAAATTATAATAGTCTGCCTCCAGCTCACGTTTACTGGTAAGCTATTGTATAGCCCATACTGAAACACAAGGTTTGAACAAAATTTTGGGATAAATTCTCTGTAAATGCTGCAAAGATGGTACACATGTAATGTTTGTTAGGTATCTTTAATGAGTACAGACAGGAACTAAATTATTCACTGGCAACATCCAGTGACTCCTTCCAAAAGCTTTAATGGAATTTAAATTAGCCTACCATGAGAGACTGAAATTGGAGAATTATATACATTAATCTTGCCATGGCTTTTAAAAAAATTAGAGACTTTTATGTGACATTTAATTGATATTTATCGCATCACAGTAACAATGATGTAACCAATAATGGTTACATGTTCGGGAAATAAAGAGTGGGAATTAGGAATATACTTGGAAATTGAAATTCTCCATTTCTTGGCTTTTTCTCCTGTTTTTTTTCCATTGATTTTTTCTTGCTCTGACAAAATCAGTATTACAGCATTTCTCACATCTTCAGTACTATGCTGGCAGTTTTTTAATAGGCCAAGATAATTTGCTGACACAAAAAACTGTGTTTTTCAAATAAACAGTTTGGGGGGGGTTTTATTTATAAGTGGGAATTTTTCCACCTTGCCTTTCTGAGTGGAAGGACATAGAAGAGCTGAGTATGGTAGTCTAGCCAAAGTGTATTTTATTGCAGGACTTCACTGTATTTATTCATCTTGAAGAGCCATATGAAGCCTTCACTTTTTCCTTAATTTTTTTGTTTACACGGGCCAGTATCATACACTCCACCAGCCTGAAGGAACTAACGTAGTTACGGTTTAGGAAAATAGAGTTATAATATTGAAAATTTGGCATGTGCCGCCTCTGCACTATAAGTCCAGACTTGAACTACCATCCACTCTGCTGCTGACACGAAGCCCGAACACTTAATACAAAGGATTTAATGACTGGCTGGACACAAAGGGTCATACAGTAAAGAGAGCTGAGAGCTGCTATGACTCATCGATCAACTAGAGGGGTTAAAATAGCAGCCACAATGGAACACTAAAACAATGCACGCATACGTTTCATCAGGATGGAATTCCTCTTTACCCTGAATAAAATTAAATTGTTTTCTTCCTTTACAATGTTCCTGCCGACTCAGCAGAGCCCGAGTGACAGCTCTCTGCACGTGGCAGAGTACAAAGTTCTAACGCGCGCTGCCCCAGCTATGTAGGGCAGCAAGACACGGAAACACAAATGATTAAGCTAAGAGAGATTTTTATGCTTTACTGAACGGTTTATTAGCTCTGTTGGAAAGTCCCGGCTCAGGAAGGAGAGGTGAGATTTGAAGAAGAGCACAGGTGACCGCTTGCCACTGAGGAGGAGAACGGCTGTTTCCAGGGCTTACACACTCCTGATCTCTGGAACACTGACCCTCTCAAAAGCCTGGCCGACTTCACCTAGGAATGCAGTGTTTCCCTCTGGCTTGGAGTAGAATTTAGAACCGATTTTGGCTACATTTTGTCCGACCCCGGCGCTCTGCCCGGTAGGGCCGCTGCCCTCAGCAGGGACCCGACCGCCCGCCGCCCTGGCTCCGCCTCCCGCCCGAGCTGCGGGGCCGGGCCCCGGCAGAGCTTCCGCACCAAATGCCGGGTCCTGAACCCAAGTTCACAAGGTTACAGCAACCCCAGGCAGCGCTACAGGCTGGGGGAAGAGTGGCTGGAAAACTGCCCAGCGGGAAAGGACCTGCGGGTGTCGGTCAACAGCTGGCTGAACATGAGCCAGCGTGTGGCCAAGAAGGCCAAGGGCATCCTGGCTTGGATCAGGAATAGAGAGGCCAGCACTAGTGTGGTCCCCAGGACCAGGGACGTGATTGTCCCCCTGTACTCGGCACTGATGGGGCTACACTCGAGTACTGTGTCCAGCTCTGGGCCCCTCAGTTCAGGGAGGGCATTGAAGTGCTGGAGTGTGTCCAGAGAAAAACAGAGAAGACGGTGAACGGTCTGGAACACAAGTCCTGTGAGGAGTGGCTGAAGCAGCCGGGGTCGTTTAGCCAGGAGAAAAGGAGGCTCAGGCGGGACATTATCACTCTGTGCAACCACCTGAAAGGAGGCTGTAGCCAGCCGGGGCTCGGCATCCTCTTCCCAGACAACTAGTGATAGGAGAGAGGACATGGTCTCAAGATGCAGCAGGGAAGGTTCAGATTGGACATTATGAGGAATTTCTTCACAGAAAGGGTGATTTGGCATGGAAATGGGCTGCCCAGGGAGGTGGTGGAGTCACCGTTCCTGGAGGTGTTTAAGGAAAAGCTGGATGTGGCAGTCAGTGTCTAGTTGACATTGGGGTGTTCCTTCATCGGTTGGACTCGATGATCCTGCAGCGGAGAGCGGGGCAGTCCCGCAGCAGCCCCCGCCCGGCCCCGACCTCACCCGCCCCGGCGCCGCTCCCGGGCCTCCCCGCCCGCGCGCCCGGCAGGCGGCGCTCGNNNNCAGTGTGTCACTGGGCCCGCTGGGCGGGCCGGGGGCTGTTCGCGGCCGGAGGGGCTTCTCGTACCGGAGCTGCAGGTGCCCGGGCCCCGCGCTGCCCCCACCGTGCCGGGCCCGCCGCGCCGCGGGGGCCGGGCCGGGCCGAGGGGGACAGTGTGTGAGGCGGCGCGCGCGGGTGCCCCTTACATAACCACGGGGAACGGGGAGCGGGGGGGGAAAGGGGGGCGGTGCCGGTAACACCCGGAGCGGGGCTGGGATGGGCCGTACCTGGGCACCGGGGTCCGCCGGAACCCTCCGCTGGCTGCGGCTTTGCTTGGGGAAGTGGGGGCCGGGGGGCGAAATGAGATCGCGGGGCGGAAAGCAGCGGGCGGGGTGCGCACGCTGGGGAAGCGTGAGAGGCGGCGAGGAGGGTACTGTCCCGAGCTCCCTCCTGGCCGGCGGACCCTGTCGGACCTAGCCGGCCCTTTAGCCCGGGGAGTCTTAAATTTCCGCTTTTGGCTGAATAGTAATAGCTGCTCCTTTCGCAAAGCTAACTTTGTTATGTGTGCTGGACAATCTGTTTGAAAAATTGAAATAGGCAGGAGCTGACATGTTTCTCTGTCTCTTTTACAATAGACTAATACATTGTCACTTACCTAATTAAAAAAAAAAGTCAAAGATATCGTAGTCATAAGGGTTTTTTTTTCTTGTCGTTTCCATTTTTAAGGGAATTGCTTTATTTGAGATCAGCCATGGATATGTTTTGTCAGCACTTCTGTTATGCTTAGATAATCACAAAATCATAGAATTGATAGGGTTGAAAGGGGCCTCTGGAGATCATCTACTCCCCTTGCCAAGGCAGGGTCACGTAGAGCCGGTGGCACGGGAATGTTTCCAGGTGGGTTTTGAATGTCTCCAGAGAGGAAGAGGGACTGCATTGTAGTTCAGGTAGATACTGGAAAACCTTGATAGATCAGCCCTTCAAACTGTAGTGTAAACCAAACTAAAAAAAGGATGTTTGTAGTGCTATGTTTCTTGCAGTATTTGAGCTTTGTTTTTAATCTTCAACAATGAGTGCAAATACATATTGCAGTAGCAAGGCAATTCCAAGGAAAGCATTTTGTGTCTTGGCTTGTGATATTTTGGCTCATTTTGAATGTAGCTTTTTATCAGGTGTCACTTGATTTTCCAGCTTGAAAGGATAAAAAAAAAAAGCTGGAAAAATATGAACCACTGGATGAAATAATACAGCACCTTTGTAGTAGTGTCCTTTGGATTGTGCTGTAGACATCTTTAATACCCATGAACTCTGATGGTTTATCAAAATATTAGTGTTCTTAAAAATCTAACATTTAAAATTGCTTGCTGCAATTCTGTAGACCAACAGTCACTTACACCGATGAAATCGACAACAAAGGGAAACTTTGATCACTTGTCCTCTGGTTGCCCAGAAAACCTGGCTTTTTTGCAAGCTGCGAAGTGGATACTCAGATATGACCTCCTGATTTTCCACCACTCCAGTAGCTTGTAAATCCCTCTCGGTGGATTTAATTCAAACAGCATAGTTGATAATTTGTTACAGGCTGTTACCAGTGGTAGACTTTGATCATACCTGACTTAAGTAGGTGAAGAAGAACGACCAGGAATACAAAAAAGGGTTGTTAGTTACATCTTTAAGGCATTGTCTTCTTTAACCAAACCTTCGTGTTAAATTCCACACTTGACATTTTGACTTTTTTGGTTTTACATATATAAGCACACACAAAGGCACATATACATGCGGCTTTAGATATTATATTGTGGCCTTATCAATGTTGCTGTCAAAAGCTTGAAGTGGTAGCATGAAAGTAACCGGTCTATATACTCACTTTCCATAAATACCACTAGAATGTTACAACTTCTACAGTTTCAAACCTCAGATCCTACTATTAGAACTTCACACAGCTTGCCAGAATGCTGAAGAGATTTCCCAAGGTTAGAAAGTTCTGAACACCAGTAGCAGCAGCGCCAAAGACTATATTATTGCCTTGAGGAAGAGGAAATAGGATATTGTCATGTGCTTGGACTTCTGTTACGAAGTGTCAGATGGACTTTCTTGAACTGCTGATTGTCTTTGTAGGGTTTCGTGCTTGACTGAACTGTATTGTGGAGCTACAAAACTGAACTGCGTGGTGAGAGCTTAGATAAGATAGACAGTCTGGGGTCATGGTCAGACCTAAGTGGAAGCAGCTTCACCTCAGAACAAGTTTGAAAGTTGCTTCTCTGCAGCACCTGAAAGCACCAGATACCAAGTTTTGCTGATGAGAGGTCATTCTGGTTCTTTCTCGTTAGATCAGTTTGTTGCTAAATAATATAATCTTCACTTTTTGATATTCCAGTGTTGAATTCAGTTGGAGAGTTAATAGTAAATGAATCATTCTCAGGGGGAACAGGAAAGAACTTATTATTCAAGGTTGTTTTTTCCACAACATAGGCATGAAGAACAGGATGCAAAGTGTGCGTGCACATAGAAAAATAGTGACTCTAGCATGGTGGAATTCTCTTTGACCGTGGCTGTAGGTCGTAAGGTGCATAGCTTTACACATTGACCCTCAACCAAGTTTATTGATTTGAAGCTATCAGTTGCTTAAGAGTCCAAACAACTACACTCATAATATGTTTATTTTATTTTATAAAACAAGTAGGAATATCTAGAAATTCTCATAGCTTTGAAAAAGGAAAATTTTGGTTTAACTTATTTTAGTAAGCTAACAGGCAGTCTTTTCTCTAGTAAAGAATTCATTTGCTTACAGCAATGCCAATTATTTTTTCCCAAAAACTTTGAGAATAAGTGAACAGTTTGCTGTGAGAACTGACAGGCCATTAAATGAGCAGATTCAGAGAGCAATGGACATCTTTTAGGGAGCAGTGTGCTTTTAACTTGCTTTTATTGGTGCCAGAGTATCCTTAAACCAGTGGTTTCGTGCGCTGTCTTCTGCTTGGCTGACCCTATGTGAGGCTGATCCTCACAAAGGGTTGACAGTTAACCTACAAAGTTGTCAACTTGATGTAGTGCTGCTGTTTAGCTCGGTTGGGAAGAATGTGGGAGGAGGTGGGCATACCACAGTGAGTGGGTAGGGCCTGTCGGAGAGACCTATCCTGTGCAGCCATCTGGAAGTGCTTTCTGGGATAAAAGAATCATTTATTAAGTGGAGTAGCAGTTCTGGTCATTCTCATCAGCAGAGGAACAGGGGACTCCTCGTGTTTGCCATGTTGCTGCAAATCATCGCTCCTCAATAGGGCAGTGGTGGAAGGTCGCTTTATGTCTCTTTGTAGCATCACTGATGTAATATTGCATACCTGTTTCTGTTAATTCTGTGTTTTCATGCTGCATGAATGAATTCAATCAAACAACACTTTCATAGATAGAAAATTGTTTGGGTTTTTTCCTTTTGAATCATCTGAATTCTTTTGCTTTCTGTGTAGAAACTGTCATAATACTGTATAAACTGTGGATATGGTCACAATGTGGCTTCTTTATAGAAAAATAAATCAGTCTTTGGTGCCTTTTGGAATGTTTTGTAGAAAAGCATTAACTTTTGAAGATTCTGGCCAAGAACAAAGACAGGTGATTCAGTCTTGGAATTGCCTATTTGCAGTGCTTTCTGTTGATATTTTTCTGACAAAGGTTTCTGATATGCATGTGTTACACTCTTGCAGGTTTGCTGGATGGTGGTTGATAGACAAATATTTAACAAAAGAGAAAATCTCAAACTCATATATTCTATAAAAACGGGCATTTTATGTTAATATCCTTAATAGATTTTGAAGGAGGAGGCAAGGGAAGATACCATGTATCTGTCAATAAACAGATAAAGGACTTGACTTTTATTTCTATTTAATTGTGTGTTTAGAGCTCTGGTTAGCTGAATGGTATTAAAATAAACACCTGTTCTTTAGAGGGAGAGGCATATGCTCGCTTCTTTATCCACAAAACCTCTTGCAACCTTTAACTGTAAGAAAATGTCAAAAATAGGAAATAAAGGAGGTGCAGGACCTATTGAAATATTACTGAAATTATGAAATAAGAAATAGAAAATGCCTTTTCTTGCTAGACAGTAGACTTTGTCCAAGTTGTGTAGCAAACTTGCAAAATACCTATGTCTGTTTGTTATTTTGTTTTTGTTCCCTTTCATCAAGAGCACCAAGAAAACATCTCTGTTAGGTTCAAGAGTAGCAAATTACTCAAGTCATTGTTGGACATTATTAAATCTGTTCTATTCAGCCTCTGTTTAACTTTTTCCAAACTCAAATGGATTTTTTCTATTTCAAAGTCTCCACTTTCAAGAAAATTATCTTTAACAGTTTGTATGTTGTTTTAGTGATAACTCTTTAGGTAGAAAACACATCCTCCTGTAGTTTTGTTGTGTCTTATTTCCTAGAAATCCTAAAATTTTGTAGAATGTATTTTGAGTTTATGTAACATGATCAGGCAAATAATGTTCTTGTTGCTCTTTCTGGTGATCTCTTAGTCTTTGTCTTGCATCAGGTGAAAGAAGTCTTTCATCCTCTTTCAATTTATTCTGTCTTCATTTTGCTACGTAGGAAAGTTTCTAGAATGGAATTGTGTAATTTGTCTTGTAAATTGGAGTTCTTTAAGCAGTAGTGTAATAAGCTTTTTGTCTTTGTCAGCAGATATATGCAGAGTCTGTCGGTCAGAAGGAACTCCTGAGAAACCCCTCTATCATCCATGTGTGTGTACTGGCAGTATTAAATTTATTCATCAGGAATGGTGAGTTCTGTGTCTGTGGGCTTCTTAATTTTTTTTTTCCGTAATGAAAGTATATTAACATGTTTCTAAAAATACTTCAAGTCCTTAGGTTAACTAGTGAAAAAATCAAATTTTCAGTGGAAATGTGTTAGGGGTTTTGATGTTTTTTATATGATGATTGATTACAATTCAGGAAGAATTTAGTAATTATATATGGTAAGAAAGTACTGATAATTATTTGTGTTTGGGACTGCAATTCTGATTGCATGTCAGGTTTATGAAAACTAAGCAGAAAAATCAGTATGTTGGGGCTTTTTCTGCCTGCTTGTGGTTGTGAATAGAAAGAACATCTAACCTCACAGAAAAAAAAATATACCCTAGTACTTTTTAGTCATTTTGAGGTGTGTTTGATCAGGAAGTGCTAAAGTAAAAACTGTAGTTCTGATCTATAGCACACATTCCTTTTGATGGTATTTTAATAGTCCTTCTTTCACAGATACAACAGTTCTAAATCTTAGCTGTATGCATCTATATGTCATATCTCGAAGTATTTATAAGAACTGGTGTCACTGGTGGGTGTCCATCCTAGGATATCTGCTTTGATCAATAACGTACTCAAAGAATGTCCTTAATCAATACTGTGATGGATGTCAGTTTACCTTTTTCTACTGTTTGAAACTTACTTAATGGCCTAAATGGACTTAATAAACATGCTAATTTAAGTCCTGTTTTACAGTACAAATATGCTGATTTAAGTGTGAAAGCAGAGAACTGGTGTGTTTTCCTTAATGGAGAGATAGGGCTGAGTGCTGTACAGCATGTGTTAATGTGATCACTTTTTATTGCAGCTTAGTTCAGTGGCTTAAACACAGCAGAAAAGAATACTGTGAATTATGTAAGCACAGATTTGCTTTCACACCAAGTAAGTATGTTTTACTGTTCCTATTTTTTTCAGAATTTTTCTCAATTAATATCTATGAAGTGATTACTTTTTCATTCAGTGTGATAGATCCAAATGTGGTTTAAATTCTGTATTCTTGTTTGAATTACAATTTTTATGCATGTTATTGCAGACTGTGAATTGCTTAAATAATGGAGAATTTGGTTCTTTCATAATCTTAAGTGAGACATAAAAGAAGTATTATTCTGTACCTTTTCTGACAGCCTCAGTCCCATTCTTTTGTTGCCAACAGCATGTGGCATGTTTTCAGCTTCATTGATAAATTTGAGTGTTTGAAAGTCTGAATGGTAAAGTGAAACCAGGGCAAAATTTGAGTTTGAAAGGCAGTTTTCAGTTACCCTTGAAAGATCTACCTGCAACACTAATACTTGGCTTCTGTCAGTTTCAATTCAAGTGATCTTGAGAGATAATGGAAATTATGATTACTCCACTTACATTTCAGTCAAGATATACTAACTACCTAGTAGTAAATTGCCTTTTATATTACATACAACTAAATAGGTTAGGCAATTTATGATGAAGAATTACTGTATCTTCATATAGTTCCCAGAGAATTCTTAATTACATTTTAACTGACCATAGTAGGAATAGATGAGGTCCTTGATGGCAGGCTAATATTATTTAGTGTTGTCAGTTGACCTAGCCTGTTGAACAGGTAAAGTGGGTTTTATGCTACATTTTTCTCTTTAAATTTACTGATTTATTCCTGCTCCCCTCTCACCTTTTATTGTGTGTTGGGCATTTTTTCCTTCTAGTTTTGTACTTTGGTAGAGAAAACCGATGCTAATGTGGTTTAGTTCATGTATTTTCTGTTCCAAAAATGCCTTAATCCACCTTCCTTCTATATGTTGTACCTTAGTATTATGTGTTTCTGCCAACAAGTAATTAAACACATTAGACCAGCAGTGAAATGTGTGATACATACTCTGTCTTGTGAGGGTAATAGGATCTTTTAAGTTGAACACGGCAATGCTTTCCAGTTATTGCATACTACAGTGACCTGTATGAGGAATGTTAGGGATCATCTGCTTGCAGGTTTTATTTGTTAAAGGCATTATATTGCTTCTGTGTGGAAGCCTTTGCAAACTAAGAGTGATCTTCAGTTCTGAATCTCCCTACAAATTAATTAGCCACTTTCAAAATTGCATTCTGTGACTAGGTCGTCTACTGAATTTAGTGTCCAAGACCAGAAAATGGCATTTCAGTGATTTATTAGTTGTTAAGAAAGAAGACTTTCTAGTTTTGTATGAAAAAAAAAAAACCAAAACCAAAAAAGTTCATAGTGTTTTCCTTGGGATCTAGACAAAAAGAGAATGATACATTCTAAACTAAATACACTTTATATGCATGTTACTATTGATAAGAGGAAGCTTAGTTACTGCCCTTATCAACAGAGGTGTTCCTGCAGAAGTTAATCCTTGACTGACAGTGCTATTGCCAGCACAGCTTGTAACGTACCTGCAGGTTATAGACAGGGAAGAAAACTTAGCTGAGTTGATGTGGCTCAACAAGTTGCTGTTTGTCATAGGAGCTTTGAAACTAGTAATAAGGAACCACTTTCTTCCTCAAGCAATAGAGTGTATCCTCCACATTCAGCCTCTAGTAAAGACCTGCTTATCTTCTGCTGCATACTTGTTGCTCCCCTGAACCAACCAAGCAGGTTCAGCTGATAAGGTTTTCTTCTTGGCTTTCCACATTGCTGTGTGCTTTTTGCTACCAGGCTTCGCAGAGTCACATCAGGTACCATGCAGAGATTCCTCCTGCCCTCCCTACCCATTGGATATTGTTTCCCTCATACCTAACACTCATGCAGTTATGATTTCCTTAGTTTCTTTTATTCCTCTTACTTTGCAAGATAATGTGGCTGTCCAGTCTGGAAGCTGGATCTGCTTATGGGAGCTGGGATGGATTCATGGGTGCTAGAGAGAGAATGACAAGGCAGGAAAAAAAAGGGACTGATGTATATGCCAGTCTTCCCAAGCAAAGCTGGATCTGAGCTGTAACCATGCTAGGTGTAACACACTTTCAGATAAGTTGATTCACCACGGGATGTGGTCAAATGAAAACATGCATATAATTAATATCTGTGCTTCAGCAGACAGGCACTAATAGTGTAATAGATAATAGTGCAGTAATACCAGCAACTCCTCTCTCGTTTAGCTTTGTTTGCATACTAAGGCTGTTACTGTCAAAAATTTGGTCAAAAATACTCCCTTGCTAGTGTAACTTCTTATGTATGGAGTATTCATAAACTATTTCTAGTGCATTTCTTCTCTAAGTTTTGTAACATTTTATGATTTTTTTTTTTAGCACCTGACTGCTAGTTTAGTTACTGTTTGGTAGGAAGAAGGAGAAGATTCAACTTGCATTTTGGCAGGAGTACAGAGGAACAAATTTTTCTTTTGAATAATAGCATCATTTTCTAAATGTGTTTAGTCATGTAGGTAAATGACTCAATTTCAAATGCACTCTTTAAAGCTAAATTTTTTATGTTTTGAAATTAATTCCTTTTCTGCAGTTCTTCAAGTTAGGAATTAATACAACTATTAAAAAAAGTAGCTTTTGACATTTTTTAATTGTCAAGGTGCTTGTTCATTTTTAATTTGTGAGTTTTCTTTCTGAGCTCTTAAAGAGTAAGTACTCTGTATTCTTTTCCTCCCCACACATGCGCTTTCTTTTGTCATGTGCAAGGATGTGCTTCTATTAATGCTACACTAAGTGTTCATAAGCACTGACACATGAAAGAAGGTGGGGCTGTATTTCCCAAGAAAATACAGTTGTCAGAACTTCTCCACTCTGTGGGAGGTAACATTAATATAAATATGGTCAAAAACACAAATATGGAAGCAGACTACACTGATCTTTGGCTGGAGATTGGGATGGGTTCATTTCTCCACTTCCTATGCAGCTTCATTGCTGGTATGTGGTACATACAGTGTCACAAGCTTAGTTAAAACCAAGATTGTAAAACTAAAGGAAACCATATTGGTAGAGTGTTCATTATAATGGAATTTGAATTTTATTGAAGGATATATTAAACTGATTTCTTTACCTGTTCATTTTGATAAACTTTTAGCACAGTAGTCCATAGCTTCAGCGTTTCTAGACAGCTTAATTTGAAAAAATAAACTTCTGGAACAAAATACTACATGCTACGCAGAATTCAATGTGTCTTCTGCCAACTCCAGTGTGCAGAGTATACACATAGTTGAGATTTATATGAATGTTAATTTCATACATTTGTTAGAGCTGTGCTTGCCTGAGGAGTCGAGTTTTTCCTCCTTATACCTTAATGGTCTGAAGCAGAGTCTGTATGTGTTTGAAGGGTGTAAAACACAAAAACATTGAATGGTTTGGGTTGGAATGATCTTTTGAAGATCATCTAGTCCAACCTAAAGAATAACTCACAAGCCCTGTTTTATCAAACCAGTGCTTTCACCCAGCAGCTATAAAGTATATGGTTTTTACTTATGAGTTACACTGATTGTGAAATAAGACTGTACGAGGATGACTGAGGTGGCATGTAAATTGCTTGCAAATGTTGTAGTAAATAGAAAGTCTCTGGGTAATAGGATTGCAAGTGTGATGATTCTGTGAAGTAGGCTAAATGGCAGCTTCTAAGGGTAGCCTTGTGTTTTTCCTGCCTTATTTGTGTCAGTGTAAGAACAGATTTTTGTCATACCATCTATTTTGGAGAAGTAAAATTAATAATTGTGTTCCTGGAAAAGTTAGGCTTACAGGTAGGGAGGGAAGGGTAGAACAAAACCCCACCTCCTGAAAACAACCAACCAACCAGCAAAACCCCACCCAAATTTAGGATTCACAACTAAATTAGCAGTTACACTGCACAGGTGTGATCTGAGTATCCAAAAAGCTTTCTAGTAGTTTTTCCATGACCTGTACAGTTTGAAGAAGTTGAGCTAAACCTATGAAAAACTCAGCCAAAGTCTGTTTGAATTTCATTCTGTAATAGAAAAAAAAACAACTATTGTGTCAGTTGGTCTCTAGTAGAAAGATCTTTATTTGGAGGAACTGTGGTAAATAATGTGGGAGTTTGGTTTCTCAAACTGAGTTAGGAAAGATTACTGGGATAGAAAGTAAGGGACGGAGGTGTGGTGAGGAGGATGGATGCTCGTGCAGAAGCCAAGTGAAGAGGATGTATGCTCTGGGCTCAAAGTCTCAGGCCTCAAAGTGGTAGTGTGGAGTGGACAAAGGGAGGTGCAATGTGGACAGAAAATGGCACTAGATGACAGACACAACTGGGGGGATAAGCTATGGAAATCAGTGGCAGCAAGCTTCAGTGCTGCAGGGTGCTTTCACACCAGGGGTTCCTGTCATGCTAGGAATTCCTGCATTTCATGCACCTGAGTGTTGCAGGACACAGAAGGATTTTACTTTATCATCGTAGTATAAAGCTTCTAGTGGAAAAAGTTTTACATATTTTGAGGTGTGACAGTGGACAGGAAAAATAGCTTCCCTCCCACCCTCAGCTTCTGAAATCATCAAAAATCACCAAATTGTTAAAATTTGGGGGATATAGGTTGTCTTCTCTGAGTAGTCATTGTACTTTTATTTGAAAAAACTCAGTTGTAACTCTAAAGCCAGTAGAAAAGTGAAATGTAAAAATGCTAACTTTGATAAGCACTTCTGCTTTACTGAGTTAGGATGGACATTCTTTCTTACAGTTCTTTGTGTGAATGTTGAGTAATTCCTGAAAGATAAATTCTAATTTTTTTTTTTAATTTCAAATCATTCCAACTTAACAACTTGTCCCTAACAAATAAATAATTAATACAAAGTTAATGGGTTTTGAGTAGTGCTTGTTGAGTTTCAAACTGTTGATCAAAATATATTTTTTGAAAATGAGAAATATCTCGAAATATCTACTGAGTTGTCTGAGTTGTGCCATAAATATTTAACAGATAGACTCTAAATAGCTATTCTTTTGCACACTTGACAAAGGTTTTTTTGTCTCCTATGGCAGAAGTTTTCAGAATGTTTGTTCAGTGTGAGCTGAGAGATCATTATTAAGACTTTTGTTGGCATTTTCTATGGCTCCAAATCTATTTCTGTAACAAGAAAATTGTAGGTTGGTACAAGGTGTCAAAATATGTTTGTGTCCTGCTTTCAATTTACTGCTCTATGTTCTCACAGCTACAATTCCCTAGTGTTACACTTTCAGTGCTTTCTTTCATGAATTCCAGTTCCTTGCCAGATACCTGGCAAATAACAAGCTTTGGAATTTCAAACCAATATACTAGTCTAAGGGGTGCTGTTTTGTTGTTACTTTGTGTCAAATATAATCCACTTATTGTTAAAATGCACCAGTTTCTCCCCACTCTGTGACTACCTCTGGATGTTGATACTGTTTGTCTGTGCTTTTGAGTTCTCTTTACAATACAGAAACTTAGGGAAATAGCCCTGGAGAGGGAAGAATTTCTTTCTCCAGTAGAGGCTTCTTCTCTGAGACTAGTACAGAGATGGCTGGGAATGTAGGTGAAGGGGATGCAGGTAGATAGCATAAAGAAGTATTTGTTAGACTCTTCAAGGATTGCTCATGAGAGCAATGTAGAAACAAGTGCATGTAATTAAATTCGTAGATATTTTCTAATTGTTTGCAAAAGAAGACCTCAACACTGTTTTTCTTGGCTTTTGAGTAGCAATGGGCCTATGCAACACGTAGGTGTTGAATTTAAAAAGTCAAGAAAATTTAGTATTATGAGACTGTCTATACAGGGTGAGAGATTTGCCTTGTGCTCTGTAATAGGAGTATCCTTAGAAGAAATTCTGCACTATATGAAACAGATATCTGTTGAAAGTTAGTCGTTGTATGTAAATTTCAATGTATGTGGATACTTAATCAGTTCTCTTCAGTTTTCCTCACTGTGTGCTGCTTTTATTTTGCTGGGGGTTTTTTAGTCTGCTGTTGGATGGCAAGTTGAATCTAAATTATCTAGCACAAACAAATGGATAGTGTGCAAAAATTACTAATTGCTCTTGTTCCTTGTGCTCTTTCCATGAACTAGGTTTATAAATAACAGACAGAAGAATCTTTGAGGTAGTGCTGAGTGAGAGGGATACTGATTTTAGAATCTGCTTTTTCTTGAGCTTATTTTCAGGTAGTTGGAGTTTACAGTTAATAAATGAAGCTATTAAAAAAATTTCTCTTAAGTCAGAAACCAGAATGGAGCTTATTAATTTTCTCATTCCATCCACTACACAATGAAACAAATGTATTATGTGAAATTATTTTCTTTATTTGTTTGGAGTCATCTCTTGAGAACATAAAATATGCTTATTCTTCTAGTAAGCTTTTGTCAGATACAAATAGTTTGTAGTTGGCAGGACTTTTACATAAATGCTTCTTTAAAGGACAAACTGTTTCATAAGTGCCTTTTCTACACAGTTTATTCCCCAGATATGCCTTCACGGCTTCCAATCCAAGACATCTTTGCTGGACTGGTTACAAGTATTGGCACAGCAATACGATACTGGTTTCATTATACACTTGTGGCCTTCGCATGGTTGGGAGTAGTACCTCTTACTGCATGTAAGTATTAATTTTTTGTACATGATTTCCTGTTATACACAGGGAATTGTGCCCCTTCCTGCAACAAAGTTTTGTGAGACCATTGTTGGTTTATTAAAAAAAAATACAAAGACATGATTTCATTTACTTTCACTCAGAAATTTTACCTGTTTGACTCTTAAGCCAGTAGTGCAATGCAGAAAGGTATTAAGACATAGGAGAGAATGCATGAAAGGGCTTTTAAATGTCTTACTCCAATAAAATGCCTCTTCTCAATTATCTTCTTTAAAATCTACATGGAATGTTTTATTTTATGCCATTTATTATTTTTAGGATAGAAGTGTTATCGTGTTTTTTCTAACCATCTATACATGAAAGTGCAGGGGGTTCTTATGTGAAAAGTAATTGATTACTAAAACTCTTAAAAAATCTCAAACAAAATCATGTAAGTAGTAAAGGAATTCAGTAGAAAATAGAGCACACATTTAAATTATTGTAGTGTCCTGTTTGAAATTCACTTTCCAAATGGAGATGGAAAAAGAAGCTGACAATACAGAGAAAATGGAGAAAGGCAGAAGGGATATAGTGTTCAGTCAAGGAAATCATTGGAAGTGCATCTTTGCAAACTATAGTATACCTCTTGAACAAAAGAGTACGGAGTAAATGCATCTCCTCAGACAATTTCTCAGTATGTTCTGTGTTTTTATTTGTACCTGGCTTGGGCTTAGTTTGAGAATAGCACAATATTTGCATCTCCTAATTTTCTGCAGTAGTCCATATATGCTGATGGCCTACTTTTTAAGTACAAATCGTGGTAAAAAGCTAATAATAACTAGCATCAAGTATTAATCCATAAAAGAGTTATTTAAAACAGCTGATGAAATGGTGATGATCTTTGCTACATGATATCATAATAGGAGAAGTTTATACACATTCAAAATATGATTGAACAAATTAATGGGGGAAAAATTCCATCAAGGATTAATTAGCTGTAAGATATTTTGGTAAAGGAAGTGAAGCATATGAAAATGTACTGAAGAAATATCACTGCAAGTATCTCTAACCTACTTGCAGTATTCTTCTTTAGGTATCCATTAGTGTGACCAGTGCTGGAGACAGGTCTAGATGAATCTTGGGTCTAACCTAGTACAGCAGTTCTTACACTTTGAATGTGTACTTTTAAAGATGTGCAGCTAAAATACAGCTTTGTTCCATGTGTTTGTATATGGTATTGACTTCTGTTCTTGTACTGAAAATTGAGATTTTCTTCCGTGTCATAAATTTAGTGGGACACCAGGTGAAAAGAGGGTACCTGTGGTCCTTTCCAGGTGAGGCTATAGCCAAAATCAAATTTATACCAAATTTCTGTTTATTCATTCAGGTCGTATCTACAAGTGCTTGTTTACTGGCTCTGTGAGCTCACTACTGACGCTGCCATTAGATATTCTGTCCACGTAAGTACTTCAGCAGTTTGATACAAAAATTTAGTCAGATTACCCTGAAAACTGTAACTTTGGAACTTAGTATCCCTTTCATCCAGTTACACTTGTTATCTTCTACCATCTTAAGTAAGCTACTGCCCATTAACCTTTGCACAACCAGATGTATGGACATCATTACAATAGAAGTAGTTTCCCTTTGGAGTTCCATTATTCAGGATCTTTGGAGCTGGGAAACCGACTTTACAAAGTGGGCCCTGGTTAATAAAGATTTGTATTTGATGTTGTCCCGTTCCACTATAAAAGGCGGAGCCAGGAAGGATTCTTTTGATAGATTTTCTGATGAAAAATTAAGCACTAAACACTGCAATATTATATCTGAAAACCGTTTATTGAAATAAAAGGGGGATAGAAAAGAGGGCAGAGGGGGAAAGAAACAGGAGACAGGGACAGCATTACCACAAGGAATTCCGAGTGCTCTGCCAGCGACAGCTCAGCAGGCAGAGCGTACGAGCTGCGTGGCTCCCGTGGCAGGCTGGGCGCGATTTGCAAATAGCAGCAGGCTGCGTGTCCCTGCTGGGGGCAGAGAACAGGCTGCTGTGGGTACAGCCCTGCTCCTGGAGCAGCTCCGAGTTTTCAGTCGGGGCATGGCTGTGGACGGCGGCGGCTGCAAGTTGGGTGCTGTGGGCTCATTGCCGCGGGCAACACGGCGGCGGCGGTCACGGCTGGGTGCGAGCGGGGGCGACAGGCTAGTTACTGCAGGCTAGTGCTATAGCAAGTAGGTGCGGCAGGCAGCTCAGGAAACACAGCAGCGACAGCAATCCAGCGGCGGTGCCGGCTGCGGAGCACGAGATCCTCCCGGTGACAAGCTAGTTCCCGGAATTGGCGCAGCAGGGTGAAGCAGGCACGGGCAGGGATACAGGACCACAGGGAAGAGGGCGCGGAGGTGGGAGCAGAAGGGGCCAAGCTGACCCTCCAAGCGACTCAAAGCAAAAAACCTCCCGGTGTAGCAGCTAGCTGCTTTTGTGCACCCCCAAACTCCCCAACTCGGCTTCCCGGGCCCGTTTTTGGCGGGGGGGAGGAGCTGCTCGCCGTCTAATCATGGAAGTTTTTTCTGCCCTTATTGGCTGCCAGGGCAACGCTGTTTTGGGTTTTTTTTTTAAAAAAGAATTTTCTTCACCTCATTTGTGACATATGTTGAGGCATACATATATATATATCGGTCCCTCTCAGATGTCAAGAAAACTTTGCTGCAAAATTACACTTAATAATTAAAATAAAGTTAATTTCCTATGGTTTAAATCAGATGCATAGTAGACTATTAAGAAATGCGTTGCTAATGTCACATTCTGTTTTCTTTGTTGCATTTTTATATTTTGAATCCATTCTGAGTCTCTTACGTGAGAGAGATTATTTTTTAAACAGATTTCCTTCTAGCTAATACTTGGATTTTTAATGCTTCAATCACCATCTGCTATTGCACATTGTCTTTCTTTGTCCTTTTTAAGTCAATTTTGCCTAAAGAGTCAGTAAATACCAAACAGAATTTCAAGCTGCCTCTTACTTTCTCATTATCTTGAACATGAGGAACTGAAACTGAATTTGAGTAGAATCAGGTGCACATCAAGCAAATTGGGAATGAATGTTCTATGTGGTAGAGTTAAGTCATCTCAATTGGGCTATTTGATTTGAGATATCAGGTCTAGTTGTGTTTAACTAATTTTCATTATTGGAGAGAGATGCTTGTTTCAGTTTAATAACAGTATTTTTCCTGTTATCTCTGTAGTGTAGATTCTATTTTTATTTTTTGGAGAAGAATCTGAAACAATTGAACCCAGAGCACCTCATGTCTATTACAGTCTAGGGAGAAAATAAGGGACTCAAGTAATTGTCAGATTCTAATGGTTTGTGAAACTGGGTTTTGACATTTTTTATTTGATAGAGTCAATTACAGTAGCCTTTTGTGTCATCTTTTCATTTTGGACTTCATGTCTCCATGATATTCATTGTACTGTGCAGGCACAAGTGTGCAGCTGCAAGGAGGAACAGACTGATGACTCTTTGGAAATGGCAGAGTACTATGGTGCCATGTTTCTTACTTATTGTAAAGAATATGTTGTAGTTTCCAAGGAGGTACCTGAAATTAGGGATGAGGATTGCTTAAGATGGTTTAAGTAACTCTTGAGTTGCATGAAACCCTAGTTTTGGTTGTCTGGCTGAACTAGTTAGCTTTTTCAGGTATGGAGATAGAAATGTAGAGCAGTTGAAGGGAAACCCTACAGTTCCATTCTTCTGGTTCAGGTAGCTCAGCAGATAAAATGCTTTGGTGGACTGGATATTACGCATTTAGCCACTTAAGTAAACCTATTACTGTATCAAACTATTTACTTAGTGACTATTGTGTTTCCTTTGCTCTTCTGGAAGATTGCTGGTAAGACTACAGAGTAGTTCAGAAAAAAAAACAAAATATTGTTTTCATTAATACTTTTTTTTTTTTTTAACAGGGAGAACTTACTGGCTGACTGTTTGCAGGGTTGTTTCGTGGTAACGTGCACTCTGTGTGCATTTATCAGCCTTGTTTGGTTACGTGAACAGATCGTCCATGGAGGAGCACCACAGTGGTTGGAACAAAATCAACAACAGCCACTCAATGGTGTTGGTCAACAGAATGAGGTAAAACTTACTGCTGATTAGTTCACAATTAATTTAGAAAACGTGGTTCTGTAAATAAATACATTATCAGAACACAACAGTAATGTTATTTTACTGCAGGGTAAAATATTTATTTGTTAGCAGAAGCTGAACGCTTATTCCTATATAAAATCAGTGAAATCCACTGTTATGTTTGCTCTTTTATTGTGTAGCATTGCAGAGATTCTTACCTCTGTATCTTCACCGTTTTTTAAGGTAATTTTTTTCACATAAAGCTGAATTCTCAAACATAGTCAATGAAGATGCAGCTTGCTTTTATTTTGTCTTTTTCGTAAGTATTTCAGTAGTTCATGGGATAACAATTTAATGTTCTCAAAGCAATTGGAAGTTTTGTTGACACCACTGAAGTTGAAGCTTCTCTGCCCTCCTCCCACTCCCAACACACACGTGTGCACTCTTTCAGTGCTTCCAGGAGCCTCTTGGATGGGAGAAGAGATGATATAAGCAATCCATACATAGGGAAGAAATAATTCAAAATATTGTTTTGCTTTTTAGTAAATGTCAGTTTTTAAAGACAGGGATTCTCATCTTGGTGACTGACTCGGGTTGGCCTTGAATTATGATCTTTCTAATATCATTATAGTTTTCATAAGAGAGTTCCCCTCTATTAAGCACTGGTGAGACCACATCTGGAGTGCTGTATCCTGTTTTAGGCTCCCCCAGTACAAGAGAGGCATGGACAGAGTGGAGTGAGTGCAGTGAAGAGCCGACAAAAATTATTAAAGGACTGGAACATCTGACATGGGATGAGAGGCTAAGAGAGCTGGAATTGTTTAGTTTGAAAATGAGAATGCTCAGGGTGGACCTTATCAGTCTGTATAAAAGCCTGATGGAAGGCTGTAAAGAAGAGAGAGCCAGAGTTGTCTTGGTAGTATTGAGTGACAGGACCACAGGCAATAGGCTTAAATTAAAATGCAGGAAATTCCATTTAGATTTAAAAAAAAAACCAGTGGGTTTTGTTTGTGTTGGGTTTTGGCTTTTTTTCTATACTACTACTGTGATCACCTACTGGAACAGATTACTCAGAGAGGTTGTAAAGTTTCCACCTCTGGAAATAGTGGCTCAAAAACCAAGTGGAAACAGCACTGAGCACCCTGCTATAGCTGACCCTGCTTTGAGTAGTTGGGTTGGCTAAATGATCTCTAGAGGCCCTTTCCTACCTCAGCTATGCTGTAAAGTTATTATCTGAATGCTTCTTTTCCTGTTTTTAAAGGTTTAGTAGTCCCAAATGTAATTCTTACCTAGAAAATATATTACTGACTTTTTTTAATACTGTACAGTTTTGTATTATATACAGGATAAAAGCATGAAAAGAGCTTGTTCAATTTAACCAAATACTTTATCCTGTTTCTGCAGGCTCAGGCTGCTGTAAATGGAGGTGTTGAAAATGCTGTGCTTGATCAACCTGCTAACCCAGCTGCTGAGAATGTAGTTGTAGGTGAGAACCCTGAAATTCAAGAGGAACAAGTAGATGAAGAGGAGGAAGATAACGAAGATGAAGAGGATGCTGTAGTAGAAGATGCAGCAGATGCAAACAATGGAGCACAAGGTAACAGGTGACTCAAAGCATTAATGTTCTAGTTCTTATTAAATAGAAATTAATTGAATATAGAACTGTCATAATTGAAGGAAGCTGTGTAAATTCCTGCTTCAGCTTATTTATCTTGGCTTTGCAAATTTCATGCATTTTGAGTGCTGAAGCATCTGCTTGCTGAAAAGCTACCGGCAGTTACAAGATGAATATTATGCACTCAAGTCTTTTTGTTCATTTAGAACATAGCATGGAGTGGTTATATCTTGTTTTGAGTGACCTAACAGCTGTATAAATGGCTGTTGTCTCCTCAGATGACATGAACTGGAATGCTTTGGAATGGGATCGAGCAGCAGAAGAGCTTACTTGGGAGCGAGTGAGTAAGAATCATTTTCTTGAATTTAATAATGCAGGCTCATGCTTGAAATGATTAGTAGTACTGCTGTGTTAAAATGCATTTGGGATAAATGTGGAAATCATTCTTTTGGTAAGAGTCTTTAGTGACCTAGTAAAGTTGTTGCATTATAAACAAAATGTTATTATGTTACTTCTTAACTATCAAAGAAAGCATTTCTTTGGTTTGAAGTATAGTAGCAGCTTAAAACATGTTTTAGTAGTCTTTTCTGAAGTCGTCAACTTGGTGAGGAGTAGAACTGAATTGCAGCATGCTTTGAGGACACTGGGCCAGATTAGGAGTGCACAGATGTTGCATTTGTTGTAGTTTAATGATTAATTTTTGTATTCGTGAAAGCATTAGACTAAAGAAAATAGAAGAATGGAAACTTAAGTTTCTTTGCAAAAAGCAAATGTGTTTTTCTAAAAATCATGGAGCATTTTAATGTAACATGTTTTCTGTATTGTTTATGGATAACAAGTTCCATGACTAGAGCATGATGTGCATGTACACTGTAACCATTTAGTAGTGTAGAGACTCAAGAACTAGCTTTTTGTTGCTGGTCTGGAAGTAGCCAACATCTGAGCTCAAAGCTCACCACATGCAGCAAAATCTGCCTGAAGGTAGGTGCAACAGCTTCATATGATTTACCAGCATCACTACTCACTGTATTGCTAGGCTGTGGTATAGTTGTTGCCTCCATTGCAGGGTAGTAGAATACAGTTTTCATCGTGAGTGGTACATCTTGATATTTATTTTGTATCTACTGAAAGCTTCTTAGTACGTTTTGGAAGATATTTCATGAAAAAAGACATACATAAATTCAGGTTCCTGAACCATTCTGTTGTTTATTTCAAGATGAAAGTATTATATTTCTGAACCCAATTTATTTGCTAGAAACTGCTGATGTATTCCTAATTGGTAATATTCTGTTGCCTGTCCATGAATGTAGAAATCAATTTCAGCACACTCTCATAACCACTTCCAGTGCTATGTGCTGACATAGGCAAGAGATGTGTAGTTGATGTTTAGTATCAAAATCGGGGTAGGCTCTTCTGTTATGTCATCTTGTGAAAATGCCATGCAAGTTTTCTGAGTTTTCAAAAATTTTTCATCTTGGTTTAATTTGTAAAGTATGTGCAACTCCTGTATCTTGGAACTTAGTGCAAAGTCCTCACACAAAAGAGCCTTGAACCTGTAGCTTTACAGCAGTAATTGTGGAGTGTATGGATTGAAATAGGAAGATATACTCAAAGTGGGGGCAAAGGAGAATTTTTTTTTTTTAATAGATGCTTTATTTTTGTCTGCTCTGTGGGTGCTTCCCATAACAGGTGTGCTGAGTGATGAAGAATTTGTTTCCCATCTTACCTAGTTGTAAAATAATTCTGTTCAAAAGTTAGTAACATATATTGCAGCAAATTATCCTTTCAGTAGGTGCTTTTATACATTGAGGGCAAAAAACTGACTTTTCTCAGTGCAACAAACTGATAGGATGAAGCAAAATGGATGAAACAAAAGTTTGCTCTTGAAATACTGAGTTGATTAAGCATGTACTTAGATAGACATGCAATCACTACAATATTTTGTAAATTCAAAATCTTAGTCAAAGTCTTCAGAGTCTTGGAGAGAAAACAGCCTATAAATTAATTGATTCTTTGTTTACTTTGACACATTTAGATACATGTGTATTCAGATGTTCTACATGTCTATCGCTGCCTTTGAACACTTGAGTTTACTGTGTTGAATGAGAATTTAGTTTCTGTCTTTATCTGTAAGAATTTATGTCCCAGTACTGTTGGTTGAGCCATAACAAAAGCTTTTGACTGTATTGGACATTAAAAGTCAATGTGAAAGAGGCATATTTTAGATTGAGATTGCTTCGTTTTTCCGATAAGTAACAATAACTTTTTTATCTTCACAGATGCTTGGACTTGATGGGTCTTTGGTTTTCTTAGTAAGTGCAATCCTGCTTTACAAGAATTTCTACAGAAGGATTTTTTTAAGTACCTGTATTTTTTAAAAGTACATCATTGTATTTGGCATCCTTATTTTCATATCATATGTATATTACTTTAAAGAGAATTTCATATGATATCATGTTAAAGCAAACTGGGTTTTTTAGTAGTTTCACAAATTAGAGTTGTGTGTGTGTGGCTTAAAAGTGGAATTTCTTAAAAGAGGGATTTCTTAAAAGACATAGGTAACTTTGGGTCACATATCCCACTGTAAATAAAAACTAGACCTTTTAAAAAGCATACACTGAAAATACATATTTTTTCTAACCTTATGTTGCTCTTTGTTATAATTGAAATATTGTTCTCATTCAGATATATTTTATTTTATTTATATTTGTATTTTATTTGTTATTATATATAAATATAATTTTTTAAATTTATTTATATTTTACTTGTCCTAATACCACCAAAACACCAGACTTTTTTAGTGTGGACTAGATTTTAAAATCTAAGATCTTCAGTTGACTTTATTTGCCTTTTTTAATCTTTAAAATGGTCAGTCTACCTTAGAATCATTAAGTTTGAAAAAGACCTGCAAGACCATCAAGGTCTCATATTTAAATGCAATGTCTTAGGTTTACAATTATGTTATTAGTCATTAACCTTAAATAGTAATATCAGAAGTAAAACTGCAGTGTATTTGTGGCTATGGTCACGTGTTAGCTAAAAGTAATATTAAAAAATAGAGGTGTGCTGTCATTTCTAGAGTCAGAGCTGTCAATTTTGATAACATGTTTGTTGTGGCAAAGACTGTTAAAAGTTTAAATAAACATTCTTTCATTTATAAAAAAAAATCAATGCACATTTCATGTAAGTCTTCTTAAAGATGGAACTATTTTTATTGATTTTAAAATAAAAATGTATTTTTACAAAATGTAAGCAAGTGTAAGTGCACTTATGTAGATAAATGTTCATGAATGTAAACAAGTGCTTTCACAAACCGTCCTGCATGTTTCGGTCTTTGTGTTAGAGCAAACTTCCTGGCTGTAACATGAAATGTATGAATTCTGCTGATGATAGACTATTGAAATAAGAAGCTGAGGTACAAAAGTCAAGTCACTTGTTTAAAAGACTGACATTGATATACTGTTTTCTTGTCATTTTCCCTCCTCTTTCCCCCATACTCCTTACAGGAACATGTCTTTTGGGTGGTGTCTTTAAATACGCTGTTCATACTTGTCTTTGGTAAGTATCATTTGCTTTTTGGTTTTAAAATTATCCCTCTTTGTGGAGTGATAGTGCAGGTCAATTTTAAGGCTATTCTAGAAAAATGAAGATTGACATCTAAAAATAGAACCAAAATGAATTGGGAATATGAATAACAAATACTTATTATTGTCTAGCTTTAATTGAATAGATTTAAAATAGGAAATCTACCAAAAGCTTAACTATGTCAAACAAAGCACAGAAAATAATAGTTATTTGTAATATTGTTAAATTAAAGGAGGAACTTCATGGAATTTAATTTTTGAGGAAATGCAGTGCTTTGAGGAATGCCTAAGATATTTTTTTTTCTCCTTTAAGTTTTTACTAGATAGAGTTATATCACTTTTTCCATCAAGAATCCATTTTTGGAGCTCAAAATTGGAAGGGAGGGAGGTATGCAAGAACAAAGCATTTTAGTGACAAGATGAAGCACAGTATACACTTCAAGAGATGCTAGAGAAAAATACCACAAAATTTCACTTGCTCTGAATGATCAGTTTAAAAAAAGAATTTTTTATGTTACTTTGGTGTTTTCTCAGTGGTATTTCTTGGCAGAAGAGTTTGAGGTTGAAAAACTGAAGTTGTATTGTAGATAAGTTTTTACTGGCTAAATAAAACTCACAACACTGAACCAGTGATTTGAGCACCTAGATACTGAAACAAATCAGCAGATCAAAAGAAAATAAAAATGAGTACTTTGTATGTTTAATTCACAAGAAACTAACCATTTCTAAAATAAGAGTAGGAAAATACTTGAATTATTTCTTTCTGAAAATTATTCTATTTCAATCTGTTGTCAGAAGTTAATTGGTTTATTTTAGCTGCTCTAAAATGTAGGCTTTTTTAGTAAGTAGATAACCATGAAATTTCTAAACCATAGATTAAAATTCAATAAGTAAGTAATAAGAACAATTTATGAGGTTGTCATATAGAAACATTTTCAGTAGCTGCTTTGCCAAGTGGGAAACTCACAAGTAGAGGAGAGAAGAGAATGACTTTCCTAAGCAAGCAGGAGGTCTGGGAATCTAATAGGTGCCTCTCAAGCCTATTTTTAGTATCTTTCCCATTAAGTAATACGGTTTAATTTACAACTGCCAAATCTCTAGTAATTTGTAATTATAATACTTGTGACTTCAGATGTCACAGGAGGTACTTTATAAAAGATAAAACAGAAGGAAAGCATTTGTAACCTTAATTAGTGGTCCAGAAATTCTCCTTGGACAAATTAATTCATTTCAACTTAACTAATATTTTCTCTAGTTCATTTTAGTACTCACAGACAAGCTTGTACTCCTTTATGCTTCTTTTTTTAAGGGATCTATTAAAAAATCTCTTTTAAATAAAGTTATTTGAAAGACATGATAAACTGTGCACTATATTCTCATTAAATTGTCAAAAATACAACTTTTAAGTCGTTAATCTGTTATCTGTAGGAGTTGTGAGTGTGATCTTTTTCATCTCAGTTTTCTTTCTCTTGTTCTTACTGGGCAGGGAGAGCTCAATTCCTCCCTTTATCTTTTACATGTTTGCACTTCCCAGTAACTGCTGATTTTTCCTGAAAGGGACATAAATTAAAACTTTTTTTATCATTGATAGGGTAATATCACTCCTGCTAAATGTTTTCCTAGTAGTTTTTTTGTTGGTTTGTTTGTTTGCTTCTTGGGTTTTGATGTTGGACTTTTTTTATAATTGAACAATTTTTATATGTTGGTTATACAGAAATGAGGAGGAGAGAGAAAATCATCACATTGAACGGGATGTTAAAGGAACGTTAAGTCTGTAGACTTAGTCCCAGAGTGAACTATCATGACGTAGTGAAGACAATATAGGTGAAAATAAAAGCTTGCAATTTCTGCAGACCCTTTCCTTTATACTGATGCACTCCACTCCTATAAAAAAAATCGATGTTCAATTCTGTAGTCCTTTGTAACTTGGTTAGAAAACAACAGAAATATACAGGTTTCTAAAAATGGAGAAGTGCTGTGTTTTTTAATGCATTTCCCCTGAAACCTCAGAATTGTCAGGAGTGAGTTCTCAGGAATGGTGAACACTTTTCAGTACATTAATTCTAAGTAAAAGATTTCAGTTGCTCATCATCACTTCACTGGGCGTCATCTTTCTCCCCCTCCTCTTCTCTTTGCAGATTTCTGCAGGGCTTGCATTTTTCACAGTATCTGTAAGAATTAAAGCATTAGAACTGAAGCCTTGCTAAAGCAAGTCCCATTTGACCAAGCTGTACAATGGCTACTGAAGTCTTTTAGTGCACGGGAAAGAATGAATATACAGGATAAGTTCCTACAGCAGTCTGAGACAGATACCAGCCTAGGACTGGGAATTGTCCTCTTATTCTCTGTTGTTTTGCACTTAAGGACTCTGTTTTAGTCCTTAAGTGCTAATTCTGATTTTTCAAGACTTTGAATTATATTTCTATTTGAAATTATAGAAATCTTAACACTTGCAAGTATTTGCACAGAAATTAATTTTAGTACTTTTTCATAAAATTTATGAGAAGTAGAATAATACCACATTACAATATTTGTCCTGCCACTAAGGCTCCATTAAACAGTTTTCATGACCTTTTTTTCTCCTTTCTGCTTATGTTATACAGCATTTTGTCCATACCACATTGGTCACTTCTCCATTGTTGGCCTTGGCTTTGAGGAATATGTGAGTACTGTTGCATTATTTCAAAATGAAAAAGAAACTACCACTGTTTATTCAATCACAATATTTTTAATATAAATAAAAGTAAATAAAATAGTAAAAAACTATTAAAAAGTTTTTAATTATCTCATTATTACCTTATTACTACTAAAATAAAGTAGCATCTTTCCACTACTATTGTGGTTGCAAAAGTAACTTGGAGTATGTCTTCTTATTAGTCCTTCAACCTTTTTGAATCTATGATTAAAATTGTTTTCCCACTCTTTTCCTCTTCCACCATTATTTACATCTCAAGTGAGGTTTCCTACTTTTTCTAAAAACTGCGTATGTCTTCTGGGGTTTTTTTAATAGCCTGTTGTTCCTTGTGTACATTTTTAACTTGTGTACTAATTTTCATAGTGAATGATAGTAAGTAGGGAAAACTAGGGGCTAATGAAATAATGTAAGGTGACACTTTTTGTTTCATTTATTGATATTGTTTTGAGTTTGAAGAAAGTAGTTGTAATGTAAATGTAAACATAATCTACTCTTGATCAAGATACAAAAGTAGTAGTTGATTATTAAAACATGTAAAAACTAAAGAAACTTGGCATTCTTCTTGAAGAGCTGAAACTTGGAATTTATGTTAATTATATAGAAAGGAGATGTAATCTTCTAAGAGAGTGATAAACTTCTCCCTTTTATCCTCTTTGCTCCAGGTCCAAGCATCTCACTTTGAAGGCCTGATTACAACTATAGTCGGATACGTTCTGCTAGCAGTGACTCTAATTGTTTGTCATGTATCCTTTTGTCAGTACTTACCTGGTTCAGATTTACATGTAAATAATTTTTCTGGCTGTGCTCTGAGGAGGCACAGACATGATGCAGGTACAATTATCATTTTTCTCTGCTCTTCTAGTGAAATTAGAAGGAAAAGTGTCTTCTATTCTTGGACATTTAGAAGTTGTCAGTGTAACAGCCTGCTTTCAAATACTTGCACATGTTTAACAACACAGTCAAAGGCTTTTATGCTTGCTTGAAGGTCTGTCTGAGCAGAAAAGTGTGGAATTGTTTTTTCCTCACTATCCTTATGCTTCTACTGTGGACTGTAGTTGCAGCAGAGAGATTATGAAAAGAGGGATTTTGAAAATACATGAGGTATGATGGGAAATTTATTCGAATACTTTTGATCATGACACATTTTTTGAATATTAATTATTTCAGGTTTTTTGTTATGTCTCTGAACTTCTGAGATTTTTGCACCAAGAATTTCCTTTTCATTATTACTTTATTAGAGAAAACTACTTTCTCTTAGGTGTAGAAAACTAAGTTTTGGAACCTGTAAGATTTATTTGGTCACAAGTAAGAAGGCTGCATTTCAGCTGCATGATTTTTATGTCAACTTCAATTTGAAAGAATACACATTTGTTAGCAGTTTTCTGTTCAAAAGTTCACAAAGTTAACATCAACTTTCTACATCAGTATACCAATATGCAGTGCAAATGTGGTAAAACATAAGTTGATTGGCATGTGGGTTTTGCCTCCTAAAAAATAACCCCAAAACAAACTCCCAAAGTGCAATATGCATCCAGCTTTTCTTGGAAAAGGTGAGAATTTAATTTAGACTGCAGGGAAGGGAAAGTTACTACTTAAAGTAGGTCTTCAGTTTTGAAACTTACTTATTTGTGGCAGATGTTTTCAGAGACAACTATTTAGTTCTTGAGAAAACTTCAGGTTGTTTAATTTAAGAAGGGTGGTATTATCAATAATTATGTATTTATTTTAGGTGCATGTTTGGGGGTGTTACCCAGCACACCAGATCGCAACTTCTAGAGTCGCAGCCAATGCTGAAAATAGAACCCTGCTAAAAGACATACGTACTATTTCATTTTTATTTTATAAAATTTCCTGTTGCTAAAAGTACATAGTACAATGTTTGATATTATTTAAATTGTTGTAAAGTGTTTTCCAGTATTATTTTCTTGACAAAGTTATTCAGGGCTTGGCAGCTCTTGTTAAATTCCAGCGATCACGTCGTTTACTAGGAGTTTGCTATATTGTTGTCAAGGTAATCCTAATGTTTTATATGGGGAAAAAGCCCATCTCAATTTAAGTTGACATTATAGTTTTCTTACCAATTTTTGTTGAACTAGTGAGATGTTATTTTCTCTCTTTTCCTAAAGGTTTCCTTGTTAGTGGTGGTTGAAATTGGTGTGTTTCCTCTCATCTGTGGCTGGTGGTTGGATATATGCTCCTTGGTAAGAACAGAAACAAATGGGATAAAATCTTTCATAACAGTGTTTATATTTAACAAATTAAAAAAAAGTTCCGATGAGAAGAGGGTTATTAACATGAGTTTGACAACACTCTTCTGTTTTCATAAACAGCATTTCCAGAGGGAATGAGTTTTTTAGGTACTGCTTAATGCTAATTTTGGGTTTTTTTATGTTACTGAAAACAAATTAACATGCTGTTACGAAAATAACAAGATCCTAATCCTTTTTAGTGCAGTTACAAGACCATTGTGATAATGAGCTTATTTACAGGCAAACCTGTACACTGAATAAACATCTTTATGTAGCCATCTTATGTGAAATGTGTAATGACTTCATATTTGAAGTTGTCCAGTCTCTTTCTATTTTGGAAGACATCCATGCTGCATTTGCATGGAATTGAGGACAATTTTTCTGTCCTGAAAAATACTGAGTGATAAAATTGAAATGGACAAAATTAATTTTTTCCAGCCTTAGAAGAAATAGAATTTTACTTAGGAATTATTTGCTTCCATCATAGTGCCACTTTATTTGAATTAATTTATAACTTTTGCAGGGTCTGTTAGTGACTGAGTTGACTCATTTCTTCTTTCTGTCAGAAGAAATAAATTGATCGGAAATTGATCTTTATTTGCTGTTCTTATAAAGTAATCCCTTTTTTCTCTATTTAAATGGTGTAATGATTTATGTGTTAAAGCAAACATTTATATTATGCTTAGTAGTATATATGAACTAGCGTAAACAAACTGAGTAGTTGTGAATGTTTGCCAAACTTTATTCATGTTTGTTTACTACTTATCTTCTTCTAGGAGATGTTTGACGCCACTCTGAAAGACAGAGAACTGAGCTTTCAGTCTGCCCCAGGCACCACAATGTTTCTGCACTGGTTGGTTGGAATGGTTTACGTCTTCTATTTTGCATCTTTCATTCTTTTGCTAAGAGAGGTAAGTCTGTAAGGACAGGATTGGTATGTAACACAGAGGCTTACATACAGAACTGTTAAATCTTTCATGTGTGGCTATTGCTGCTACCATTTCTTGTGTGTATATTGGATTCAGTTTTACATAAAAAGTGCCATGCTGGTACTTACTGCAGTGGAAAATTATGATTTTGAGTATATTTTACTTAAACATTTTTGGTTTACAAAAAGCTCTTAAATCTGAATGTTGCCTTCAAATTAATCGAAATATCCTTTAGTATTTTAAGATCAATCAGTACTTGAAAATTAAGCTTGTAGTTGGTTATTGCTTCTCTTCTTCTGTGATAATACTTTCTTTGTTCTATTTCTGTGTGATTTTGTTGAATCTTGTTTAATAAATATCCCTATTACATTAAAACATACTTTCTGCAGCAGTGTTATTCAAAATGAAAAATAAATACAAAGATTATATTCTCCTCATATATTGTTTTCTGTTTCCTACTTCAGGTATTGAGACCTGGTGTCTTATGGTTTCTCAGGAATTTGAATGATCCAGACTTCAATCCTGTGCAGGAAATGATTCACTTGCCCATCTACAGACATCTCAGGAGGTTTATCTTATCAGTGGTAAGGACTTATCTCAAAGATTTGTTTTTTTGCAAAGAAAGCTTCATGTGCTGGCTCCCATTATACAGTACTGTATATTTAAAGAAAAACATTTTCACCATGGAAGTGAACTGATTCTGGAACAAGCTGCCAAACAGAATCTGAATCTTTTGATACTCAAAACTCAGCTGCATAACGTTCTGAGCAGCCTGATGTATCTGGGTCTGCTCAGAGCAGGGGTTCAGGGAGAGTTGATTGGACTCTCCTTTGTCTCCTTTGCTTAAGTGTCTTAAGCAAAGTCACAGAAAATATTTGTGTATTCAGAAAACAAGTTTTTATTATTATGGATATTGTAAATCATGTAATTCTCATGATGCCCTCAGTTATTGCAGAAAACATTGTGTGTTCAGTTCAGCCAAAATAGTGCAGCAGGGGAGAGTAATTTTCTAGCTAAATTTTGGGTTGGATTCTGCTGCTCTAGCCAGTGGTGTCTGTTTCCAGATTGTCATTGTAAGATACTGAAAACAATGAGAGTTTTTTCCCTTTGCTTGCTTGTCTGAGGTTTACTGGACATGCAGTCAAGGAAGGGCCTCAGACTGTCTTTGACATATATGTCACATCAACTGTGTGAACTGACACACAAGAAGCATTATGTGTTGTTACAGCTGAGGTGCTTTGAGCAGTGAAAGCTCAGAGAGATCCTAGTTCTGTTAGAGAGCCCTTCAGTATATGAGCAGATCTGGCCTTTCCACCTTTCAGAGCATGTTATCCTTAGATAATTGTAATTCTTCAGCTGCCTGAAATTTTGTGGTTCATCAGGTGGCCCAAATACAAGCAAAGATCTACTGGTTGGTCATGATCTCACTTACGTTGTCATGCTGTGTGGGAATGGGCCATTACTTGAACTTCACCTTTTGATTTGCTCAGCTAATTAATTCAGAACTTTCACTAGCCTCATGCTAGAATATGGGACCCAGAATGGCAATAATTTACCATTTCAAAGAATAAATTACACCTTTCAAGCTCTGTTTACTTCTCTGTATTTTAAAGAAATGTCTTGTATAGAACATAAAATATTAATTTACAGGAAGAATGGGATTCAGGTTTTCTTTCTGACATAGTTAAACACAATTTTTTTTCCACATTTTTAGTCTCTAGTGGTGCATTTATATGAAGTGTAAGAATGTGTTTAAAATGTACTTAATTTTTCATCTGTTTCCTTAAGGAAGCAAGATTCATAAAAGTGCATTGTCTTCAGGCACTTGATGTCCCCCACTAAATTTTGGTCTTTCAGTCAATTTGAAATGTGAGGAAATAGGAACTGAAAGATCTTTTGATGCTTCAGCAAGTTGCTTAAAAAGTCAGGCACTTAGAAAAGAGCGGAATACAAAATAAGTAATTCTGGTGTTGGAAAAAGGGGAAGAAAGAACTGTCTGACATTGCTCTGTTAGCAGGCTTATTCAGCTGCAGTCCTATTTGGCGAGGGCATCATAGGGTACTGGTCTGCCTGGGATGGAATTGATTTTCTTCATAGTGGCAAATGTCCTTCTGCACCTTGAACTGGCAGCTGAAACAGTCTTACTAACACAGGCCTGTTGTCTATGCCTGGACAGTGCTTGCACAGCATCCAGGCATTTTCTCTTTTCCACTCTGCCCTGCTCCCTCACATCCAGTGAATCAAGCTGCAGGTTGGGAGGAGGGCATGCGTGGAACAGCTGACCCAAACTGACCAAAGGGACATAACATCATGCTTTCAGTAAAAGCTGTGAGAAAGGAGGTAGGGAGGATGTTCATGGTTATGGTGTTTGTCTTCCTGACTTCCCAGGAAGTTGCTGATTGTCAGTTTGCTGATGGGAAGTAGAGACTGAATTCTTCTTGTTGTTTTGATTGCGTGCTTGGTGCTTTCTCTATTAAATTGCCATTATCTCAGTTTTGCCTGCCTTCTATTTTGCATTTCCTTTCAGCTGGAGAGGGGAATGAGCAAGCAGCTGGGTAGGTATTCAGCTGTTAGCCAGGGCTAGGCCACCACACCCAGGGAACTTGTCAGAGATGGGCAGGGACCTAGCTTTGGTTGTTTCTACTATTTGGACTAACTTGTTTACTTTCTTATTGCAGATTGTCTTTGGATCAATTGTGCTGCTCATGCTCTGGCTTCCTATACGCATTATTAAGTATCTCCTTCCTAACTTTCTTCCATATAATGTTATGCTCTACAGGTGAGCATTTATTTCTAAAAAGATGGGGTTTTTTCAGTGTTTCTATAACTGGGAAAGGTGTATTTACACTCCCTGAGCAGTAAAGTGACATTTTTTGTTATTTTGTTTTCAATTAATCTAATCTTCATTGTTCTAAGAGAAATAAAGGGTAAAGGACATAGTTACATCATACAATGTGATGAAAAGCTACTTTAAGAAAAAAAGCATTTTGTATTACTTCCATAAAAATAACTGGGGATTTATGCTGTCAAAACACTTCTTGTTTCAATTTTCTGATCTTGAAGTTCCTTTCATGTTTGCTTTTTTAACACATTCATTCCTGATTATCATTGCTTCAAGAGTAAAGGAATATCTGTAATTGCAATTTTTTTAATGATAGCATTTTTTTTGTATTTCTGAATAATAATTGAAACATCAATGGTAGAAGCAAATAGAGGAACAACCTGTATTCTTGGATATAATCTTTCTCAATGTTTTTTCTTAAGTTTCTTATATGCCAAAGTGCCTAAACACTTATGAACACCTAACCTCTGCTCAGGGTTATAGGGAAAAATGTTTGCAAGAAACTAAGAATTTTCCTTTTTGGCATCCAATGTATTTTTGTATTGCGGTGGCAGTAATAGGATACAGTGTAAAAAGACTCCTGTTAGAATGTTCCTTATGTTTGACTTCCTGCTCTTCCCATTGTTTCTAGTGATGCTCCAGTAAGTGAACTTTCCCTAGAGCTGCTTTTGCTTCAGGTGGTGCTTCCAGCATTGCTAGAGCAAGGACATACAAGACAGTGGTTGAAAGGTCTTGTACGAGCATGGACTGTTACTGCTGGATACTTGCTGTAAGTACAGAAATCCAAAATCAGCTACGACCACTGTGCCCACTTTGGCCTTTAAATATGAAGGCAGCTTTTGAGAAAGTTATCCCAACAATTAGGTTTAATAGCTCTTTTACAGATAAATACATGATGAGAAACTTCTATAGTGATTGCTTTCTTCTAGCAGTAGTTCTATCTACTTCTGGACTAGCCTTTGACAAGTAATTCTTTTGGTACACTATTACAGCATTTGCTTAGTGAAAGAAATCTGTAAAAGTATGACAAACATCTTAACTCCCTATTATAAGAAAATAAAGAGAAATGTCAGCCAGGTGTTTCCATGAATCATCTAAATAAAATGTATGTGCACTTCTTGCATCTCTTCCTATAAAAAGGAAAAAAAAAAAAAAAAGTATTTAGAACATTGAACTGAGTGAGCAACATTGAATTGGGGATTTGAAAACTAAAGTTCAGAATCTAGAGAAGAATAAAATCGTAACTTTTTCAGATAAAGTGAATTATTGTACTGCCAGGCAGAGTTCTAGCTCTTGAAATTATTTTTTAGTTCATCTGTCGTTTGCCAAATTAGTCAAGAAAAAGGTATGGTTGATTTTGTTTCTTTGCAGTTTTCAGTGTTGACTTCAAAGTAGATTGTCATTCTCCCACCATGTTTTGGTTGTTGCACTCTTAGGATCAAGATTCATTCTTTGCCAAGTTATGTCTGAGAAACTGAGTGAATGAGTGAAAGACTTCTTTCTTTACTGTAAATCAAAATATTTATTTTAGTTTCTCATAAGGAAACTCTTCTTACCCCCTCTCCTCTTAGCTTACATTTTGAAGAAGTTTTTATTTATTTTCCAAGTTTTGATTGTGTGTAAGTATGGTATGATGAGAGTTTTGGAGATAATGATATAAAACAGCTTGATTTTTCCTAGGATTGATATTCTTAAAAGTTGTGAACAGGTTTTGAGCAATTTAGAATCTTCTTGAAAGACTCTGCCTGCCCCTGTACTCCTGACAGCACGTCCGTAGCAACGCAGCACCATCCTCGTACAGTTTAGGTTTAAAGGCCCTTGTTTCAGTAGAGCTTAGTGACAGTAACATATAAGCTGTCAGTAGAGCCAGGTGCTTACATAAACTGAAATATCCATGCAGTTTTCCTTTCACGTGCACAGCAACTTTAACACCAGGTGATGCTTTTAAAGCAGTCAAACAGATAAGTGATCTTTCCTTGTGACTCTATTCTAACTTGCATCCACACCAGCATTTGTCTTCTAAATTGTGTTTATGTTGACATTAAGTGTGTTATCACAGAAGGCTTATTTTACTTTATCAGCATTCTGCCAGTACTCATGTATTAGTTTTATACAACCTGTATGCATTCTGAGTGGGCCTGTATTTCTGTAAGTTTCTCATTCATATCAAACAGAACAAAACTGAAATTTTGATTGTTACAGGGATCTTCATTCTTACCTACTTGGTGATCAGGAAGAGAACGAAAACAATGCAAATCAGCAACCTAACAACCAGCATGCTCGCAATAATAATGCCATTCCAGTTGTGGGAGAAGGTCTCCATGCAGCTCATCAAGCCATACTTCAACAAGGAGGACCTGTGGGTTTCCAGCCTTATCGTAGGCCTTTAAAATTCCCACTCAGGGTATGTATATTTAACACATTAAGAGAAAAGAAAACGGCATTTGAAAAAAAATACTAAAGATTTTTTTCTAAGGAAAGTTTGGCCCATGTCATCAGAAGTCAAGTGGTGGGGTCCTATTTTGTATGGTTTGCAGCTTTCTGAAATGTAGAGTTGCAGTTACTCTCACATGGCTTTTTTTAGCCTGTAACTTAAGACCTTCAATTACAATTTTATTTATAGACCCCATACATGTTGAGTATTATCTGTCAGTTGACATCTTGTTTTCTTCACAGTTAGTAATGGAGAGAAAGACAATAAGCCCCCCTTAAACAGAACAAGGCATGGCTTTCAAAGGGGCATACTTTTGTCTTGTAGCTGAAGTGTATTTGAAACTATTTTGCTTTATTAAGAAAGTAAACAGAGAACTTCTGTTGCTTCTGCATCTGTATTAAACATAAAAGGCATTATATAATACTTGCAAGTTCTAAATCCATAAAATTAGAAAGGAAATTTTGTTGCCAAATACTTACATTTCTAGAATAATATATAGCTTCTTCAAGGTAACTAATTTGTTGTTACCAGGACTCTGAGTTAAATATAAGCTTCACTGCAGCTCACTTACTGTGGTTTCAGGTATAGCTCAAGAGTGGAAGTAAAGGCTAACGTTAGGTCACTGTGGTATTGCTTCCTTCCGTTATACCCAAGAGTCTTGGCAAGGGAAATATGTGTTCCAGATTTAACTTTCTCGCGATAGTGTGCTAGGATAAGGTGTTAGCTTTCCCACAGCAGTCTTGCTTGTTGTGTGGCTTTGATGATTAGTGAAGCAGAGCTTCTTAGCGCCTGGTGCATGAGACATATTTAAAGCAGTTAAGTACATGGTAATTCTCTGGTGAGATGTAAACCTGGCTGAGGAGCAGCTAGCTTCACTGTCAGCTTCTGGACAGAGAAACCCGAGCACACCTGGAAGAACTTTGTCAGCAAGGTTTCCCTTATAAAACCACTGTCTTGCTCATATGGCATACTGAGCTAGAAACCTTTCAGAATTATTTGAGAGTCATGCTGGTCAGTGCATGATCTTTTTAATGTGACATAACAAAGAACTTCAGTCATTGTGGATTCAAATGTTAGTTTTTACTCTTGGAACAGCTAATGGAAAGTCTTAGAAATACACAACACTGCAGGTGTTCTGCATGTACTGTGGTTAGGTTTCTTATTGCTGATTTATTTATACAGTGAAACACTAGCTAGTATTTGAACATCCTAGTTTCTAGATTGATGTATTTTTCTATACTGGGGCTTCTTGGGGTTTGGTTAAATAACTTTCTCATAAACTTCCCCTCCTCTTTTTTTCCCTTTTCCAGATATTTCTTTTGATTGTTTTCATGTGCATAACATTACTGATTGCTAGTCTTATCTGCCTTACCTTACCAGGTGAGTCTTATTATGTTAAACTATGATAAAAACAACTCAGTATGTCGCCATGCCCAATGATAGCAGATGTTTTGAAACCATTGTTTAAAATTAAAAGGGAAAAACATGGAAGCTTGTCTCATTTTTAATCATTCGTCATCAAATTGTAATAATCTAAAAATCTAAATGACAGAGATTGCCATTCCCTTTTTGTTGTAGAATAATTTTTCTGTAAGGACAGGGCTTCAGGCACTGAGACAATCTCAGTAGTATGGAGTGAAAAAGAGAACTTAAACTCTTGCACCTATTTTATTGTTTAGAGAAAGAAAATATGTAGAATGTTTCCAGGTCTTCTACAGTATTTTCTTTAATTAAATATTCTGAAGGTGTCATTATTGAGTCCTGTGAAGAGCAGGGAGTTGGACTTCATGATCCTTAGGGGTTCCTTCCAGCTTGAGATCCTTTACGATTGTGTGATCTTGACAGATCACTAGGAAATTTTGTGAAGTGGCATATATATCGCTTTAAAATGTCTGAATAAGTGCTTCAAATCAAAAGCACTTGGTATTTTTAAAAATAATTTGGAATAAATGAAGCCATGTCAACCAGCTTAAATTTCATGACCTGTCTGCTATAATACCATGTAATTTATACCTTCTTGTGTTAATGATCCTAAAGTCAATAATGTGTTGAGATCAAAGTTATAAATTCTGCAGTTGTTTTAGTAGTAGGACATAAAATAATTCCACTGTAATACTAAGGAATGAAAACACTATTAAGAAATGAACTGTAGCAAGTTGGTCTCCCATTTTTGTCAGCTTCAGAAGCCCTGTCAGTAACTCTTAAAAAGTTACATGAGGCAGTGAAACAACCCAGATAGCTCACACAACTAAAGTTGAAGCTTATGCACTAATGCATGATCCCCTTTGCAGTTCTGAGGATCAGCCAACAGGGCAGTATTCATTGCTTTGTTTTGCTGTAGCTCAGGTCACACTGCTGTCATAATGAACATTTAGATGGAAAAGTAGTTCTGTGTGTTTATTTGGCATCATTTCTGAAGCTATTTGCATAGTAATTCACACATTTATGCATTATGGGTATAGTACCAAAATAACTGTTTTATGACGAATAAGATTTGTGCTTGGATATTTCAGATAAATTTGATAAGTATTTTTTTAATAGGCATCCTTCCCTAATACATCCAAAAGTATTACTGTATTTACCAGTGCTTGTGTTTTCAGTGTTTGCTGGCCGGTGGCTAATGTCATTCTGGACGGGGACTGCCAAAATCCATGAACTGTACACAGCTGCCTGTGGTCTTTATGTCTGCTGGCTGACTATCCGAGCAGTGACAGTGCTGGTTGCCTGGATGCCACAGGGTCGTAGAGTGATTTTCCAGAAGGTCAAAGAATGGTCTCTCATGGTGAGTCTTGAGAAAAATTTCTGCTGAATTACTAAAAAAATTATTAATGGAACTTGTTTCATTTTTTGCTTGCAGGCTTTAATCTGTGATGTATACTACAGTTTGCTTTTCAGACCATTTTGAAGCTTTTGTATCTTAGATTCCCATTGCAGAGGCTAACTATTTTTGGAAGGCAATCAGTGTAAATACACTTGTGTTTATATATATGTGTATACTTTTCTGTTTTCCTTCAAAGGCAAATATATTGCATTATTATCCCATGTGTTACTTGTTTAGTAACATGAAATGATCAAATGAAAAAGCCTAATAAAGCTGATAGATGATGACGACCATGTCTCTACAAAGTAGCTTGATGCATATTTTCAGAAGGATCTTTATCAGTTGTTGAACTTGTGTTGAAATAAAAGATATTTTCTTCAAAAATATTAATTATGAGTGTCTTGGTTTGAGACAAATTCAGAGAAAAATATCTTCTGATAGAAAGCAGTTCAGATTCTCAGCATTAAAACAAGTTTATACCCCACCTTTTTATCTTGGTTTTGATTTTGAGGATTTCTATGGTAGATTTCTTGCTAGTTCCCTTAAGCATCAATAGGATAAATGGTATCTTGTTATGGACGTTTTAATGTGCTTATTGAATTGTTACACTGCTCTTCATGTACTACCATGTTTCCCAAATACCTCATCCATCATTTTGTTTTTAGCTTCTTTAAGAAAATTCAGAGCTAAAACATAATCTCTACTTGTTCTTTGCCCCTTCTCCTTATCATATTAATTAAGTCAGGCTAGTTTTGTATGATGCATTTAAATTAAGAGAATTCCAAAATAAATAAAGATTCAAGCATGGTATTCTGAGTCCTCCACTTTTGAGACAAATATTCAGTCAAATGACTGAATTTTTAAGGTTTGTTTTTGCTCCAGAGAAAAATTGGCAGTTTTGGAAAACTTCTTCCATTTCCCAACATCTCAGAATATGCAATGTAATGAAGTGCCATTGCATAGTATTCCCTGTTGATAAGGTGAAGTCAAAGGTGATTTTATGGTTTAGAACTATATGAATAGTAGTAGGCACAGTCACAGGTTTTTCTGGAGCTGTATGGAATAGGACTCAGTCTTGAAAACTTGCATTTCAAAACAATGTATGTAGTAAAAATTATTTCTAGGGGTGTATATGTGTGATATAGAGGTCTGTGTAGCTTTGGGGTTTTTTCACAAGGGCTGTGTGTTTATGTAGTTTAAGTTACATTTTTGAGTTCAAACAAGGAATCCTCTGGTAAACATATTATTTAAATGTCTTGGTTTTTTTAGATAATGAAGACACTGATAGTGGCTATACTGCTTGCTGGTGTGGTTCCACTTTTGCTTGGTCTTCTATTCGAACTGGTCATCGTTGCACCTTTGAGAGTTCCTTTGGATCAAACACCTCTCTTCTATCCTTGGCAGGTCAGTTACTCCCACTCTTTTGCTGCTGTTGATATAAGGAGTATGGGCTGCCTTGTTTCCTGTGGGTTTGGTGCTTCAGAGCATTTTCCACAAGTATGTTTGTATTTGGCAGAGAAAAGGCAGCCAGTCTGGATGTGAGGATTATTTGAACCAAAAGGATATGCTGAGGAATCTAAACTATGAAAAGCTGAACTATTGTGAGATGACATCAAAGGATGCATTTCAGTGATCAGCTGCTTTTTCAGTAGCGTAATTGTAGAGTTATGTAAGAAGTTAGCATATCTCTATGTATGTATGCACAGGTGTACATAGGCTGATTGTTTTGGAAGGCTTTCTGCATACAGTTATGCAGTAAGAAGTTCAGGTAATTTTTTTTTCCTTGTAAGATTTTAGTTCAGTGATGAGGCACATTATGAATGTAATTTTGATATGCTTTAGGATCATGCTGATTTTGGGCTGAGTTGTCAAATCATTAATGCAAAATTTTGAAGTAGTTGTGTTTTGTTACTCTTCAGTCAAGTCTCACAAGTTGAGTGCAAATTTCTGTCCTGCAAGTTGGGAGACAAAATGAAGATACAGTAGATTGAATGACAAATGCTCCCATCACCTAGGCTGAAGTATGAAAGAAGTCATAACTCAAAGAAACCCAACTGAGGGAACCATAACTCAAAACATCTAGAATGACATTACTAAATAACAAGAAAGTATTCAGGGACAGTGACATTCTAAGCTGCCCATAGACAAGCATTCGTTTACTTTCAATATCCAAATGTTTGAAAGCTGTAATAAAAAAAAGATATGACTACTTATTTAATTATTCCATTATTTTAAAATCCAAGTATATTTTTGAGCTGAGTAGATGACCAGAAAATCAGGACATCATATAATGACAGTGGTAGATGATCGTGGTTTCCAACAATTCTGGAAAGCATTTGTAGTGCTAGCGATTATAAAAATTCTTTGCTATTGCATATTAGTTCTTTAAAAATTTTAAAAGAAGTATACTGAAAAACTATTTTCATGCAGCAGAACTTATTCAAAATACAGGATAAGTGGAATTTGCAACTTGTTCTAAATCAACAAGGAGCAATTAAAATTGAGACTGATATCCATTTTTCACAAAAACAAGAGAGTTATACAAAGGTTACATCCTTAAATAAACATAAATCAACTTTAACACTGGCTTTTTTTGGTAGCAGTTTTTAAAATTCTTTAGAATAGACATTAACAAAAGTTGTCTTTTTAAATAATCAGTTAAAGAAAATGTATTTCCCCAGCAGTGAGCAAAGTTAATTAGTCTGTGATGTCCCAAATCTTACCAGTTCTGTAGCTGTTTATTCTGCCTTATCAGCCTATATTTTGCATTCTATTTGTGGTGGGTTTTATTGAAAATCTCTTACAAATATCTGTAATCCAGAAAGGATGGACTTAGAATGTGAAGTGTTTACTAGAAGCCAGTAGTTATATTGTCCTAATTCCATGCCATAATAATTGCATTTTATGTTAAAACATACATTTTCCTCTGAATACTATGACTTTTTTTGTGAAGAGCATGCCTTAAGCTTTTCTTACATCAGGTAAGGTTTTGGGAATAATTAAACTTCAAAAGAAGGAAAAGAACTTGTTTCCTGATGCATGTGAACATCTCCGTATCTTTTTTCTATTCTTTTATAAAGAAAGGAAATTGACTTGTTGTTGTTAATGTACCACAATGTTAGTCAATTGCTTTAAGTGAATCTAATGCTTTTATTTTGTATTTGCCTTTGGTTTAATAGTAGTAGTGATTTTCCTGGTCCCAGGGAGCTAAATTTACAGATGTCAGTCTTGAGAACATCCTCTTTTTCATAGGAATTTTCAGATGATGTCATCTCTTTGAAGCAATGTCCCATGTAAATGGAAAAGTAATTATATTTCCACTTATAAGTATTATTAACACGTTACTCTTAAAGCTTTTGATTGTTTAAATCTTAAACAAAGATTTGTTAAAGCTAACACTGTATTTTTACAAAATTAGGACTGGGCTCTTGGAGTTCTGCATGCCAAAATTATTGCTGCCATAACACTGATGGGTCCCCAGTGGTGGCTGAAAACTGTTATTGAACAGGTAGGGAAAAACTGTCCATGTGAATTATCTGTATAATACATTTGTTAGTTTTTGAATGTGTTACTGAAAAGTGTTACTTTTACAGTAATGGAGTAATTGAGTAAAATTCAACTAGTCTGGTAAAAACCTTTTAAATTGTATAGCCTAATCCATTAAGGTACACTTAACAGTAAAACAAAAAAACCCTCAGAAATCTGAATTCAAGAAAATGCTGTGTATACATTTTTATCAGGTTTGTAATAACATGAGAAAGAAACATGATTATTTCTTCAGATGAAGTCCTTGTGTCCAAATACTTGTCCAGATATTGAACATTATTTACATCCACAACTCAAGAACATAGAATTTTGCCTTCTCTGCAGCTGTAGGGATTACCCCATTCATAGGTCAGTGGAGATGAAAGACACCATTTCTGTTTTCCTTTGATTATTAAGCAACACTGAACAGTTTCTGTGAGCAGTTCAGTCACATGGCCTGTTGTTTTCTCTGTCAGAAGTATTTTTCTTGGTTATAAGCTTTAAATTTCATGCTTGTCATCTCGATTAAGTATCTCAGTTGTTTGTCAGAAGGTAATTTTTCAGCCCTGCACTGTATGTGATGCCTGTGGTGCATGACCCAACCTCTGTACACAAGGTGCCTCTCATGAGTTAGTCTAGCACACAGTCCCAGTTATTAAATCACTGCAGAAATATAGTCTTAGTCTGGGAGTACCTTTTGATGCATTTACCATGGCTCCTTCTTCCATTTTGGATGCTCTCCATGGGCTATTTACACACTCTCCTGAGCCCTCCAGTCTGTGGGACAGAGGCCATTGTTTAGCTGTAGCAGGTAGCCATTCAAAACTGATCTTTTCCCATGCTTAATCTGGTTATGTTTTGACTTTAGCTTCTGGTAGTAACTGCAGAACCTTAAAAATTGTGGAGGCCTTTTTTCAGGCACGGACTCTACGTGCAGAGGCCCTGGTCTGCCCCACCAAGTACAAAATAAGATCCTATTTTTTGCCCATTACCAAATTTAATAATTTTTTCTATTAGCATATACAGGATCCTCTTCTAGTAAGTTAACAGCACAAAGTGATCCCAGGTCACCCACAAAACCGTTGTCCACAGCTCTATTAAGTGACCTTTCAGAAGGTCTCTTGCACTCCTGCAACTGAATCACAACTCTGTTCCAGATTAAATTGGTTTCTTGGGCATTGTTTAAATGATTTCCTGGAGCCCTCATGATGTAAATTGGCAGAGTTTTTCCTTCTTCAATTGTGGCTATGGGAACACCCATTTCCTTTCATAAGGAGAATTGTGTAAAACTTTGTAATTATTACTGTAAATGTGAAGCAAGGCTTTCTTGATTGACTTGTTCTACTTCTAACTTGTTCCATTTTAGGTATATGCAAATGGGATTCGTAACATTGACTTACACTTCATCATCCGTAAACTGGCAGCACCTGTAATCTCTGTCCTCTTACTTTCCCTGTGTGTACCATACATCATAGCTTCTGGTGTTGTACCTTTACTGGGTATGTATGCATTCGGAATACCTGTTTGTCTTGTGATGGTTTACAGCAGTGTAAATATATTTGTGTAAATAAAACTTCAAGCTCTTGTTTATAAAAAAACCCACAACCCCAAACAAATAAAAACCACCTCTTTTGCCAACAAGTGTAAATATTTAAAGACTTCAAAGAGTCACACCACGTTCCAGGAATTTTGTTCAAATGCTTCTTGAACTCTGTCAGGCTTGGTGCTGTGACCACTACCCTGGGGCGCCTGTTCCAGTGCCCAACCCTGCTCTGGGTTAAAAACCTTTTTCTAATATCCAACCTAAACCTCCCCTAACACAACTTGAGGCCATTTCCTCAGGTTCTGTCACTGGTCACCACAGAGAAGAAATCAGTGTCTGCTCCTCCTCTTCCCCTTGTGAGGGTGAGAGGACAGGGAGACACTGATTTCTTCTCTGTGCATTTTAGGTATCTAGCTAGTTTGGGACAAGAATGTTTAATTCATTTCTTCTTTGGCCAAACAGCCTTTGATTTGAGTCCCTCTAGAAGGTATACTGAGCTGAGGCCATCTTTTTCTGACTTGTCAGATTCTAAAGGAATCTTAGCACAGGTGAAAATCCTGGGTTTGTTTTGAGGTATTAATAGTTTGAAAATGTAAATTTTAAATATATAGAGTTTTTTTCAGACTTCCCTATCTCCTCATAATTGAGATAAATAATTTGATTAGAACCAGGGTAGATGAGCTTTTTCAACAACACTTGTCTTTTACTAGTTAGTTTTGATGCTAACATGTTCAAGAAGTCCCATTTTGTTCTTTAGTCTCATTTGAATGCTTTAATTGCACTGATTTTTCTGATACAAGGAGAAGTCAGTAAGCAGATAAAGAGAAGTTAATAAGCAAAAAGAACTGATGAGCCCTTTTTTTTTCTACTGTGGTTTTTCACTCTGTTAAGGGAAAACTTTCCATTCTTAGTGCTTCAAATTAAAAAGAACAGCAGCTGTCATGTTGGATCTTTGATGTAAATGGATGTGTAATTTATTTCACAGCTCTTTTACTGAAGTTACAGTATAACAAAAAGTATGGAAGCAAGTAGAGAACCAGAAATACATGAGTTAGTTCAGCAATATTAGAATATCTAAGGGTTGTGTCTTGTTTTGTAGGAGTTACTGCTGAAATGCAGAATCTAGTTCAGCGACGGATTTATCCTTTTCTGCTTATGGTGGTGGTTTTGATGGGAATTCTGTCCTTCCAAGTCCGCCAGTTCAAGCGCCTTTATGAACATATTAAAAATGACAAGTGAGTATATAGTGGGGTTTTTTTAATTTTTCCTCTTTATATTATAATAACTTCTGGTTGAATTCATGTATTGTAGATATCTAGGACTAAAAGGGATTTTATTAAGTTTTCTAGACAAATTACTCTTTAAGACAAACTGTTCTTGGCAGATGTCTTATCTGTGGTTCAGGTAGATAAACCCAGGAACAGACTGTCTTTATAAAGAGAAGACACTCACCCATGTCTAACATGAACATGTTTTCCCACAAATGAAGCTGTTTGTCTCCTCTGTAGTCTTGAATGACAAATGAATGTCATGAATTACAACATACCTGGAAGTTAAAATCATGTCTCAAGCTGCACCTTATAAAACCATTTCTTCAACTTTTCTGCGTAATTGTTTTTCTTACTCTTCCTACTCATTAGTCCAACTACCTGTTAAAGCATGTTCAGTTGATTTGATAGTTTGTCCTTACCAAATTTTGTGTGGTTTTCTGATGTTTTCAGTGATTATTACTTTGTATTACTCAGATGCCTGATAAAAATAATTTTCCTATTATTTTCTAGTTATCTTGCCTTGTTTAACCTTTTTTTTGTTTTTATTACATTATTTTTGGTGTTACTCTAATTAGCTTTTTTATTGGTTATTAAGAAGATTAGCAACTAATCTTCCTAGGCTTCTTTTTTCTTGAGAAGGAATAAATGAGTTTGTTGTGTTCATATTCTGAGTTGTCCTACGAGAGTTTTGTTGTCCAATAACTACAAAAGGAGTCAAACCTAAAACAGACTTCTTTGAATCTTAAATGTTAAGAAGCAACTGATAAGTTGTTTAGTGTAAATGTGAAATTAATAGCATCTAGCAATATTAAGAGAGTTGTAACTAAACTCTCGGCAAATCAATTTATATTTTAGCACCTTTCAACTGATCAGCTGATTTGTATCCTGTTCTCCACCTGCCTTCATAGTGTGTTCTGTAATATTTGGCCTCCTGTAGTATGTATAGCTAGCATTTGTATTTACAAATGGTTTTAGAGCTTATTGTTAGTATCTTTCAGGCAGAGAGTAGACTGAATTGCAACTTGCATTAACGTAGCTAGTTGCTTTCTTGTGTAAACAAGACACATAGATGGTATACAAATCTCTGAATATGTATCTTAAGTGAAAATTAGTTTGGTATTAAATGAGCTTATTAAATGTTGTAACATCCTCGTAGACAAGACATTTATATGACTTAATTGTCTTCAGGAAGTAAGCAGACACAGTCATGCCAGCCAGTAGAGATTTGCGCTTTAGAAATATGTGTAATTAAATCTTTCATGCAAATTTTAAATTTTAGAAGCATGTACAAGTTTTTGTGACATTCTAAAATGTACAAAAAATGTGTGATGGTTGTTGGTTACGGTACCGTGAGAAAAGGAGAGGTGGTGAAAAAGTTTGTAAAGGACATGACAGATCTTAGGGGAAGAATTCATAGGTGTGTAGGGCTCTTGTACATGCAGAACTAGCATGCAAATAGGAAGCATGGAAAGGAATTTAGGTGGCAAAAAGTGTGAACCAGTGATATAGAGCAAGAAAGGAATAATGTGAAAGGGATGAAAACTGTTAAGATGATGAGATACTGAAAGAGAATTTAACTATCACACTAAAGGAATCCTGCACTCCTTAAGCTTTCCATGAAGTAGCATCAGGATATTTTGTCTCCCTTTAAGAAAGATTAAGCAGCAGCTAAAGTTCTTCCTTTATATTTTATAGAATAACTTCTTATTGAAATAAAAAAACTTCGGCAGCAAAGGACATAGAGTGGATTTGTGTTACAAAATAGTATTATCTTGTGTTAATTTCTGTTTTTACTGTAATCCCAGGTACCTTGTTGGACAACGACTTGTGAATTATGAACGGAAGTCTGGTAAACCAGGCACATCAACAACTCCACCTCAGTCTTCACAAGAATAGATGGTCATATTAAACACCTTGACCTTCCCTTTGCCTTTACATGTCCTTTTTTCATAGACTCTTCTCGTCTTTGGATATCTCTCCCAATAATACTCTCAGCAGTGTTTTGGCTTCTGTTGGTAGCATTCAGATAGCAGTTAAGGCTCTGTTTCTTATCTGCATTTTCTGATGTTATAAATGCTGTCTGAGGTCTGTATATGTGTATATAGAAGTGTCCTGACACCCTAAAACCTTGGATTAAAAAGAATGTGCATTGTACATCTTTAAAAAGTATATTAATTTATTAAATCTAGTTGTCACTTTATTTTGGACTGCTGTTCTGTTGACAATGTGCCACAAAGCAATAGTGCGAAGAGGCAAGATGTTTTTATAAAATTTGGAGCTTACTTTATGGTGTTCATAACAGTTCTTATTGTAGTAATACAGTATGATTTTTCATGAGTGGAAAGGCCACGTAGAGAATATCAATAGTAAATAACTGTCTTACAGTCAGCAATGAAGTTGCTGTGGTGAGAACATAATGAACTATGTATCTTGCTGTCCGGTCTTTTTTATTATTTTGTATAACACCAAAGCTGTTGTACATTTTTCTATTGCCTGATTGTTTTTCATGTGTCAGAGTTTGTAATATTGTACAGTTGCTGTTAAATCAAGAAAATATTTCCTCTTCTGAGAATTCAGATGTACTTGTTGAGGCTCAGCTGGATTTTTCTGTTTGGTTGAAGGGGGTAGGTGAGTGTTGGCTTTGGGATCAGGATTTCATGAATTGAAACAGTAAGTATAAATTTACTAAGGCTAGGTGATGGAAGCATTTAAAGGTACCAATCAAAATTAGATAGGTTCACAGGTTAAATTGTAGCCAATTTCTTATCAATATTAGAATTTTCAAGAAAAGGGATGAACCTTAACTGATGTGCTTGCACAGCACAAAAAGCATAGTGTAAGCAACATCCTGACCTGATCCTTAGGTAAAGAGCTTGAAATCTTTTTTCTGTAAGTTACCAAAGTTGAAAATTGTAGTATGAATTTTATATTGCACAATTACGTTTAAAAAACCAAACCCAACCAAAAAAAATTCTCTCAGAATTGGTCACTGTGAATTTTTATGGGAATAATACTGAAGAAATGATGAATCATGTACCATTTATTGCCTGAGGGGCAGGAAAATACATATGCTATTAAACAGGCAAGGAAAAGTTAGCAGATTTTTTTGCAAGAGCACAGTCAAACAAGAGCCACCAAATCAAGTCTGTGTAATTTCTATATGTAAATAGAGTTCTTTTGCAGTAACGTGGGGGGCTGGGGGTTATGTAGATAAAGAAAATACATAGCAGTATCACAGAGCTTTAAGTATCATCAAATCACATGCTTAGATTGCAGTATCTTTCCTGGACCAATGCGGAAAATGTGAATATCCATTGCAGTAATGAGAAAATTGATGGAAACATCTAACTTGCTATTCAGTACACTCTCCTTCAGTATTCTGTACTTTACCATGTGTGTATATAATTAATACTTGAGAATCCGGCAGGTGCTTTTAAACTGTCATCTCCTTTTATTGATGTTGCATCTCTGATCTGATATGGTATGAGCTAATGTGGTCCAGGCTGGGATGGTGGTAGTTCATTTTTTTGGTGTCTGGACTCATGCTCTAAGGCAGTGTGCACAAGCCAAATACATCTGAATGTAATGGCTGGATGATTGGGCTGTCACTGTCAGATCCATACTATTTTACAGAATTACTGTTTCCCTGATGATTTTGAACCACAAATACTACCCTTTGGAGTGATTTATTAGGAAATTTCCAGTGAAATGAAATCATAGAAAAATAGCCAAAATATTTGTTTCATTCACTGTTGCTGATTTAATGCTAAACTGAGTATATATTCACCCCATATATTTTTGATGTGCATAAATATTGCATTTGATTATTTACAGTGGTGTACATTGTGGGACAGATATATTTTCACAATAATAAATTTGCTGGTAACATACATTCTTACTTATGCCAAGATTCTGTTTTTGACATACCTTTCACAAACAGCTCCAAAATGGTCTTGCCACTCAAATATTGCAAGCATTACTGTGCATCATGCAGAATTTGCAGTAGTGTGGTACTTATAACTTTGCATTTTTATCCAGACAAACTGGTCTTAATATTAAAATTTATTAAGAAAAAGCCTTTGTGCTGTTTCTTACTACTGGTATTTTACAACTCATGAAAGAAAATACTGAATCAGGCTAGTTATGCAACGTGAACTGCAGCTATTTTGATATAGCTTACATTATCGGTATTTGCCTTTTTTAATGGAAAACTGGTTTCAAATCCAACTGTTGTGGCTTTTGCACTGCTTTACAGATCCCAGGTGAAGTTTGTTTCCAGAACTGTCCATTGTGATTTTCAGAAATCTCATCTCCTCACTCCTTATTTTTACACATTTTTTGAAAGAATGTGGAGGTTGTAGAGAACAGAAATTAAACAACAGTCCTTTATAAATTGTTTTAAATTTCAGTGGTTTGCCTTATTGTGTGCTGTGTACTCCTCCAGCATAGAAACTTGATGAGTAAGCATGTAAGTTAAGTGGCTGTTTCTGAGACAGCTGGTGGGCACTGTACCAGTGGCTTCCATCTGTGCTGAGTGGTGCAGAATGGTGTGGGCTCCTATTACTTTTCAAATGGGACAGACTCTGTGTGTGTGTGTGTGTGTGTGTGTGTTTGTGTGCATGTGCGCCCTCTTCCACCACAATTTGTGTTGACCTTGGTCTTGACCGGAGGGTGTTGGAGGTGTGTACTGGCTCAATTGTATCCCCTTTGTGTGTTGAGAATCTAATGCCGCTGTTAGTTCTACAGGCCTTCATCCAAGAACTGTCAGATGGCTCTGTAGCTATCTTGTGCATATTGAAAGAAGTTAATTGCAGCACGGCTTTGACTGTTTTTACACAGATTATTTTATATTGATTAAAAATAGTTTAAACTCTGCATATTTTCTGTTTGTCCCTTCTCTGTTAAGCGAAGCCAAGTTACTTACTTGATTTTGTTTCTGAGGGCCCTTTGGTACCTGTAACTGCTTTGTGTCAGTGACTTCCTCAGTAAGATACCAACTCCAACCTATTACAGTGCTCACATCACTTTTCAGCTGAGTGCATTAATTTTTCCCTTGCCTTCCCCTATGCTTGCATAAAGGTCTTCATAAAAATCTCCACAGCAGCCGCGCTCTTCAGAGAACTCTGTAAAAAGCCTCACAAAGTCCTGTACCTTACAAAGCACAAATTACTGGGTTTTGATTGCCTGGCATGCTGATCAGCATCATTTTGTGTCCTTGGATGTCACTGTCCATTTTTTTTACATCTAGATTGGAAAGGTTTTGTGGTAGGGTCAATGTTCTTGTTCTGTTGCCTTGGGAATAATGGCCACTGTACAGCCTGGGCAATGGGCGAGGTTCTTGGCAGAAATTATGAAACAAATAGTGAAAACATTAAACAAGGAATTGAATCTTGGTAGTGTAAGTTCAGGATGCAAAATAAAGGAAGCTGTTTTCTGAAACAGATGAGGAAACAACTTTTATGAAGCATAATGGTGAGTTAGAGCTCTCTTACTCTGGCATTTCAGTTCTTAATTAAGTAACTGGAACTAAAGAGTTGCATAGTTAACAGCAATTTTTTTAAAGATGTGCTTCTGAGTTTAATTTCTTCATTAAGAGGTCCCCGTAAATTGAGAAATGATATGGTGAAATAAAAGTTACTCAATAATGGAAAATTTTAGAAGACTGTATTTCCAGAGATAAAATACAGTTTCAAAATTAACTGAATGTTTTGAGTTCAGAATAATACTGAGAGATGGAGCAATGGCAAGATTATTTCAGAGCTCTGCATATCATTTTTTCTGCTTACCTGCTGAGTAGTGACCAACACCAAAGCTGTAGAGGTGTATTCCCCTATATAAGCTGAAGTCAAACATCTGGAGCTGTCTGACTTCAAGCATTGGAGAAGGGAGTGGTATTTAACATTACTTGCCTTTCAATGGCTGTTTGTGTTCCTAGAAAAGGACATTAGCTTTACTTGAAATTCCTTGCTGCTTACAAAAACAGAGAACACTGCAAAGCTTGGATAGAGTTTCCGTATTAGAATCTAAATAGTGCAGAGCTGCACTGGTGTGCCATGTTCAGCAGATACAAACTACATAAGTGGCTTGCTAGAGTTAGGTAAGGAATGTGATGAAACTAAAAATACTGATGGATTAGAAGGGGGAGTACGTGGGATATTTTGACTAGTGAGCAGGAGTCGTGGAAGTTGGAAGCAGCAGAAATTCTAAGCTATGCTGCTATATAGCAGCATTTCTGGCAGTGTTGCTATAAAGCAACAATTACATCCATGGGTATACTTATAAATGTTCTTTATATACAAGACTCATATTATACAGTGTGGGGAAATACTTCAAGGACGCAGCATGGATTCATATAAAGACTATTTCCAAGATCATGTGACAGGACTAGGGGGAGTGGCTTCAAACTGAAAGAGAGTAGGTTTACATTAGATGTTAGGCAGACATTCTTTACTGTGAGGGTGATGGGGCACTGGAACAGGTTGCCCAGAAAAGACGTGGATGCCCCATCCCTGTAAATTTTAAAGGCCAGGTTGGATGGAGCTCTGAGTAACCTAGTGAAAGTGCTCATGCCTGTGGCAGGAGGGTTGGAACTAAGTGATCTGTAAGGTCCAACCCAGGCCATTCTATGAAAATACATTTCATTAAATACAGAAAAAAATTTCCACCTACATGCTGCTGTTTCTCATAATACAGTGTGGCAACTTTATGCATTATTTCACTGCACTGGACCAAATTGCTGGAAGAATTGAGAGTATGACATTTACTTTTTGAGCATTTTAAGGACAGTTTCGAGTGTGTGCAAGGACTGCAGATGAGAGATCATATGAAACTTGCTGTTTATCTGTTATCACTAGACACCTTTGAAAAACTGCATTGTGAAGTCCAATTTAATAGAATTCTATTCTGTAAGCTCCTGCAGGATAATGTTTGCTTCAGGCTTTTCTTGCTATAGTGTTCTTAAATGATGCTTTAAAACAACTAAAGGATAGGCATGTCATTATATGTCAGAAGTTTGCTGTTTTCATGTAGTTACAGGAGTCTGCAAAGTATTTTGAGGCCAAATAAGTAGCCTGTAGCTTATGCTAAGTATTCATGTTTTATGAAAGATTGAACAGTTGTTAAAATGTGGGCTTTTTGCTTTCCAGAGCCCACCATTTTATCTTTGTCCTGGATGGCCTCACATGTTTATCAGTGGGGACATAATGTGGATTAAAAAGGCCTGGCTTCAAATAAGATTGTGTGCTTCTGCAGTAACTGCTTGGCCTGTTTCAAGCATGCAGCACCCAAGTTTCTTTGGAGCGATGGCTTGTGAGGGGTTTCTGGAGCGAATAATCCTATTACCAAGTTCATTTGAGTGCTCAGGCAATGTACAGTCCATGTCAGAAGGTACAGGAGGGGTATTGCTTTGTAACCGAGAGATATGCTGGTGTCTTTACAGAGGATGGTTACCTCCACTGCAGGTTACCTCCAGTGCTGTTTTTATCTGCAGTGGAAAGAAGACTGTGGCAGAGAGGGCACTTTGGTTCCTCAGCATTCTGGAACAGTGGGAGAGCCCATGCTGCCTTGTGGTGTCAGATTTGGAGCAGCAGGTGCCGAGAAGCAGCTGGCACTGGCCGTGCTGCTCTCCATGGTGGCAGACTCACAATGGTGCTGCTGTCCTGAATGTCCAGGACTGTGGAACCTGAGCAGCAGAGGTTGCTTGTGGCTAAGCTGTCCTTGAAAGCAACAGCTACTGCGAGTAAAGGGGATTTTTGGGGATACATTTTTCAGCTCTTTTCAGCTCAGTCAGCCTTTTTTCACATTTCATCCAAGCCAGGAAAGGAGGTGCAGGAATGCCAAAGGCAAGATGGACATGCCACCCTAACACTGCTCAGCCAGCAGAGCATCCTTGTGGCCAGGGGACATGCAGGAGCCAGCAGGCTGTAGGGAGCCCAGGCATTCAGGGACCAGGCTCCCTGCCATTATTGGCTAGGCCAAAAACACGGTGCTAAGATGTTCACAGAATCATAAAATCAATTCAGTTGGAAAAGATCTCTGAGATCAAGACCAGTCTCTGACCAAACACCACCCTAGCAACTAGACCATGGCACTAACTGCCACATCCAGTCTTTCCTTAAACAACACCAGGTATGTTTCCACCGCCTCCCTGGATCGACCCTTCCACTATCTAATACCCCCTTCTGTGAAGAAATTCTTCTTAACGTCCAACCTTAATGTGCGCCCTGCCACAGCTCAAGACTATGTCCCCTTATTCTGTTGCTGGTTGTCTGGGAGAAGATGCCGACTCTCACCTGGATACAGCCTCCTTTCAGGCAGTTGTAGAGAGTGATAAGTTCACCCCTGAGACACTTCTTCTCCAGGCTAAACAACCTCAGCTTCCCCAGCTGCTCCTCACAGGCCTTGTGCTCCAGACCCTTCACCAGCTTTGTCACTGTTCTCTGGACATCCTCCAGCACCTCAGTGTTCTCCCTGAATTGAGGGGACGCAGGATTCGAGGTGTGCCCTCACCAGGACCGTGTACAGGGGAATAATCACTTCCCTCATCCAGCTGGCCACACTGTTGCTACATGCCAGGATGCCACTGGCCTTCTTGGCCACCTGGAGCCACTGTTGGCTCATGTTCAGCCGCTGTACCCTCCAGCCCACTCCGACCCCCCTTGCTGGTGTCCGTCAGTTTGCTAATGTTAGACTCAATCCCCTCACCCATGGTTCGGGTCTTTTCGAAAGTTTGTACAAAACAGGCGCTGCTCTCGCCCTTTAAACCACGCCGCCATCAACTTTCTCCCCCCGCCCAGCGCCCGTGCCGCCCGCCCTGGCCCGTCCCTCCGCGTTACCGGGGCAGCGGGTCGCGGAGCGGGGCAGGTGAGGCGCCGTGCCCGGGCCTTCCCCGAGCCCCGGGGCGGCCGCCGCGGGGGTGTCCGGGGGCGCTGGGGCCGTGGGGCAGCCTTTGGGCTCCGTGCGGCCTGCGAGGGGCCGCGCAGGGGCCGGGGACCGCCGGCGCTGCCTCCCCACAGCTGGGGCGGGTGGGCTGCGGGCACCCGCGGCTGGGCCGCCTGCGTCCGGCCACTTGCTGGCCTTAGCCTTGGTTCATGAACACCCGGGGCTGGTTTGGGGTGCGTGAAAGGAAAAAAATAGAAAATAAGAGCCAACATGAAGTGAAAGTGATGAGCTGATGGTTGTCTCTAGCAAGAGTAACCGATGACAGAGTAACGAAGGGGTGAAAGGGTGCAGAGGCTGCCTGACCAGGCTGTGCTTTTCTTTGCTCATTAGGTGTGTGTGTGTACAGGAGGTTCCCTCTGAACATCGAGAAACCCTTTTTCCCTGTGAGGATGACCAAGCACCTGCACAGGTTGCCAGGTGGAGTGTGGAGTCTCCATCCTTAGAGATACTCAAAACCCACCTTCGCAGGGATCTTTTGCACTCTTCTCATAGGTTGTGCAGGGAGTCCGACCAAGAGGTCTCTGCCAGCCTCAGGCTGTGAGGCTCTGTGATGAATGTCTTTCTGTAGAAAAACAGTTCTTGCAGTGGTTTTTTTTCCTGATTATATTTTTATTCTTTTATTTGACTGCTTCCCAAGGGTACATGCACATACACCTGTATTCCTTCCTCAATGTTTTTCTGTTGTCCCGAAATTCTCAGCTTTTTTGCCTTCAGCTTCAGTTCCTTGGCTAGAGCTGTATTTTTAAATCATTACTGAAAACACTTGACCAATGTGGTAATGAAATGCGCACTTTGAAGTCTGTTCCTGATGCAAATTGGCTGTGTTGGAGTGATGAAGATGCTGTACCTTGTCTGCATTTCTCCATAAATAAAGTTCTAAGTATGGTTTGATCCTCAAAGGAGCCTTAAGTCACAGCAGTTGCATTCCTCCATCACTGACTTTTAATTTTTTTCTTTTCCATTGCAGGAGAATTCACGTGAGAAAGCCACCTGCCAGGTACTCTTATTTTTATCTTAAAAATTAAAAAATCTAAAGGGATAGAGGATTCTGTTGCATTGATTCCTTTTTTGATGCTGTTGCTTTCACTGCTCCTCCTTTCTGCAAATAACTAAGGAGTTTTCAGTTCTTGTTGCTAAATCAACTTAAGCATGCCATAGTTTGTCCTGGAAATGATGAAGAGAGTACTCATTTCCCACCAAATGTGCCCCATTGCTCTGATGGGAGAAGAACCATACAATAACCTATGTCTGTCCCTTCTTTTGGATTCTGGGCAACAGAATTCCTTGCAAGAAATGAGTTACATCCTGAATGAGACAAACACACCTGTAGAGCTGTATGAGCTAAGTGCATTGTGTGCTTGCAGCACACATGGATGTTTTGTTTGTCACTGTAATTGTTTTGATGTAAAGTCTGTCAGGAGCACAACTTAGTAACTTTTTGCTACAGCATTTTTTGAATACATAAGACCAGTAGAAACTTGGACATCTGCATACTCTGGCATCTGTACATAAATGCCAAAATTTTCCTGGGCATGCAGTTGTGAGTTGTCAATGTAGATACCTTTCATGTTGGCATCTGTGGTGCCTGTTTTACAAATTTGTGTTATGGTATATTTGAGGAGAAAAATCAGTTTAAAACGATCTGAAGATACCTGTTGAAGTAGTAGCTATCCTCATGCAGAGCTGCCCAAGCTCCAGTGTTTTACTTGGTGTTGCCACCAAGTTAAAGATTTTTAGAGCCATGCAGCACTTACGTTTACTCTTCCAAGTCTGTCAGCTCTCCAATAGCCCCAGCTATCAAGCAGGACAGGAGGGAATTTGGGGACAGGCACTGTTCATTCCCGTGTGCACACACAGTTTTTCATTCACATCCTGCATCTGTGAAGTGCTGTTTTATTTCTTTCAGGTCCTTGTGACTGGACACCATGCCTCTTCCAGAAACCATGTTTTGTGCTCAGCAGATCAAAATCCCCCCAGAGCTGCCTGATATTCTGAAGCAATTTACTAAAGCCGCTATTAGGACTCAGCCTTATGATGTTTTGCAGTGGGCAGCTGCGTAAGTATGATGTTCACTTAACAACAGAGAGCTATACGTATGGACCCTCAAAACCTCACTGCTTCTCTTTACTCTATAGTGGACCTGGCTTTGAATGTTAAATCAGCCTGTACATTGCATACACACTTCTGTGTATTAATGCAGTATGTAAGCCTTTTAAAAATAGGGTGGTATTTTAATTATTTTCTGTTTCCTTGATGTTTAGGGCTGGCTTCCTTCTGAAATAGCTGGATTTCCATACAGAAAAATGCATCTTAAATTGCTTTTTGTTACTAGTTTTTCTATTTGAAAGACCAACCCTTTTTCCTGTTGGTTTGGTTTGGTTTTTCTTCTCTCATCTGAGATTTAATTCTTGGAATTTAAAGGTAAAAATAGACATTGGCTTTCTAATTTTTAAGTTTGGTTAGGTTTCTCTTCTCTCTTTCTGGAAAAAGTTCCTGAAAAAATGCACCTTTGAAGTGATAATCCACATAATAAATCTCTTGCTATAAAGTTGGTTTAGATGTTTAAATATTTCTTCTTTAACATCTATTTTTTTTCTTTTACCTGAACTGCTCACTATAATCTTTTCCTATCCTATGGTTTGTGAGGGCAAGCTCTTGAAAGACATCTGCAAGATGTTCTCAGCTGGGGGAATTGGAAAACGTCTGTACTGTGTACATGTGGGAGGGGAGGCTGTTAACAAAGCCAGGCTGCAATGTGGTTTGTCTGTTAACAAGAAAAGAATCTGAAGCTGACTTGTTACAGCCGCAGTGTTGGAGAACGCCAGCAGGAACACCTTAAAATGGTGTGGCGTATCTCTCTGGCTGGAGCCTGCTGGGCCGTGGGGCTGGCGAGAGCAGGGGCAGCGTGGCACTGCCAAGGCCTCGCCACCGGCCAGCCCCGCCTCTGCCGGGCGGCTGCGGCTGATCGCACACCCCCTTTCCTGGAACATGCTCCGGTGCAGCTGGGCAGAGCAAGATCTGTACCTGGGAGCCGCGCAAAGCAGAGCAAGGCGGTGGCTTCACACGTGCTGCTGGTGTTGTAGTGCTTGTCCCTGTGAATAATCAGATGGGGAAATGGATCTGGCTGAAAAATAGCCCAGGTGTTATATGTATGTACATAGCGTGCCTCTGTTTCTATACAGTCACACTAATTCACTTCTGGAGTGCTGCCTGCTGTGTATTTTAGCAGGTATTTGCACAGCATGGGATAGCCTGGACATGGGACATGGGTGACCGGGGCGGATGAAGCTGGACAAGTGGAGAAGCTTTTAAATTAGATGCACCTGAATGAAAACTGAGTTTTCCTTGCACAATTCAGATTGCTGGCCAGTTAAGGCAGAAGCAGCTCTTAAGGTTGTAGCAGCCTTATAATTAAAAGGATGTGCATCTAATGCCCTTTATGGTCTACTCTTAAATTTTATTTTGGAGTGGACAGAAATAGCAGAAATGCTGATGAGAGAGTTGCAGTGTGCATAGGCAGATGTGCATTTTGGGCAGTGCGTGAGGGGAATGTTAAACAGATGAGCCCTCGGGTTCATCAATCAAAAGAGCTGAGTATATAATGTACAAAATACGTTAATGCTGGAAGAATTATCAGAGTGTCATGAAAAGGAACATGTAAAATCTAAAGATTGTGGTTTCTGGGCACCAGAAGATGGGAGCTGTGCATGTGGGCAGCTTGCCAGGTGCTGCTGCTCCTGGCGGGGAGCCTGTAGATTCTTACACTGAACTGTAAGAGCATTTACTTCTGTGCAGTTTGTAATGGCCGGAGGCACTGAGGTGTGTTGCTCTTCCCATTCACTTAGGTATTTTTCAGCCTTGTCTAAAGGTGAACCCCTTCCTGTGAAGGAGAGGATGGAAATGCCTTTAGCAACAGAGAAAGCAGATGCTGGTTTGACCCCAGGACTCCTTAAGGTCTTGCACAAACAGGTACAAGCTGTTCTTTATCAAATGCAAAATGCTATGGAGGAGTGTTGTTGTGTTGGAGATGATTGGGAGAGAGACTGTCAAGTATTTGAAGTATTTTGGGGAGACACTGTGTTCTTAAATTCATTTTGGTTTTTTGAGTTCTTATTGTGGTACCATGATTTTGTTCACAGCTTTCTTCCAAAGGCATGGTGACTGTTGCAGAACTGAGAGAAAAATGGAAGCATTTGGGCTTGCCAGAGGAGCAGCTGGAAGCTATCCTGCAATTGGACAGTTTTGGCGAGGAGGTGGAATGGATGAAGTTTCTGGCCCTTGGGTGCAGCGTGCTTGGTGGGGTACGTTCACAGCAGGAGCCTTCGTATCCAAACACAAGTGGTTGTGTAGGATCATATACAGGATAGACCATAGAACAATTAATGCAGATGGACTTGGGGAATGGTGATTGCTTTTGCAGCAGCTGGCAAAGTGGCTTGCTTGTTTACTTCTGTTGCCCATCAGATTTTGGTCTGGGGAACTTAATCAGAAGGGTGGCCAAGTCCTCAGTTTACTGGAGTGGCAGTAGAAGAGCAAGTATGTGTGCAGGGAGGTCGTGCTGTGTGAGAGAGGATGACAGAGGAATGATGCTGATGGCATCAGTGTAAGTGTCCATGGAGGAGAACTGGAGGGAGAAATTAAAGAACCAATTTTTAACTGATTGTGTAGCCAATTAAATTTTCACAGCAGCACTTAATGTTACTAAAGCTACACTTAATTCTTTTAATGTCAGTAATAAAATCTCAGCAGAGCATTTCAACAGAATGAAAGATTATAAAATGAATTAAGCTGATGTTCTTATAAAGAATAATACTTTTAATGGTTTCTACAGTAGGGAAGAAGAGGTACTAAAAATAAAATATATGCAAAATAATATTTTGTGAATGTTGCAATATCTGGAAACTCTGTTCACCTGGCCTGGCAATGCAATTGTGTGTGTATATCTATCTATCTATCTATCTATCTATCTTTTATTTCAAATGTGTATTTCTTGATTCCAGTCTCCCTCCCTAAATGATCATGTAGTTTGGGCTCTTTTCTTAATTTAAAAATAGTAACAGCAACATTACTTATCTAAAAAATAACAACCCCTCTCTCCCCCCGAAAAAAAAAAAAACCAAACAAACCAAAACCAAAAATGGAGTCACAGGAACATCATTCTGATGGAGCTAGACAGACTAAATTTCACCATCTCATCATCCTTTTGGATATTAAGTTTGATTTCAGTATTACATAATGAAACCTAAACTAACCTAAACCTAAAGAGAAATACATACACAAGAAATTTACATTCATTTCCTGCATCTGTAAATTGTGTTTACAGTCAAACAGGGCCACAGCTGAGATACAAGAGTAGACAAGTATGAACTTCTTAAGAGCATCAGTCTGAAGTATCTTGTTTGTAAAGCACTGATGCGTCTTTAGAAAAGCCTTGGAGAAATGACCACACAGGTAGCCTGTTAAATTGTCTTTCAAAGGTGGCAAAATGGATATGAATAACTTTGCTGTGTTGTGAGAGAGAGAGCATGGCAGCTTGGGGTGGCAGGACCAGAAAGGGCAGTAGAGGGGTAGCTAAATGCATAGTGTAGACTTGGCCATCATAGAGTCAGCTGCCTCTCTTCTCCCTGAGAAGCCTCCCAGGGGAGGAGATACATTAAGTGAAACTGTTAAAGGATTATAAGATGACACTTCTCTGGCCTAGATCTTAAACAGATACTGCATTTATTTTAAGTACTGCTATTCTACTGTTAGGAAGTACTATCTTTTACATAGATATTGCTTGCTTGCTAATGAAAATATAAGAGTAAATTTTGAAAAAGTTGCAGCGAAAAATATTAAGACTTAGGTTAAAGAAAGCCTGTGTGGGTTTGGTTTTTTGTTTTTATATTGTCTGTGTGGTTTTATTTGTTTGTGTCTTTAATGGCATCCAACCAGTCTTTGACTGAATGAAACTCAATGCTGAATTTTTCCACTTTTCCCCATATAGCTCAGCATGCATAGGGCACTGGCTTATCAACACCATATTAAATAAAGGATTTTTTCAAATTATATTTGGAACTAATAATTTGAGGCATATTTTTTAAAGGTAACTTGGATGCTATTGGCCTTTGACTAAACTGAAATATTCTTTAAATACTTTTTGCCTCAGGGCTTTTTCTGCTATCTATTAAAATTGAACTTGCATAGAGATAGGGGAAACAGTAAATATCAACTAAAACAGAACCTAAAAATTATATAATATAATAAAATCATGAAACCTATATTCATTTTCAGGGAGTTGCTGCTGAGAATTCATTTAGAAGCATTAATATACACACACACACAAACATCTTTTACTAAATACAGTGATGTTGGAGCTTTTACAGCAGCAGAACAGCAATTTGGCCCTATTGGAGACAGAGCTCAGATTACCCTATGTCATCTTTAACCATCACAAGATTCTGGTATTTTTTCTCCTGTCTCTACTAGAACTACATTATTGTTTCCATGCTTGGACCTGCACGAAAGAGTAAATTTGGGGTTTAAAGCTAGGCAGAGATGATAACACCTTCATCTCATTTACCCTCACTTTTAATGGCTTACAGTGTGGATTTTGTCATGGTATGCAAAGGATGTTCATGGCTCTGATACTTTTCCTTTCCTTTCTTGCCGGAACCCCCTGCAGTCCTTACTGAGTTCAATGAAACAGGCCTGCCAAATCCTAACAAGAGACCCAGAAGGCGGAGCAGCTCGAATTCCTTTTGAAACATTCTCATTCCTTTATTTGTATTTGGCCAGTATTGATGGAGAGATATCAGAGACAGAAACAAATGCATTCCTCCAAGAAATTCAAGAACAAGCGTAAGTAAAAATCTGTGCAAGGAATTTTAATGTATCAATTGCCTCTGGGTTCTTCATAAGCCTTTAATTTCAGGTGAATAGTCCATTTTCATTTTGGGCATAGCCATGATGAGAGGAGTACAGATTGACTAAGATTGTATCAAAAGTATACATAGTTATTTTTTGTCAACTTCATTGTTTGCACTGTTAAAAGATAAATTGTTATTTATTCATCTTTCTCTGAAATATGAAGTCTCTATCTGGTGGTGTAATTTTCCCTGTAGGAAGCTATTATATACAGGCATGTAACATCTGCATATTACTGGTTCTGGAATGAGCAGCAGCCTCTGGGCTGTTCCTTTGATTTTACATAGATATAAACCAGAGAGAGAGGCTGGGAGTTCTCTCATTGTATCCACAGTCACACACAGGTCATACGAAATGCACTTTAACCAATTAAAAAAGATCCGTAACAGGCTTGTCCTCCCAGTGCTGCCTGCGTAGCATGTTTGCATACAGACACTTAACTCTTCCCACCATCTCTCTGGAATTGTTCTTTCTGTGCATGGTGGGCTGAGAGGACCCCAGAGGCACTACCACCATCGCTGCTGGGCTCAGCCCTGGCCAGCGGCAGGTTTGTCTTGGAGCTGTCTGGCATTGGCTCTGCTGAATGTGGGGGAAGCTCAGAAGCTCACAGAAGGCACCACTATGGCCCCTGCCTCCCCCCAAGAAACATTGCCACGCAAACTCCATACGCTGTCTTAGATTGCCACCAGTTCCAAGTTCATGGGAGCTTGAAAGCAAGAGGGTACAAATTAACTGTTTCATCATTAGTTATTAGATTGGCAATTTTCAGTAAGAACCACTTTTTAATCACACCCCTTTTGCTTGCATTTCATATAGCCCTAAACTGTACCTTGTCCAACACACTAGAATTTACCATGTGAAAGTGCCATTTAAAAAAATTTGGTTTATTCCTTTCCAGGGACAAGCACTGTGGCATGGTACTGATTAGACACTTCCTGCCATACTCCTTCATATTTTATTGATCAACCCTGCTCTTCAGCATGAGGTGAGAGGTAAAAAAAAAGAGGAAGGAATAAATAAGTTCAAGAAAATCATTTGTGTTCAAAGTACCATAATTTGCACATTTCAGAGCAACATGATCCTCTTCTCTGGCATTTCCTTTTCTTTGTCCTACCCTTGAGATGGCCCTTCAGGGGATGTTAATTGAATACATGGTTATACTGTTCTCATGCCTCTCAAATACTGATGGCCACCCCTAGGGTGTGACCCCTTCACTCATCTGCTTATTTTGAGCAAAAGTTGTTTTGTTAACGAGCTTCCTACCTACACTTTGTAAGTGATGGTTAAGTAAAACATGGAATTCAGTTAAGACTGGGCAGCTGTAACTGGAGCATTTCTCATTATGCTTCTGGTAGCACTGACATCATTTTGACTCTGGCACAAATACAGCTGGTGTTTGGACTACCTTGTCTGCCTGGACATCCTCTATTTAAACAAAATGTTTTATCAAACCCTGCTAAAAGAACTTAATGGGAACCTTGTGGCTGAGCTGCTAGACAAAACCAATGCAAGGACTGCAATGGTTCCAATTGTTTTCCCTCTAATTGGAACCCTCTCAGAACTTAAATACATTTTTTTCATTTTTGGATAAACTTGTCTAATAAAGATGTTTTAAAAGATGTCTTGTTTTCTGACAGGAAAAGCTGCTGCACTTGTCATGTAGGTGAGGAATACCTGACACAGAGTTGTTTGGTTGCACTGCTGTAGCAGGTATAGAAGCCTAAATCCATCAGAAGTAGACCAAATATTTAGTGACAGATAATCACACTTCATTGCAGAAACAATTGAGGTATGAAAGACGATACTAGTGACTACAGTAAAACTGGAAAGATTCCCTTTGACTGAGAAAGCCACAACCAGGAGCAACATGGAGTGCCCTCTTCTGGCACACTGATCAAACAAGTATTTTAGGAAAAATGGATCTGCAAGCTTGTTCTTTTATAGTTGCTTACTTTGTTGAGGCAAGCTTGGCTGACGGTGACTGACCTTGCTGAAGTAGATTGTGTGAGGAATTAACAGAATTGCACATCCTTAATATATATCTGCATGTTTTAAGTCTGTTTTATCAACCTCTATCACAAATATTTGTATGATAGTCCACAGGATGGGAAGTCTTCCTAGTTGCTGGGAGGAAATGCATCTGGTGCTGGAATATGGTACTCACCAATATCCTGAGTGTTCTTAGTGCCTCCCCGCTAGCTTCTGTGGAGAGCTACATTCTCATCACTTTTGCCAGATATAGAGCCAAATTTTCTTTGAGCATGAGCTTGGGAACACTAACTTTTGTGTTACTGTCCATGTAACACCAGCTGCAGTTGAAGATGTTTTAGCCTGTTGGAGAACTGTGAAATCTGCCCTCTGGTAACATGCTGTAATTAGGCAATTAGAGGTGACAGTGTTAGGTGGGAGGCGAAGCTCTCTTCTCTCTTCTGCCTTCCCTGTTTGTAACTGATCTGGACTCCAGCGATTAGCTCTGTTCTACATCCACTACCTATGGGCCAGGAAGGCCACTAAGTACAACCTCTCTTCAGCCTTGTCAGACTAAACTCAAATACATGAAAGATCAATATAATTTATTAATAGGTGTATAAATGTTACAGATTTACACATTTTCTGAAATATACTGCTTCCATCCTGACAAACCTTGAAACTTTTTTGTCTCCATGCAGCACAGATGTGATGCAACACCAATATTATGTGCACACCTTTACTGTCTGGGGCAAAACAGCAGTAACAATAGTTCTTGTGCAAGTTATGTTTTGAGGAGCTGACGAATAAAATCATCAGGTTCTTGTTTCTACTTTCTTCTTTTATGGTTGTGATACTTGTCTTCATCCCTGAAACAAAAACATAAACATTGTGTGGGCTGTTAGGCTCAGAGTGACAAAGTCTGAAGAGAAAAAAACAAACTTGGAAAATGGAATGCTCTCATTAAATATAGTCATGTCCTCCACTAAGAAAAGAAAGTAAACTGCTTTTTAGACAGTTTATTTTCCACGCTGCTTTAGTCAAAGCCTTGTCACGCAGTGCCAGAGTGGCAATTAGTTTAGGATGAATGGCATCACAGTGTAATGAAGCCAGCTTTGAGAGAAGCCATCATTGCCATCCACACAGTTATGTAATGCATTTACCCAAACACACGAGGGACAAAGCAGCATTTCTTCTGCACAACAGTCCTCATGTCTGCTCAAACACAGGTCCCACACACCTGTGGTCCTGCAGATGTTGATGGTATTAAAAGGTGTGGCCTAGATTTGTTTTCTTTTGCTAAATTGTATGTCCAGCAGTACTGAAGAGCGACAGCATTGTTTTGAAGAATCTAATCTGGAAAGGCTAGTATATGCGTATTAGTGAAACAAATAATCCTATTTATTAAGGTCTAGAGCAAACTAGAGCAGAAATCAGCATTAGACATGACAGGCACTTAGTTGTGGATGAGGAATATACTGTCCATTTAACCATGTTGATCAAGGAGTAAAATAAATAGCATGTTACACTACTGTTGCAGTCCTGCAGCGTGGTGCAGAAAGTGCCAGCTGTCAGATGTGAGGGTAAATTCTGAAGTCTGGATCACAGTTTATGATCTCACAGCATGTTTTGTTTAGTATTAGTAGCCTCATGCCACTGACTTGTCATACTGCACATGAGGTTAACCTAGCTTTTTAATTGGACTAGGTATTCTCAATCTCTGCACTAAATTCTCATAGACAATGGCTATGGCTGCCTGATTCAGAAGAAGTCAGATGTCACTTATGTCTGCTCACCTCTCTCTTTTTCTCCGAGAGTCTCTGTCTTTGCCTCTCTCACGACTCCTTCTTCGTTTGCTTGGACTCCTGCTGGTGTCTCTCCTGTGTCTCGTGGATTCTGTATCCTTACTGCTTCCCCCAGATTGCCGTGAGTCCACTGAAGCCGACCGCCTGTCTTCCCTTCTGAAATGTAGTTAATCAATAAAAATAGTTTCACTGTCAGTTTCCAGTACCAGTTTTGTAATGTAATGACCTACTAATGATGTAAGCCAGAGGACATATCTTTTATTAAGCCTCTCTAAGAAATACAATACCTCCCAAAAGAGGCCCAAAGACCACGGTCTTACACGTGCATATCTCAGCACACTATTTAATCCAGTTATTTCCTATAAACACTTCTCCTCAGTCTTAACCACCTCTGCTTGTGAAAGAGAAGGTAGTAGAAGGGGTTCACTCTATTTTGCTTTAAATCTTTAACTCTTCAACCACCAGTCTTAAGTTGCAACCTACAGTGGAGAACCCAAGTCCTGATCTCTCAGAATCACAGAATTATTAGGGTTGGAAAGGACCTCTGGAGATCATCTACTCCCCATGCCAAGGCAGAGTCACCTAGAGCAGGTTACACAGGAACGTGTCCATGTGGCTCTTAAATGCCTCCAGTGAGGGAGACTCCACGACCTCCCTCGGCAGACTGTTCCAGAGCTCTGCCATCCATTCATCTTCATTTTAATGCTGGAAACAGAGCATCACTTTCTAGTTTGTTTCAAGAACATTCTCCTCTCAAAGACCTGCTGAAGAGGCACAAATAGGCTATCACTAGGTCGTGACTCCACATTTACTTCAGTGACAAATGTTTGGAAGGGTGTGCAATGCTGCTTGACACAGCAGAAATACGCACAGCTAAAACACACTCCCAATTAGCACAGCAGCATTTGCAGGGATAAGAACTGTAAAGCCTCCCCATATTTATTATGTTATGGAAACCTTTACTCTGAGGTGTAATTTAACTACCACATGTCATGTGGTAGGGAAGGGTAAGAAGTTGTGTACTTGTATTTCCAAGTGTCCTACTCTACCCAGCTACAACATATGCACGCATTTAGGGGAGCACTATTCATCCCCCAGCTCCACTAGAAACTACCTGTTCAGCTGAATCACTTACAACTAACCTACTTACCTCTGAAAGATACTTATTAATTTTTCCCCATCTTTCATGCAGGCAGAGCTTCTCAAGCAAGACTTAATAAAATGAGTATAAAATAAACTGTGCATGTGACTCAGATAAGATTGGTATGTGCTATTAGAAGAAAGCGGTAAGATAAAATTACAATCTGCTCCATGCCCAAAGAATCTGTCAGCTGTGCTATACCTTCCTGAAGATTTTGACTTTCCTCCTTCACATATCTCTGCATTATCCAACCTGTTCTCTTCCTGCCACTGATTGCTGAGTTCTTCCATATGCACACCAATCACATCCCGAATCACCTGGAGATTAAGATATGTTAAAAACAAACATGTCATGGTAGGGCCTGAACTAGCACTAGACAAACTGTAAACATCTCAAAAACCCAAATCCCACAAAAATCTCCCCCAAACCCTGTACATCAGATGTTTGAATGACAAGTCTTATTTGCAGACACATGTTTTAGCATAAATTTAAATAGCACCATTTTATGACAGTGAGCTATATCTTGCTGGCATTTTCACATTCAAAACTCAGCAGTTAGAAATGCTTGTTATTTGTAACTTGCTGCAACAAACCAAAAACATTCCTCTATAGTTTGCAACGATAATAAAGCAGGGTACAAGAAGCAGAGAAAGAGATATATTCTTTGTCTTTGGAAGAGTATATAATAGTTTATGCTGGTATATAATAAACACATTAGTGCAAAAAAGCCTTTATTTTCCGATCTCACCTCAGTGTAGGATTTCTTTGTTATATGAACATTCTTCGCTCTGTAAGATTGCCGCCGCCTTTTGTAATCTCGCATTTCAGCCAGAATTTCAAGATGGGACTTGGGACCTTTCTGACTATCATCTGGCAAAAATTTTGGAGTAAAACAAATGGTCATTAGCATGACATTAGCACCTGCAGGTATGCAGGCCTTGTTTGTTCAAGAATATAAAATATACTGTGTTCTTTCTCAAGTTCCTCCTGTATTTTGTAACTATGTTGAATTTATCTCAAGCTTCCTCCCCAGCCTTCTTTCTGGCTGTTTGCACACAATTAAAAAGCCACCAAGCAAACGCTGTTATGTGATCTCAGGTTCCGAACTGTGATCCAAACCAATATAAGGGCTTGTGATTTGGTCAAAGGCCTTCTAAATATGGGTCATGTTTTCAAAGCCAGCATTATAGTAAGATACAGAATGAGAAAGCCAGATTTACATCTGTAAAACATTTACCTCTGTAGATGACAAGCACTGTCTCACCTTCTAGGCACAGCAGGGCCTGCAGGGTGACACAGATGCTTTTGCTGCACTTGGTACAGTTACAAACTGGCATGACTCGACAGGGATGAGAGGCCCCAGACCAATACCAAAGTATGTTGCTCAAGAGCCTCACCTGGATGACTGCCAACCTCTCCTGTTCATCTTTTATTCTTAAGAAATCTTTAATCTCATCATCTCTTACAGAAAATAACTGTTCCAGCTGCACAGCAAGTTGGCAACATTAAGCAACCTGAAGTCAGCTGCAGCAAAGACAGAAGATCCATCCACTGAGATACACACAATACATGTGCCAAGAGCAGAGCATTGAGGCTTTCCCAGAAGGAAAACATTATAAAGGACACCAAATTACCATTTTGTGATGCCAGGTCTTTGCTGTGGCTTTAAGAACAATATGCTCTCCCCCTTGCAAAAAATAGCACAACCAATTCTGTTTGGCTTTCAACAAAACTCATGTAACTGGACAAACTGAAAGTTATGAGCCAAAAATTCAACAACAGATCATTCTTCAAACCTTGGGTGATTTTTGCTGCTAAATCCACAAAGAGATCACTGTCATTTTCCATTATCTGGGATCTAGACCTCTGCTTCTTCGTTTCCTCAACAACGTAATCATAAAGAGCAAGGCGGTCAGCTTGAGTCAGGTCACAGGTGAAACGCTTGTGGTTTTGAGGAACTTCTACAGGCAGTAATGAGTAAGATCCTGAAGGTTGGACAGAGAGCTGTTACTTGTGAAGTCGCATAATTATACAGGAAAATACCAAGAAGCTCAACAAACAAACAGTGCAGTAAACTCCCATGCTGTTTTCATCCTTCCCCTATATATCTGAAAGAAGTTTCAACTTTCTTAATTAGAAAGGATAAAAACTGCTCAAAGACCCCTCCCAAGCCCCACCCAGGCTGTATAACCCCTCTTGATTGCTTACACAGATACAGGTTTTCATATGCCATGAAGGAATCATACTAGATTAGATCAAAATGACACTCTGTAATTTTCCAGGAGTTTCAGCTCTTGGTTTACAACCTAAATCAAAAGAGGCTGCAGCTCTTAATTTTTGAGTTTATCTTACTTCTAAAATGTTACATAAAGTACTAGCTGCAAAATACCTCTTCTGCCAACAAGAATGAAAGCTTCTAGGAGACTAGATAACAAAGCACTGTGTAAATCTGTCTCACTCACACTGTCACCTTCTCTGCAGAGCTTTTATAATAGACTGCTACAGGAATTTATAGCTAAAAGGACTACAAAGACACTTTCAAAGTGCTCCGGATCAATTCAGATAACTGACCTAAAGTTATGGAAACAAACACACTGCCTGCACACTCCTCTTTCCCTGAACCGTCAGCCTGGTACTCGCTTCTCCCATTCCCCAGTTAAAACACATATGCCTCCTAACAAATAAATCCATTCTCAGTCCATTGCAACTGCAGTGAAGCAAACTCCCTAAAGATACAAGATGCAATACTCTAGGACATTGCCTGCAAAAAAGCAATTTAGTCAAAAATGTTCAATTTTCCAGCAACCATTGACCTGACCTCCATAATCCTGCTTCCCCCGACACAATCCCACACATCTCCAGGCAGACAGAAGAGCCAACACGTAAGAAAGGTGTATGCAACGCTCTTCACAACAGCAAACCTAGAGCTTCTCTAGATTATTCAGCTCTTAACAGAATCTGGGCCATCTTTCACATCCTACTTTTACTAAAGACACCAAAGAAGAGGTAGAGGAATCACAATAAATACAAGATTTCATGACTACTGTACTTGGAAGCTAAACCACAACTGTTTTAACATGAACAAATGGATTTAAACACAAAAACTAGAATTCTATTCTTCAAGTGCACTGTTCTTACAGAGTCACAGAAGTCCATAAAAATGCATCAATAATTACATGCTTGTGATTTACATGAATTACACAACTTGTGATTAAGACCAGTTTTTCTGTTCTACAGTGTAGCTATGCTAATATTCTAAATATGGTTAGAAATGAAAAATAAAAAGAAAACAAAGAAAGAAGATCACTTCCCTTTGATACAGTGAGTCAAAAGGAAATTTACAATAAAAATTACTTTTCATTTGTTTCTGTTGCCAAAGACTTTAAATTGAACAAACAAGTCAGTAAATCCTACAATAGGCCAAGTTGCCACAAAATGAAAACCACCAATCCAGTTTTAGTGTTATCCTCAGGGAAAGGCAAGCTTGCAGGGTGAATGTATGTGAATCTGGGCAGTGAACACTGGCATCTAGTGGCTCATTGGTGCACCTTTGCAATGAACCACTCCACAAAGGGTTTATCTCTTGCTTCTCTACTTGGATGTGCTTGTGTCAAATTAATGAGTTCCCACTTCCCTTCAGAGGGAATACACCTGATGTGCTCAAAACACAGTGCTCATCCTAGGAAATGTACTTCCCAAGCAACTGTCCATTAAGCCTCTATTTGCTATGCCAGAGAAACAAAGACAACATGAAAAACTGTCTGAAAAGTTTCAGTGTCACTTTTCTGTCTGCCCATATATGTTTAACAAACCAAAGTCTAGAGAGAGCAAATGCTGCATCTTTCGGGTGTTGCAGTAATTTCTCAATCATACACCAAAGCTCTACAGATTCCATGGGAAGCCATATTTTTCTACTTTGTCTAAGTCTGAACCCTCAAAGACTCTGTGCTAGCCTCGTCCCCTCGCTGGTCACAAAACCCACCAAAAAGTGAAACATAATGGAATTACTAAGCTTGGAGCAGTGACAAAGGACAACATCACGTTTGCAGATGTGCCAACATACTTCTTATACAACTTCTTAGATCAGTCATGAAACAGTCCAGTATAGGACCACAGATGTTGTTTGGTTTTCTCAGTCCTGAAGATAATTAGAGGTATGAGAACAACAGACTAAGTCTCTTATCTAGTTGCCCCAAGTATAGAAAGTAATCATGCCCCAAGATATGCAGGGAAAGGAATATTAAAAATAAATGAAGTGAAATTCCTCACAGCAGTTCTCAGTGGAATGAAGATAGCAGCAAGGTGGGAGACAAGAGCAGTTCTCCACAGGAGGCTGGTGAAGTCACCTCAGTATTTGCTTGCTCCTTACCTTCACTGTAGCCTGTACCTTCCTTCACACTTTGTGCTCTAGCCTGCTTAACAATGTGAAACTGTAGATCTTTATCTGCAGGCAGAGAAGAGAAGAAAATAAAATCATAGAACTTTTACATCAAGTTCTTGTGTACTTGATTAGGTCAGTCTTTACTCCCCAACCTCTGAGACTTATGGTACGCTACAGAACATTCATTCATCTACAAGAGGACATTTGAACTAAAAATGTAACTTTCATCTATTCCATATGTGAAATGAAGGGAGAAAATTGAAAAAAAATAGAAAGTATTTCTGGATTACAATGATATGGAAAAAGAAATGTACTGCTCTCTGTACCATTACTTTATCGCCAAATGTGTGGCCAATTTTCCCAACTTCTGAGCATGCATTTCAATACATTTTCTGCATTTGATGCAAGAGTGAAGACTGAGAACATAGGGAGAAATTCCTAAGAGGAAAAATAAAATCTTCCTTGGATTCTAAGATGAAAATATAAAAGTGGCCTACAGAGTGGAATTACACTGTGATAGAAGCATAAAACCGGTAAATTAAGGCAAATTGCAAATTACAATTTGAGAATACTAACCTACTGATTGAAACACTCAAGGTTTTCCGGAAGCCTTGGGGAGTTTACAGCTGACAAGACGGTCGGGTTGTTCTACCGTGAGGACCCGGACTCCTCAGACCCACATCTCTGCCCCCCACCCAGGGATGTATGTCCCCTCAGCCCCTCATCCTCTGCACTTCCCCGGGGGTCCCTCCTCAGCCCCAGCGGCGTCCGGCCCCGTCAGGCGGAGCCCCCGCTGCCGCTCACCCATGGCGACGGTGGGAACCTTCAGGTTTTCGTAGAAAAAGCTGGAGTCGTACATCTCGGCCTGCGGGATCAAAGGGCTCGGTAAAGGCCTGGGGCCGCGGAGCAGCAGCGCCGGTCCCTGCCCCGCTTCCCGAGCCGGGCTCCCACCTCCTCCTCGGCGGAGTATCCCATCTTGCGGAGCCGGCAGGACGCCGCGTGCCTCTCCAGCGACGCGCGGGGGACACGGTGATGGACGTCGTAGGGGCACGGCACCCACTCTACCTGCGAGGGGACACGGGTCAGCCCCGCCAGCCCCACCGCCCTGCCCCGCGCAGCCCCCGCCGCCTCACCGGGTCCCCGCCGAGCCACACGGTGCTGGGCGCCGCCATCGCTGTGCCGAGCGGCCCCGTGACCGCGCCGGGGGCGGCGCCGCGTTCGCTGAGGGCGCTCCCGCCTCAGAGGCGGCCGCAGCGAGCCCCGCAGGGTGCGCGGAGGGGTTTGGGGCAAGCTTTTCCTTTTGTTTTTTTAAAATGAGTAGCCGGTGGCCGGACAGTTATGATTAAGCAGTTGCATTGTGAGCATCGGATGCCCGGTCAGTCTTTTAAGGAATAGGGAAGACAGTCACAAATTGGATGGGCTGTCCGGAGAAGAGCCACCAGGAGCGAAGTCAGCGGGGCTGAGCGGTAACTGGGCAATGGCAGTTCCGGCAGTGGGCGATCGCGACCACCGATTCATTGGCCATGTACTCAGAACGCACTCCAGGCTCAGAAGGAGGGGAGGACCGCGCCCGCGGACTGATTAACATGAGAAGCGAGAGGCATAGACAGCAAATGAGGGTTGAGTAGTAATTAATACAAAAGTTACGTAGTTTGTAACCAGTGAACGCTGATGCCCTTGCTTGCTGAAATGTGTAAATAGCTTGAAGTTTTGATGCTCGGTGAGGCAGGCTTTTGCGGGTCACCCCCAGCTCGCTAGTTGGCGCAAACGGGAACAAACCGCGGGAATGGCGCGGTGCCTGCGGGGCGCGGGCGCCGCCTGCCGGCGGGAGGCCGCAGGAACAACGCCCCGCCCGGCACGAGCCGCGCCCTGCTCCCGGCGCCGCGGCCTTTGCCTTCCCCGCTACGCGCAGCCCTCAAGTGCCCTGTTAGCAAAGGCTGCTCTCCTGAGCGCACGGCGTGCCTGCCTGCGAGCCCCAGAGCACCCAGAGCTCTGCCCCGGGTCGTGGCGGGGCAGGAGGAGCATCGGCCCCCCTCATCACCATCGAGGCCCTGATGCCCGATTCCCTCTTCCAGAGGAATGAATGAGGTGCGAAACGGCAGCAGCGCCTCCAGCAGGCTTCTGCCGCGGGGTCCCTGAGAGGATCCCTAAGGCGCAAGGATATGCTGTGCAGAACCAGGATGGGTTTGTCCCCTCGTGGAGCACAGGGGTGTTGTCGGTGTGTGGGGGAGCTGCGTGGCTGCACAGGGATACCCCAGGGATCCTGCTGAGTACTTGGCCTTAATTCTGAGAGCATTTCCCCAAGGGGCTGAGGGAGCAGTAGGGCTCAATCAGACTGCAAGGCAGGATGAGGAAAGAAGGACTATCTTTAGGGATAAATTTCACATGATTGACGTTTGTGCTTGCCTATTTCTGTCGTCTATGTGAAAAGCACACGACTGGAAGGAAGAGTGGGTCTATCAAGGCAGGGTGGGGGAGAGGCAGCGTGACAGATGCAGCTGCCAGAATGACTTTCGTACATCTGCTTTTCTTTAGCAGATTACAGCCCTTTCCTGCACATCGAATTTGAGACTCAGCTGGGATTTTAGCCCTTTGAGAGATCTGCTGTCTCTAGCTACGTTTGCCTGAGGATCTTTGACATCACATGATACAGAGTACTTGTTGTGATGACTTCCCAGCTGCCTTTGCATTTTCATCTGTTCTGTACAGAAGCACACTCGATAGCATTAGCACATTTTATCAAAAGAGTACTAAGAGCAGCTTTGCAAAACTGTTCCGACCATCTCCCCTGGAAAACACAATTTCTTCAAAATTATGAAAGTCAAGTGCTACAAAGTATCCAAGTCGATTTTTTTTTTAAGACTAAACAACAATATAATTTTGTTTTCTTATAAATTAAAATGATAAGAATCAGGATAAATGTTTTGTTCTGCTAAACAGCAACATTTTGAATGATTAAAAATTATCTTCATGGTTTCTTTTTCTGCTAAAAATGCAATTCCTGTTGCCGTGAAACAATCATGTGGCTACAGACTTTCCAGGAGTTAACTGACTGGATGGGAGACAAAGATCATCAGCTTACTAAAGTTCATAGCACCATTTTTCCTTCCAGGCAAAATCACACTTGTATTGGCTTCCCATCAAGCAAAGAGTGGGATTGTCACAGTCTTTCAGCTAAAACTCTTTCCCAGCTGTGGTCTCCAGTCTGTGGCGCACCCTCTTCTACACCCAGCACTGTGCTGCTGCTGCCCAACAGTGTTGTGATTTTATCATCAAACAGCGTGCTTAATAATGTAAATTTAACACATCCATGGTCCCTTCTGAGAAGGAGAGAGGAAAGTCCACAGCTGCATTTCCCCAGGCAGGAATGCTGCCTGGCTGCAGCATCCTGGAACAGGGGTACTTGAGTATGGTCCGGTGCCTTTGCAGAGCTGCAATTCTGAGCATGCCAGAAGTGTGGTGCTTTTGTAGATGCTCTTTCTAGACAATGTTGATCTGTGGACAAAGTCCGTGGAACTTGGCCCCAAATATCCTCACAGTGCAGCAGAATGGTCCTAAACTGTGGACAAGCAGAAGGTACAACAAGGGAATTGGTGTCTACATTAAGCCAACATAAAGACCATACAGTGGTTCTGGAGAACTCCTTAAATGTACCACCTTGTGTCTTCCTCCAGATGGAATTTGTATTGCTAGATACTCCAGCTGTTGGCCCATCAGGAGCCACCTTACGACCATACCCTGGAGCACAAACCTTAACCTAGACTGAGTGATCCCAACCCAACAAAGCCACTTGGTACCCCCAAGAGTGCCAAGGTGAAACCACGCTGAAATTGCACTGCTTTTAAGGTCCAAACCTTCCTAATGGGTGTGCAACAGGAGTGGGAGTCTCATCCTGAGCAGCAAACCCCTTCCCAACACCGCTGACACAGAGAGGAGTATCCCATGGCTTGTGTTAGTTTTTTCCTCCACTAATAACGAAATCTTGCAGACTTTCTGCAGCCAAATATTTATTTAGAAGTATATTGACTCCTTGAATAAAACGAATTTTTCTCTAACATTGAAGACTTTTTTCATATAGCATTCCTTCTATTCCTTAGATTCAAAGCACTACTTACAGTTTTATTGTGTTCACAGTTCCTCCTGGAAACAAGGGAAAAAGTGCAAGAGCTCAATTTATTAATTTTTTTAAACATGCTTTGGGTAAAGAGAAATAAAATAAGCTTTGTAACAGTTTTCTCAATCCTTACCACATTCAGCATGCACATTTCTTGACAGGAAACGGGCCAGGGAGCAGGGCAAAGCAAGCTTTAGGACAAAGAGAAGCTTCTTGGGACTACCCAAAAACCAAAATGGAAGCAGCCTGGCTGATGGCCCCAGACATCCCATGCAGGCCTGGCAGATAGAAAAAACAGCTTTTGACCTGCAGCTGTGTTCAATTTTTGCTGGTTCTACCCCAACACGTTTGGCAAAGTTACAACCAAGGTCTCTGCATCTTTGCAAAGGGTATGGAGTAAGCAGCCAGCACCTGGCAGAGCAGTCTGTCCTGCAGCAGGGAACGACTTTCCCACGACATGCCATGCAGATCCCTTGGGCAGTTTAAACTGCAGCTGCTTCAGTAACTCACCCCTTGGACTGCAGAAGCTGGGAATGTTGAACAGGGAGGTGGGGTGTCCCAGCACCCAGGTGCTAAGATTGACTGTACTCATCTCAGAGCAGCTCTGGCAGTGTGTCTTTGTAGTGATGCCATCCCTTCTCCCTCGCCCCTGGAGCCCACATGCCAACTTCATTTTCTCTAGGCAAAGATATCCAGGCTGATAGCATGGGTGCCACTGCAGAAGCAACTGAACTAGAGAAAGATTTTGTGAAGATGAAGCACACAGACACTTAAATTTCTTCTTTTTTGGTCATTGTTGCTATTACTCTCTCCTACCTTAGACTTCAGCTAAGATGCCACATTCAGAATCTGTAGCCTCGATTCAGCTGAACCAGCTTTGTTATTTACAGGGACGTGAGGTGAGTTTCTCTAGCAAATATTTATCAATTTATAGAAGCATCCTTTATGCCATAGGCATATTTTTCAAAATTCCTTTCACCAAACCACTGACTAGAGTTTAATTTTCATCTTTTCCTGTCCAAGTTCTAATTCTGTTACCCTCTCAGCTCATCCTGAAGTGCCAGTGTGAAGCAGTGCAGGTGCTGATGGCAACCAGAGAACTCAGAAAATGCTCAGACCTCACTGCTTTCTCTGCTGGGGTTTTGCAGCTGGTTTATTCCTTTGGCTGTGTAACACTTAGAGCCTGCTGGAAGTCCTTGGCTTCTGATGTTTCTTCCTTTGTAACTTAGTCCAGTTCACAAAAAGCCTGTGGTGTATTTTATGAACTGCAGTGCACTAGACAATTCCAAATTGATTTACAGGCAGCAACTCTAGCATCTATTAGTGCCTTATTGATTCCTCTCTCTGTATCTCTCTATGATCGCTCATGGATTCATCAGATTTAGATCAGTTTAATCAGGCTGGTATCATCCTCATCTTTAAAGATAAAGCATGGTATTCTCACTTGATGGAGCTGGGAGTTCCCTGTTAAACATCCAGAAGTAAATCCAGTGCCCGCTTGCACACTCAAGGTTTAACACATGTGTTTTGAAACCTGCCTGGGTTTTTCTCTTTAGTCTCTTCACAGTTCCTGCACTGTGTCCCAGTTTGAGACAAAATTCAGAGGAGGATATCCCCTGATGGAAACAGGACTGTTTTGAAAAAGTTCCTCTGGCTGTTTTTTTTTTTTCTCTCTCTCCCCTCTCAGGTTCAGTTTAAAGGCACAGAATAGCATAAAATTCATTTTTATGGGCACAGAGCAGACAAGATAGGATATCATAAGGTCACTCCAAGACACACTGCAACCCTTGCTTCTTTGCCTGCTCCCTTCTCTGCCCTTCCCTTGCTGTGAGCTTTCCAGTGAGCCACTACCTGCTGCCTGCTTGGAGCCAAGGTTCCTCCCTTGCCTTTTCTTCCTTGGTTGGTAATGGTCTGGTGAGCATCATTATTTACTTAATTAATTTTTCATTCATTAACACCTGTTGTGATTAAACATAATCCCTGTGAAGAACAAAACCCTCTTCCATACCTTTTTCACAAATATTGCTGAGAAGGAAACCAGTTAAACTAAAATGTGGCCAGAGCTGTGGAAAATGGCAATTTCTGGCAGTTGACTTGGCCCCTGCTTTCTTTAGCTGTGCCAGTGCCCTGCTTGCCACAGGTGTGGAGACCCTTCTAGCATAGGTCTCCTTGTGTTCTTTGCCAGGAAGCACAGAAGAGTCCATGGTTGCCTTTTAAAAGCATGCTATTGATTTCTAATTGATGTCTGCTTGAAATGCCACACAGGGCAAGGGAGCTGACCACAGGCCTTGCTGTGCTCTCAGCACTTGAAGCACTTGGAAAGCTTTAGAGCAACACAGAAGTCCTGTGGCAGCTGCACGTTTCAGCTGGTGCTAAAGTTCCCCTTGCATTTGTCATATGGGCGTGTCTTAGATGTGCCTCATTTTGCACTGGCCCAGGGAATTTCAGCTCCTCTGTCGGGGCCCCAGTGTTTCCCTTAAGGGGGATCCGTGGCATGAGGATAACAGTCAATGTTTGGACACATGGATGAAGCCACATACTTTTGCTGCATCTGCAGGTTTGTGCAGCCTTAGAAGTCGCTTCAAAAATGCTCTCATGTTCAGCACTGTTAGTGGAGTGAATAATGATAGCTGTCTGTGGGTCCTCCCATTTCTTTTTATAAGCATGTGTGTGAAACAAAACAGTATCACTTTTGCCTGAAGCAACGTTTTAAACTAAGTCCACAGGAAGGAGAAACTTAGCCCAACAATTTCCTTGGAAACAGGATGCAAGGACAGGCCAGGTGTTATAACAAGCTTAATATTCTGGGTGTGGATTTGCAAGTGCTGCCTACAAGCATCCTTCCTCTTGCAGGAGGATTAACACAGGGGATTACAGAGAGTCTTTGAAGAGATTGGCATATGCTCAAATGGTCACACACAGCGGCTTCCCAGGCTCATGGGGGCAGGGAGGACAAAGCAAGCGCAGGGGAGAAACAGAGATCCTGTTCAATAATTGCCGGGGAACACACGGTGGCTTTAGCTCTCACAGGGACTCATAATTCAAGATCACCATATTTGCTGAGCTCATCAACGATAGGATTTCATCAGCACAAGTCGTTGTACCCCAGTGTCATCACGTTTGGAGCTCAACCTCTTGTCTGAGACACTAAACAGAAGTGCTGCATGCTTGTGATCAGAAATGGTCCTCGAGCACTTGTGAATGCCTCAATTACAATGTCAAATTCCACCTCTTGGCCAGTTTGTCTTGACTCTGCATGCACACAAGTCATTACAAGTTTGCAGTTAAAGTACTAGGCACTCACCACAGACAGATGCTCTGGTTTCCACATTCCTCTGTTCCCTGGAGCATACTTCTTTCCATCCTGTCACTTCTTTGCAGGCTTTCCCCCATTTCCTCCCCAGTCAGTCATCCCCACCCATTATGTCAGAAGCTGCACAATCCCAGGTCTTGCTGACTGTTCACTGATAGCCGAAGCCTTCACTGAAAACTGTTTTGCTCAGCCTGATGTTGTGTCTGCAGATCTGAACCATCCTGCTGCCCATGTCCCCAGCACATGCTTTGTCTCTCACAAGGCACAGCCTTGCAAGGCAAACAGTGGCCTGACTGTGCTGAGAAGGAAAAGCACCTACCCTCACCCAGTTCTCCAGGTGCATCTTCCACCCCAGAGCACACAGCAGCCTGGCACATACTTCCCTGCAAGTGTGCATGAAGAATTAGGTTATTTCCTTGAAGCACTCGTTTATTCCACTTTTCAGACTTTCAGGCAGAACTTTGCATGTGTTGTTCTCCGTGCCTATCAAACTACTGTGCAGTGAAGTGTCTCACCTCAGATCTATCTCACCCACCAGAGCAGAAGCAGTGCCGAAGCACTAATAGGACATATTTTAAGGCAAACAGCTCCACTCCCATCAGCAAAAAGCTGTTAGCAAAGCCAAAGCGTATCAATAATCAATCCAGAGTCCACCTAATACACACACTGGGTCATAAGCTGTGTTAAAAGAGCTGGTTCAAAACTACGTGGTTTAAGCTGCAAACTCCAGTGTAGGAAAAGCGAGATCTGTATCTGAGAGTCCGCAGGCGGTGCTGATGCCTCTCACGCCTACAGGCAGGTGGAGAACAGTGCCTCGGAGGGTGGGCAGCAGATCGTACCTGTACGTATGGCACAAGGCAGTGCCCTGCAGAATGAGCTGAATTAAAATGACACCCACACGGCCGTGAGTTACAAAACTCTCTGTAAGGATGCTGGGCACCAGGATTACTCTGGTCTATTCCTGGCTCCGGCAGCAGAGTCTTAATGGGTACAGCCATGATTAGAAACAGGATAAGCAGGAGGCCAGAGCTGAAAGGGCTCCTTCTGAAGATCTTCATAGGTGCCTCTGGGTGGGTTTGAAGCTGTTCTGCAAGCCATACCTCCCACCCTAAACCTGTCCTGCTAAAGAGAAAGGATATTTACACATCTTAGAGGAGTGGAGATGCAGTCAGGAAAGTCAGAATACCTCAACTCAGTTTGGCCTTTCCCAGTCTGTAGGTGGCTACACAGGAAACCAGATGAGGAGTTGGGTAAAAACACTGATTTAGAAACAGATACTAGTGCAAATTATAGTAGCATCATCTCTGCTCCAAAACTTCCTTACTCAGTATTGGGGAAAAAAACAACTGCTACTGTGTGCCACTGAAAAAAGCAACATCCTGCAAACCAGGCTTTTTTTTTTCGTTGCAGACACATGCCCCAGAGCTGAAGATTCAGGATCCTGTTCCCTGATACCTGCATTTCCCCCTGGCTCCTCATGGGGTTGCTCAGGTGCAATCACCCAGGCAGCAGCTGCAGGGTGGGATTCAGAGAGCTCCTTGGCTACCTCCTGTCTCCTCAGCCTGGGATCTGCAGGGGCAGCAGGGCAGCAAGTTGTAAACACACAGTTACTAAAAAAAGCCTTTAGCTGTGACTGCTCTTGCCCGCAGAAGGCAAGCCTGATTAGCTGCATTCGTGCATTTGTTTTACCACAAAAGCCAGCGGTGCAGCTGGGTGGCACCTGGGGTTTTGTCACTTCTCACGGCCTGGTCACGCTGATAAATGAGAATGCCATCACCAGTTTATTCCAGTAAGTGATATTTGGCATAAAAGAGCCAAATGCCAATTGATCCTTTCTTAGAAATCCACTCTACTGATGCCAGGATGATTTTTTGCTTTTTCTTTTATATTCCTCTTATATACCCTTTTATATAGTTTTATGCATTCTTAGTGCTTTTGGCCTACATACTTGTAACTTTCCAAGCCTGATGACTTAGCTGAGACCCAGAAGACCAGAGAGTCTGGAAGCCCCAGACACCAAGGTCCTTTCCAAAACATATTTTTGTAAGCTAAGATAGGCCCATCCAGGGGGAAGGTTCCTTGGAACAGGGGGTTCACTCGAGCCTCTCACTGGGGAATCTTTGATAGATGTACTAATTTGCAAGGCCTATAATTGTGTGTATTTCTGTCGGGGGGGGGCAGTGTGTGCATTTCAGGGCATTCCACCTGGACGAAGTGCTGTACCCAAGGATCCTTAAATAAATACCGAGGTAACAACACCTTTTCCCCATAAACCATGTTTTGGTTTTAGTTTTAAGACCAGGAAAAGCCAACACTACAACACGGCAGCTGCAAAGCTAAGAGGTGTCAGGTACCGACGCTGCTCCTGGCAAGGGGCACAGCCACCGCAGGCAGGAGGCAGTGGGCACTCACCAGGTCCCACGGGAGGCCTTCGCGGGGAAGCAGCTTTGTTAAGCAGAGAGAAGGGCAGCGGGAGATTGTGGGATAGGAGCAGCTTTGGAAGCTCTTCCTTGCCGCGGCCCGACACCAGGTGGGGCTATGGAAAGCGCAGCGAAGTCCCGCACAGCGGCTGGATCCGGTAACACTGAGGGGCTCCCTCTCCCCAAACAAACACAGCCCACAGCTTTGCCTCTCCACCCTGCATCTCCCTTGTCGCATCCACGCCTGCTGCAGGCAGCGATTCGAGATCTTCCGCCTCGCTGCCTGGGATGGCACAGGAGCACGGACTCAGTGATATTTCGGTAATGGAGTGGTTGCACGAAGCCTTTCCTTAGCTCCTAGAGTGGGCTGGTGTCTTTACATCACCAGGGGAAGCCCTCACACTCTTCCCGTTATAAACCTGGAGCACATCCTTCACCTTGCCATTTCCCCATTTTATATAGGGGTTTTCTTTACCAACCCCGTGAGAAATCCTGTGAACCTTCCCTGCCTCATCAGCAGCTCAGTTTTCTCTCATTCTCCGGGGGGCTCTCACTGGTCCAAGAGCAGACAAGGACAGCAGAGGCCAGGGCTGCAGGCTGGTACCTGTGATCCATCTGCAAGAGCGTGGGCAGGGGAGACAGAGCAACTCCCCTGATCCTCCTGCCAACACAAGGCATGCAGTGCTCCGCACCCAGACAAAGTGGAAAGGCTTCCAGGGTGACATTTTACCTGCATTTTTCCTCCCTGGGGCTATGAAATAAAGATACAAGAAAATTTCAACTGGAGTGGCTTGTGCCAAGCTCAGACTGAAGGCACCACAAGACAGGCAGAACTATGGCACTCAGACAAATCCCACAGTGGTAACAAGCCACGAGCAGTTCTACAAAACCCCTGTTTCCTGCAGCAAGCAAGAGGACTGTGCTTTGAAAGGTAACATCTCAAATTAAGATTGCTCCTATGCTTCTCAGTGGTGTGGCCTATTGCAACACTGCTGCAAACAACACAGACGATATTAGAACTTGTCAGCTATTGCTTGATGCCTGCCCACCCCAGTCTGAAATGAGAATTGTTTAAAGCCCAGAGGATACCACAGCATTCTGTTCATTATGACAAAATGACAAGGGAAGCAAGGCAGGGTTCCTCCAGCTTGACATTGCCCTTCTGCTTCTGAACTGTTGCTTCCAAAATCCTCCTCACAGCAGCAATTCCCCAGTCCACCATTCTCTGACTCTGGCTCAGAGTCTGAAACTATATATTAAAAAAAAACAACCCACAACACAATTTCCAGAAGCAAAACAGGCCTTCAGGTTCATCTGTCTGGAGATATATTTCAAGAGGCTCCAAGGAATTTTCTAATATCTCTTCATTTCCCTTACACTTCTCCAGCGTCACTCATGACCTGTATGAATTGGAAGCCAGAAATTTTTAAATTAAAGAGAATATCCCCAAGGAAGTGAGATAGATATTTTTATATTACACGCACATATATAATGTATATTTATAAATTATATATTATGTCTCGATTTAAAAGGTCAGCAGTGTTTATATATACATATATATGCATGAATATATGCACAGATATACACAAAAGGTCAACAGTATGATTAAAGAAAGTGTCTAAATTTTTAGCTTTTTTTCTATTTCTTTTTTCTATTTTTAGATTTTTTTCATTACCTTCTTCTGCAGATTTTATAGGCTTACCTGCAAAAATCCTCCAGCTTTGGAGAAAATCTCCACACAGTCTTTTTCCACCAAGCCTGGTGAATTCAACAACATTCTTCGTCATGGAATGTTTTCCATCTAATTGTGGGGGGAGGAGCGGGGTGGGACAGGGACAACACACACATGACACGACTGCAGATTATAGTATGATCTTCTCCAAACTACCCTAATTGAAATGAACTAAAGGGCCCGTGTGAAACCAATCAGGGAAAGAAAAAAAGTGAGTGGATAACAGATGGCCCCACAGAGAGGGGAAGCTATGAAATGAGCTCAACTGGACTAAGCCATTAGAGGCTTCCAAACAAACAGGAAAAAATAGCTGCTGCTAAGTACCTGAATCATTATCAAATATATCTGTAAATGACACAATGTTTCTGCTAAAAGCAGGGCTAAAAAGTACAACCTCTTTATTCTGCAAATTTTATTATTTTCATAAAGGCAAATTACCTTTATGAAAAGCATGCATTTCTGTTCAAGCACCAATAATTAACTTTTGTAACATACTACTTTGACCTGTCAACACAGGTGTGAAAACAAGAAATGCTTGGTTTTTCCTTCTTACTAGAAGGTAGGAAAATCTGGTTGCAGTTCATCTTACTCATATTCCTGTATGCACACCTCATCTAAAGATTAAGGCCCTGATGTAGCAAAGCAGAAATGCACACTCAGCTTCTAGCAGACATGGTTTTATAGTTACAGTGACTTGAAATCAATGGGAAAATTTGAACACATGCTAACAGCATGTGCTGGAGCACATCTGAGTGCAGCCCAGCAGGTTTTCATGTTCCAAGATCCTTGGGCTGAGCTTTGAGCTGCATGGGCAACCAGGAACAAAAGCAGCTATTGTGGTGGACACACTTTTGGGTGAAGTTTGTAGTCACTACTTTTCCCTCCTACTGCCAGTGTAGGACAGTCACTTCAACACGCCAAGTCCAGAATTCTCTTCTTGTTGAAATTTTTACCAGTTTCTTAAGGATGTGAGGTTAATGTGACCCTATGCAGTATATCAGTGTTTTTACCTCCTTCCCACAAATATACCAGAGGCAGAATTTGAAGTTGAGAAATTGGTGGAACAGACAGCAAAAAAATGAGGATGAAATTTTGTCAAGACAAGTACAAAGCACTGCCCTTGGGCCGGAATAATCAACTTCAGGAGTACAAATCAGGACCAAATAGGAAGTGTTGGAGAACAGTTTCTGGGGTGTACCATGGACCATGAACTGAACACAAGCCTGTGGAAGACTGTTGTGCAATACAGGACCCTGTAAATTGGAGACAAGTGAACAAGACCTGTAAGTAATCCTGCAAGTATTTATTGTGTTCTGTTGAGCATTTGTAAGGCCTCTGCAGGAGATATATGCCTGGATTCAACACCGTCTTTCGAAAACAAAATGGATCTGGAATAAACTGAAGTCGGAGAGGCTGTGAAAACCCCAGTGCCAGAAACTTGTAAGTACAGTTTAGCTCAGTACTAAACTGTTATCAGTAATGTTTATTCCTGTGCTCAGGCAGATGATATCCTGGAGTTCATGATACCTCATGATCAACCGACAGGGTGACAACATTCCAAGCTGTGCATGGAAGTCCTTGCTTTTAGCTAGGAGTCAGAGCTGCGCAGTGTCTTTGTACCTCTGTGTTTCAGCTTCAGCAGACAGTGTTATCCAGATAAGTAGCATCACTGTGCTTGTGTTAAGGGGGTCAGAGAATCCCTTAAGTGCAAAAGAAAAACATCCCAAGTGAGGTAAAAAAGGAAAGTGGCAAAAAAAAGTCTTGTAGAAATCTGAGAGCAGCATCAAGGAATAAACTTCTAGGGAGGAGAAAAAAAGCAATGCTTTAAATCACTTTGGTGGAATTTTTTTAATGGAAAGCCTTTAGAGGGTAACAGAATGCTTGTGGTCGACCACTGTCTGTTCTCCTTTCTCTGTTTCACATGTGAGTTGTACACAATAAGGAAGATTGCTGTGCTGCTCCTCTGTGAAGGCATTGATGACAGGGTTCCTTGATCCTCTGCAAAATACTGCAACTGAAATACAAAGAAGCAGCAACATGGATTAGCCAATGAGATTATGCCCTTGGAGAAGAAGGGTCATGTGAGCTCAGGACCATGCATTGCTAAAGACAGCCACAAAACCATTAAAATGGTTTCTTAACAACATGCCAGCCAAGTCACTCACAGACAGGCTTAGCTTTACCCTTCTAATGTTCATAACAGGAAAGAAAATATGACTGCAATTAATTTTACTTCACAAATGAGAGAGGAGAGACAGCAGGGTGTGCTGACACAGGGATGCAGGTGGGCAGCAGAGCTGGGATCAGAATTCAGTCTGGCCTGACTGGAACTCCCCTGAAGGGCATTGCCTCAGGTGCAGGTGGTTTACACCTCCCTTTGCAGTTCTGAGTAAAACCACCATGAGTACCTGCAAAAAATCCACGCTTTTTCGGTTCTTGGTCCACATTAACCACCAACATAGACAATAAATACCTTTATCACTTTTGCAAATGAGTCAGATTCTTCATTACATATAGAGTTAAAGTGCTGTCAAAGTCTACTCCTCCCATGCTGCTGCACGCAGAGTGGCACTCTGGCTATCTCACACTGAAAAGAAGATATTTTGGTAGCAAATGAGGCTGGGTGAACTGACTTGGGGCAAGGGAAAAATCAGTCAGAGAAATCAAAATATTGCCCAGTACAAGTAGTTCTCAGATCTTGTCTCCTACATATTCAGCAGCACAAATAACTTCCAAGTTATAAAAGCGAGGAAAAAGGCAATGTAAGAAAGAATATTTTTATCTCTCGTTCATATATATGTGCATAGAAAGAATGGGATACAACATATCCCCATGCAGTACAAAGTAAATTGCAGTAGGCACAGATTTTTCAAAGGAAACAGAGATTGGTATTATACCTATACTTGTGTGAAAAGACCATAGAGGAACTGACTATTTAACCACTCATCATGCTCACCTTAACTCTTCTATTGAATGCACTTAGGTTTAAAACTACAATGTATGTTGCTTTGTGTACTTTTTACTGGTCATGTTGGAAAATAAACTTGTCCTGGAATTATTATCTCACCTGTAAATAGCACAAAGAATACAAAGATTTTTTGCACTTTTAAAGCTGCAATAAACAATATGATGGGTTTTTCTAAACTGCTGCTTTCATGGCTTAGCTATTTCAAAATAAATTTGATTATTTTGCTATCTAGTTTTGAAGCTCCTTACTTTCCAGCTGAAAATAAAGCAGACTGTGGGCCGAGGCAGGTGGCAGATGGACAGAGAGGAAGAACTCAACAGGCTACACCCACACTTGCTGGGGAATCAGTTTCCTCAAAGTACAGCCCCAATTTAGGTTAGCTGGCAGCAATTCAGTTTTGAAGAAGTCTTATGATACCCAGTGTTAAAAGAAAGAGTCAATAAGATGTGTTGCTGCCTCTCTCGCACCTCTAGAACAGCAAAAAACCTTGCAATACGTGATAGATTAACAAAAACTCTGTGAGAAATAGACCCTGTTTTTCTCTCCTCACACTTCGTATTCTTATGTTTTAAGCTATGGGCATTCAGAGCTACTGGAAAATCCCACAGAAGTAATTTTTATTTTGGCATGATAGCTGCATGAGATTCTTAGTATGGTGGAAATACCATTAACTCAAGTCAAGTTTTTCTGGGGGTTGGAGGAAAGAAGTATGTCCAAGTAATCTCTTTTAAAAGAGTAAGAAAATAAGTAGACGGGCTGGGCTTTTGAGAAATGAAAGATGAGGATTCCCAAGGGGTGCTGTAATTGGTGCTATCTACAACAACAGCAATAAATAGTTCTTCCGCATCATAAACTGTTTGAGCTGGGAAAGCAAGTTTCTTGTGCATATGTGCCCTGTATCCCAAAATACACAAGGAAGTGCTCATGGTTCTTGTGGGATTTGACTGCACAGTTTTCACACAGGCAGGAAAACAAGGGAGTGAACTGAAGGACCACGAGGCTGGGCCTTAAACACCACTGCTGAACCAGGACTACTTTGGTTTTGTCTGCCACTGAAAGCCCTGAAAGACACCATCCTCACTGGCTCGCTCTGTCCTTTCCAAGAGAGGCTTCATTCAGTTGATGTCAAGCTGGGGTGACAATCTAGCAAAGTGCAATTGCAAATTTAAAAACTGACAAATAAAACATCAGGTCACACGTGGCAAAATTCTACTGCCACTGGCCTGTTAGCATAAAAGAATGCAGAGTGCTGTGCCTTCAACAGAATTAGCCACTATGAACAAATAAAATGCATGATTTCTCTTAGATATTTATCCTGCAGTAAAGTGAGTACAATTAAATTATGTTATTTGTTTATAACAATTTTTGGACTACTAGTGAGATTAGTATTTGAGGGGCTTCTGTCTGTCCAGTCAGAGGGCACTAACTACAGTCACTTTTGGTGAGTTGCTCATTTCTCGGTACTCAATGTGGTTTCTGGCTGTAAATAATCATTTCAAGTTAAGGAAAAGGCACAGTATGTCCCAGAAACCTTCTGGGATTTACAGAGGCTCATCACAACAGTATTCACTTGGCAATCACAGTGAGTTATGGGAGCTGTCCTACACTGCCCTGCACTTGCTAAAATGAAAGCTGCCTCAACTTTACAAGAAAATAAGACATATTAGCTAAATTTTATGAGAAGTGAGCACCGAATCCTCCCAGGCAATTTTCAGTTCTGCTCTAGGAAAACCATAGCTGGTGACTGACTGCTCCCATGCAACTGACTGCATTGGCAGTGCATACAGGTTAAGAAATGCACTCATATACTGCAAATTACAGGACTAGTACATTAGACTTTAAATTCTCCGGGACAGAATGCCCTTTTTAGCAGGAGCTATATACAATACATAATAAAAGTTCTATGCATATTATAAAATAGCCTACTATGCCTAGTCATTATTATTGGTGATCACATTATAGTAGTATTAACATTTTACTTTATGCCAAAATTTCCTCAGAAAGCATCTAGGTTGTCAAAGTTCCTAAGAAGTTTTATTTTACCATCCTAATTTGTGGCACAAATAGAGAACACTAAAGCCCTGTAAAAAAAAACCCAACAACAAATGCACAAAACACCCCCAAACAGTAGCATTCTTCATCCTCTTACTAAAAGGCACTTTCTTGGTGGAGCTTAATTATTTAACAAGCAGTTTAATTCACCTCATCAACCCACTCTGCTTGGTCTTTCTTCTGCAGCTGGCTGCATCCCGGCCACTGTGGGATGCCTCAGTATTCACAGCATCTGGAGTTATGATTTTCCCTACTCAGTGCCAGCCACCAGGCCAGAAAAGCTCCTGCACAGTCCCCAGCACGACTCATCCAAAGAGCTGACAGGCTCTGGACAGGTACAAGTGGGGGGGGGCTGCTGCTGTCCTTCTGAATGCAGCCACGGTTCTGGGTGGTGGGAGGGAAGAGCTGTGTGCGTGCACGCTGCCCTGTCAGCTCAGCTCAGAAAACAGGACTTGACCTCTCTTAGTGACTTCATGGATGGCACTTGTGAGTCTCAATGCACAGCAGCACTCTCTCCTTTCACCTCATCAAAAATGAGCACAAAACCCCTGACTGGAGCCCTCAGCTTCCCAGATGTCTAGATCTGGGACAACTTCCCAAACATTCAGACTGAAGGTTTACATTTAGGGAAGCATTTTGAGCCCCCCACCCCCAAGCACAGAGTAAAAGAATGGATTAGGCAAAGGAATGCCTTTCAAAGAGATACCTGTGTTTTGAAACGGGTAAGTATTGAGACTCCCAGTAAATATCCAAGCTGGACATAATTGCATTTCCTAATCCACTGCACTGTATTCTATTCCTAAACACATTGTAAAAATTATGGAAAGGAAAAAATGCTTGAAACAGCCATTATAGACTGTTAAGCATAGTTTAACAAGACAGTATTATGCCTAAAAGACAACTAGAGTCCTATGAAAGAATCAAGGGAGACATTAACAGCACCAGAAAGAAAACTTGCTGCTGTGGAAATTGGTGATTAACAATATGGCAGTACTGCAGCAGTTCAGCCAAACAATCCAATTTGACTGTCAGCCTGCTGGTTGTGACCATTTTCAGGATGTGGCTGTTTGTAATAACTGGGGTTTTTTTAATGCTATGGGTTAAATCCTAATCACTCTTCATGAAGAATTATTAGTAAAGGAATATCATACTCAGAATAGTAAAAATAAATTGTTACAATGTTTAGGGTGAACCTATACATTAGTTATATTTTCAATAGTATCCTAAATTAAGTCTTCTATGTTGTTTTTGACTAAAAAAATGTTAACTGCTGATGATCAGAATATTTGTTTAAGCTTAGTAAAAAACAAGTGGGCTTGATTAAAGTGAGGATTTCAGCAAGTACTTATTAATCAGAAACTTCATGTCAATTGTTTTAATACATCAAAGATCAGGAAAAATGGAGATTCACTGATTAGCTTATTAGCAGCATTCAAACCTTTGTGCTAAAAACTTTGGTTTGGTAGATTAAAAAAAATGCTTGACTCCTGATCCAGACACGGGTTTTTTTAAGGAACTTTCAGGAATAGGTCTGATCTATATTTCTAAACAGAAGATGAATATGTTGTATGACCTGAGGAATGCATTATGCCTTAAGTTTTTTCACTTTCCTCAAAGAAACTGATTAAATCTTTTATTTACTGTGGGGGTTATTTAATCAATACTTGCAAACAAAAGAAATCCTCAATAGAAGACTAAAGCACTATTTCTTTTCTCTTTAGAAAGATTTTGGAGCATGCTGATATGAAGCTAAATTTAAAACAGATAAAAATGTATCATTTTGCTTCTGGATCAAGTATATTTTTCTGACATGGCTCCATTTGCTGGTATTGGCCCCAGGTGTCAGCCCAAAATTAAAGTAAACTCACAATATGGCCACCTCTATTTTTAGGCTGAGTGTGCGCACAGCCAGCATTCTAAGTTAGCCACACACTCCTTTCCAGCTGCTGAATTAATTAAAATTGCATGTATACCACCGTAAGATAGAGTTTATCCCTCTTCCAACCAAGACCAAACCACTGGGACTGCTGAGTGGCTGCTCATTTGATGCAGCGTGGCCATCTATAGCGTGTTACATGGGAGGCTAAACCTCTGGTTTAGCCTCTCAGCTTGTGCCATAATCAGGCAAAGGTTTTCAAAATACTCTGAGGACTGTTTTTCAGACACGCTCTTCTCTACAATTAATGGGCTCAGACAGTTCCATCTGTAATTAACATATTCTCATTACAGTATTGTCTCAAGATAGCGCTCTGCAAATTTACTTTTCTGGTGCAGTGAAAAACTTGAAGTGAAATCAAAAAGTGAAATATCATAGTAATGTTTAGCACATTTCTAGTCTTGCCATCAGAAAGCCCTGTGGCAGTAACAGGAAGAATCGCGGAACGGCTGAAATTGAAAGGGACCTCTGAAGATAATCTCATCCAGCTTTTCCCCACCCCTATCAAGATAGGGTCAGCCAGAACCAGCTGCCCAGGACCATTTCCAAGCAGCTTTTTAATATCTCCAGGAACTCCACCACCTCTCTGGGCGGCCTGTGCCAGCACTCAGTCACCCTCACAATTAAAATGTGTTTTCTGATCTTCAGAAGAAACATCCTGTGTTTCAGTTTTTATCCATTGCTCCGACTCTCTCACTAGGCACCACTGTAAAGTGTCTCACTTCATCTTCTTAACACCCTTCATCCAGCTGTTTGTTAATATTGATGAGTTCAACCATGAGCCTTCTCCTCTCCAGGCTGAAGAGTCGCAGCTCACTCAGCCTTTCCTAAGAGATTCTCTAGCCTATCATCTGCGTAGCTGGACCTTATATAGACTCTCCCCAATAAGCCAGTGTCTCACTTCTCTTATACTGAGGAGCCCAGACCAACAGTGTGCCAGGTGTGGCTTCACCAGTGCTGAACAGAGGGGAAAAGTCACGTTCCTTGCTCTGCAGAGGATAGTGGCCAGAGGGGTGGAGGAATTTCAGCTCTCCCTCTGTAGCATCCCCAGTCATGCCACAAGCAGCAGACCACACTTCTGTGAAGAACCCTTTTTTTGTTTTCCTTCAGAAAAATACTCATCTATCTCCCTTTTTGTCCTCTCTGACACTGCACAGCTCACTGCTCACTCCCACCTGTAACTCCTCCATTTGGTTTGCATATCTTCCAAGGTAGCACACATCTGGCAGGACAGCAGGCCATCTCCCAGGCATCAGAGAGAAGCTTCAGGTACTCCCTGCAGCACAGGGCTCGGAGGCCTTCATCTGCTATCCAGAGTCTGCCTCAGGCCACTGCCCTGGCAGGAACAGCTGCTCCAACACCACCTGGGCAGGCTGCCCTGTGACACGTCGCCACTGTAACTGGGACTGTCACAACATTAAAATCCAACTGAGGCCCCCTCCCTTGGGCTCTACTGCACAAACTGCTGCCTTGGAGCTGTGCTTCGAGCCAGGGCTCTTGTGTAGTCCTTGTCTAAACACTAAAGGTGCTTCACCCTTTAGAGTGCCCTTTAGGATGGGCAACTACCACAAAGGCTGCAGGCACGCTGGGCTAAGGGCAGCTGGTCATGATCATTAGAAGCTGCCAAAGCTTCCGTGAGCCCACACCTGGTAGCTCCCCTTCCCTTGTTCTTGTCTGACAGCAGCAGACACTCTCAAGTTTCTCTGAGGTTTCCCAAATATATCCAATTATCCTGGGCCTTGTCCCTGGAAGGTCCAGAAGCTCTGAAAGCAGAATGCAGAGACTGCTGCCCATGCAGCTGGCTCTGTTGGCTGCACCCAAATATGCATTTAATCTAAGTAACCCTCAAATTTATTACATCTATATATTTGAGATGTTAGCAGCCTAAATCACTGATTGGTCTCCCTGATGTGTTTGACTGCGTATTGTTAGAGTTGTGCATGGTTGAGCTCCATGACAGCTAAGGATGCAAAAAGTGAAACTCTAGGGAGTTTAAGTGTAGAGGCATTGGAATAGCTGCATTGCATGAGACCAGATGTTCATCTGAAATTGTCCCATACCAGATACCTAGGTGCTTCCCCAGCCTCCCGAGGTCTGTGTAGCAGAGAGGGACTCCTTAACTCCCTTTATAACCCCTCTGCCAAACCACAGATTCAGGCTAAGATGAGTTAGGATTTACTCATAAATTCAGCTTCTTTGAACATGTGAATTACTCAGGGTTTACTGACAGCCATTAAACCCAAGTGAGTTAAATAGTTCGAAGTTAAATAGCTAAAAGAGCTATCCTTAGGGTATTTAATTAAAAGTAGGCTCCTGACCAAAGGAATTTCATCAGATTATCTTTCATGAAAACATTACTGTGAAAGGATATAATTACTTGGGAAAGACATCACATAGCATGTTCTTCTGTTATAAAAACCATTTCCCTTCTCATTCCAGATATTCTGCCAAGAAACAAAGGACCATAACTGTGTATATGGTTTTCTTCTCTTTGTGTAGTGTTTTAAGATTATTTGACAAGGATTTGCAAAAACCAATTTTTTTTAGTTCTTTATTAAAGCAAAAATCAAGCTCTTGCCTCTCATGGGAGGCTGTGATGACCAGGTTAACAGTGAATCATCAGTCACTTTCCTGAAAACAGGATTAAAAAAAAAGACCCAAACTCATTTGCATGTCAGTTTGATTTTTATTAAGCTTTCTTAACTTAAACATTAAAGAACACCATAGAGAAACCCCATCATCACTAATACTCAATTTTTAAAATTCTGTTGGTTAAAACAATTTGTATTGGATTTGCATGGCAAAGTTTTAGTAGCAGGGGACTACAGGTGTGGCTTCTGTGAGCTTCGGCCATGCCCGAGAGAGCCAATGCCAGACAGCTCCTGACAGACCTGCCGCTGGCCCCCCACCAGAGCACCCCACACCGGAGCAGGTGGATGCCTGACGGAGTCTGTGATTCTGTGGGAAGTCTGGAGCAGGCTCCTGGCAGGACCTGTGGCCCCATGGATAGAGGACCCCACAGTGGAGCAGGTTTGCTGACAGGACTTGTGACCCCACAAGGGACCCACACTGGAGCAACTGGTTCCTGAGGGACTGCAGCCCATGGAAGGGACCTGGGCTGGAGCAGTTAGTGAAAAACTGTAGCCCATGGGAAGAATCTGCATTGGAGAAGTTCATGGATATTGGAACCAAGGAAAGTCAGAAAGCTTTGCCTGATCTTTTGGGGATGAGATTCACCCCCAAAGCCCCATAAGAAGGCATGGCCTGGGAACTAAGCCTGTGGGACCATGTTCCCCCACTTCTGGGTGAGTGGAAAGCACCAAAGAAATGAAAAGCTAGTTGTTTAGTGTACCACAGAAAATGGGTTTGTGGTTTTAGGTTTTGCCTCATGCATTAATATGGGGCCAACATGGAGAATTCAGGGTGTCGGTTTCTCCTTCTCCTTCTCCTTCTCCTTCTCCTTCTCCTTCTCCTTCTCCTTCTCCTTCTCCTTCTCCTTCTCCTTCTCCTTCTCCTTCTCCTTCCTTTCTTCTCTGACCTCAGTTCCTATCGTGTAGTGATTGGTAGAAAGAATCTAGTTTAGAAGAGACATGCTAACAATATTAATAGATATTGGATTGAAAAACAAAATAATATACGTAGAACTTTCCTATTTGATGATTAAAACTATATAATCTCTGTACATCAAGCCTCTTCGGCCGTTGTGCACCTGGGCACAGCAGAGAGGCTGTGTTCCTGAACCTTTGATAAGATATAATAAACAACCTGAAGCAGCAAAGAAGTCTTTCTGTTGTTTTTCCCTGACATGAGAGATTGAGAAGAAGAAGCTTCCCAGGCATGGAACAGCTTCTTGGGGTCCACAGGGGCCTAACAATGGAGAACTGTCTCTCACTGGATGGACCCTTCTTACTGGAGCAGGGGAAAAGTATGTGGAATCTTTCCCCTGGTGAGGAAGAAGCGTCTGAGACAACATGGAATGAACTGACAGCAGCTTTTTCTTTTTTGGTGCACCTTTTCTATTCCATGTGTAGGTTTCAGTCTTGAAGGGATACAAATAATTGGAAGGATCATACTTTACTGCTTATCTAAGGTCTTCTGCAAATTCCCTGGTGTCAGACTAGCACCATCACCAGCCCCTCCTTATGAGAGGCTGTTCAGCTGAGACAGAAAAGATCCTGAGAGGACTGAGACTGGCCTCCCCGTCTGCTATTCAAGGCAAGATACTCATTCTGTAGCAAAGAAACACAAATGCCAGAGGATTCAGGAAAAGAAGCAGTGAGCAGGACCACAAGTCACTTATTTCATCTCTTTTTGGCTGGAACTAGGGGACTAGAGCACAAGTCTTACAAGGAGCAGCTGAGGGAGCTGGGGATGTTTAGCCTTGAGAAAGGGAGGCTCAGGCGGGACCTTATCACTCTCTACAACTGCCTGAAATGAGGATGTAGCCAGGTGGGGGTCAGCCTCTTCTCAAAAGTTACAAGTGACAGGATGAGAGGAAACTGCCTTGCGATGCACCAGAGGAGGCTTAGATTGAATATTAGGAAAAACATTATTCATGGAAAGGGTGGTCAGGCATTGGAACAGGCTGCTCAGAGAAGTGGTGAAATCACCATTCCTGGAAGTGTGCAAAAAAATGTCTAANGGGAGCTGGGGATGTTTAGCCTTGAGAAAGGGAGGCTCAGGCGGGACCTTATCACTCTCTACAACTGCCTGAAATGAGGATGTAGCCAGGTGGGGGTCAGCCTCTTCTCAAAAGTTACAAGTGACAGGATGAGAGGAAACTACCTTGCGATGCACCAGAGGAGGCTTAGATTGAATATTAGGAAAAACATTATTCATGGAAAGGGTGGTCAGGCATTGGAACAGGCTGCTCAGAGAAGTGGTGAAATCACCATTCCTGGAAGTGTGCAAAAAAATGTCTAAATGTGGTGCCTGGGGATATGGTTTTGTGGTGGACTTAGCAGTTCTGGGTTAATGGCTGAACTTAGTGATCTTTGAGCTCTCTTCCAACCTAAACGAGTCTGTGATTCTGTGGAACAATTGCTGTACATACCTGGACTCTTAATTCATATACCACTAATTAATACCCTCAAAGCATGTTTAAACTGTTAGTGCTCGAGAATTATTTCTTCTGTATGTTACACAAGCATTCCAGGGCTGCATTTATTTGGTGCACAAGTCAAGGCAAATTGTCCTCTCTTTGTACCAAGTGCCATTGACCAGGCTGCACCTCCTGATGCCATGAGTTCTACTGCTGCAGATGGACAGTTCAAGTGATGGGCTGACTTGTGTTTCCTCCAGACTTTTCCAACTGCCATACACCTGGTGAACAGTTCAAAGGAAAATCAGGCAGCTGGGTTTAGACAAGAAGGGACGAGCATTTCAAAGGAGGACCAAGGAGTGTTGTACTGACCTCTCCACTGGTCCAACCTGTTTGTGTCAGCATCTAATTGCCCCCTTTCTTTGCCTTAGTGCCAGCCTAATAAAAGTCATGGTTCATTTGCTTGTTCTTCAATAACTCTTTCTGATCAAATAATAAATCAAACATACAAAAAGCCATCCCTGTTACTCATTTGCCCGAAAATATTGACAAGGCTGTACCTTTCATAAATCAAACAACTCTTACGTGGAGAATTGGCTCACCATCTGGATTTGAAAAGAGATGTCAGGATTGCCTTTCCATTTTCTCTGACACACCTCTCAGTTTTTACTATCTCTTCCACCTTCTCTGCCTATGGAAGCTGAGTCATGGGTCACAGTCCCCGCACTAATGAGCGGTTCCATCCCCTCTATTACTATGTTATTCTCCAGTGAAACTTGATGCAATTTTTCATAATGGTAAGTGGAATCAGTAACCCAGTTAAAGAGGAGAGCATTTTAACCTCTGGGGAACGCCTCATTTGAGACAATATTTTTGCCAGACAAATAATTAACCTCTATGGAGCATGGAAAGCACAGATTGTATGCACTGAAACCTTGCTCAGATGTCAGGTACTTATTTTTTTACATCCCTTGGTTCTTAATGCATTTTATTATGTTGAGCCCTCTAAAAATGCTATTCTGAGACCAGTGGGATATCAGGGCTAACATAGCCTTGCCCTGACGCAGCCTGTGCTGTGAAGAAATAAGGTGTCAAGACCTTAGGAGTACAGTGTGGCAAAAGGCACCACACATTGTGTAGCAGCATACCTCTCCAGTTAGGCCAAGACTGACCTGATCAGAAGAAGGAGGGCGATATACATTGATTGGAAAAAAGTAATTAAGGTGGAATATTTAAAACCATGACACTTTACTAAAATGCTGCTCACATTCAGAGTTGTGGCTGAACTGCCCTGCTGGTAGGAGGCCAGATACCCTGGGTTCATGTTCTCAACACTCCTGAAGTGCTCTACACCTCCAAGTCAAAATGAAAATCTGATTCATAATTGATTTAGATTTTTTTTAAAACTTCTATGACTTTGTGGGAGCACTTTTTTTACTCTCTTCCTATCCCCAGAGCACTGAATACTGACACCAAAAGCTGTCAGCCTGGCTGGATGCTGTGATTAAGACACATGACTCTTACAGTAAGCACACTTTGCCTGTTCTCCAGTGAGCAGTACTGTGGGCAGCCTTGTCACCAGACCTCCCTCCTGTTTGCATCAGTAGCCGTGAGTTCAGCTACCTTACATTAACCTTGGCTTAATCCATCACCATCGCTTGAGTAACAACACAGTTGTTATCAAATACTCGGTGTGGTCTTCTTTCTCCTGGAAAGAGATTTTTACTTTCTTAACTGCCCCCTTGGTGGATACAATTCTGTAAGGGCCTTGAGTAATATGTTCTTTGCTAAATTTGCCATATAATAACCTCGGCAACATTGCACCAGATCAGCGTCGGCTTCCCTCAGCTACCCCCTCAAAACAATGCCGTTGGGTAAACTCTTTTGCCATTCAGCATTTGACAATGGTAACTTTATTCAGCCCACTGAGAAGGAAACATTTTGTTTACTCCATATATAACAAACATCCCAGAGAATTATTCCTACGTGAAGCATTAGGAAAGATGGTAATGAAAGATCTTGTTTCACTGGGCAGCTAATTACACTTGCTGGGGATGACAGTTTAAAGAGTAATGTAAACAAACACAGTGATGCAGTAATTCCCCTCAGGACAGGCCATGTGTAATTCTGTAGTAAGCAAATTCAGCTGAGACCCTCTTGGCCAAAATGTCATTAGTGACATTAAGAAAATGCCAGCGCTTGCTGATTTATGCAAAGTCTGGGGACTCTTCAGAACTAGAGAAAATATTGCCTGTAAATATTAAGTCCAACAAAATTGCAGTTTAGTATAGTTTTTGCAAGTAATTTTGTCATTCACACATGTTAGCTTAAAACAAAGATAATTTCATGATTTCACACCTGATTCAGTACCTGAACTAAGAGTATAACTATCTACACTGGACCAACAGACATCACACTACAAGTTTGCTAGAAGATAAAAAAAATTACCTTTAAAAAAATATTCAATTCCATATGCCTCTACAGGGAATATCTTAGTTTCACCTATCTCTTTTATTCACTCACAGCTCACATGCATAATCTTTGGCACCTTTTCTGTCTCCCCTTTAATGAATCCTGAGCAGCTCACACCAACAGCAGTGTTCAGATAAGACAGTGTCCAGTTGTACAAGAAATATGTACCTGTCTCTCTTTCATGCCAAAGAGATCTGCAGCCTTAGCAGAGCTGTGATACTCAGGCTAACTGCTGACAAGCTGGATAGGGCTTTTATTCCCGAATTTTGGGTGGGCACAGTGCAATACCTCTATCTGGGCGAGGTGTAGGATCTATCTAATGCTGTTGGTGGAGAGCAGTCACACCCAGTCTCCACTGACTCCGCTTTGAAGACTCCCCTGACTGCAGGTGGAGCCCACACAGCTGTCTCAGATGTAGATGGAAGAACCTTGTGCCCTTGATGGGACAGAGAGCATCCTTTTTGATGTGGACAGAGGGCATCCCACCTCTCTCCCAGCAGCTGCATCAGAAGGCTGCAGGAACACTGTGGGCCCTGTGTCTATATGTCATCCTAAGCTTCATGCAACATGGATTCAGGGAGCTCACCAACATTTAGGGTTGCTCCTATCACAGTATGTAATTTTTAGTGCTGACCTAACCTATGCTGTTTGTTTCCCTAAATAAAATAAAAAATATCCCATCTGCCTCTGCTCTATTATCAGTCGTGTAGCCACAAGCAATCTAGAAGGATTTTTCACACCTGTCATTGGAGCTAATGCGTGTGCACTGTGTGGCAATAGCAGAAATGTTGCAGGTGCCCTGCCCTCACTAAAACATTCATGTTTGCACGTAGAGAAAACTGAACCTCAAAGCAAATTTCCAAGTCTTTAAATTCCTGCTCTAGCCCTGTATCTCAGTCCCAATTTAACAGGTTTCATTTGGTCAAGCACAGCACCACCCTGTTTCAGGCCAGGAGTAATTGGGTGGCAAAGGTGTGGGCAAGCCACTGGGCAAGCAAGACTCCAGGCTTCTACGTTTGCAGGTTCTGCCACATGATGGGTAGCAACTCTTTTAGGGGTACCAAACTGATCAAAGCTTTGTGTCTCTTTTTGAAATACCCGTGGCTCCTGATCCAATATGTTTTTTATTCAACATTCATTGTATTTCTTTGTGACTTCATGCCATAGTTGACTTGTTTCTGCTCTACATCCACAGGACTCATTTCTTCTCAGATTTTTTTACTTGCCTCTAAATTGACCACTGGATACCTGGCCATACTGCTCCCACAGTTAACCACACCAGGGACTTGCTAGACATCACTAAACCCCCATCTGACCTGCAAAATCTATGGCTATTTCACTGGTTGTTGCAGATTTTCCTTATTTAAAAAAAAATCCCTTTTCTATTCAACTTCTAAAACTCTGATCAGGGGATCTGCTCTTCTTTTCTTTTTCAATTTTCTTTGAATGTCATTTACCCATGATTCTGTTAGGAATAAAGCATAGTTAAATGAATTTCTTTTGTCTCTGGTTAATATAAGCAGAATTAATATAATTGAGATGGGAGTACCAAATCCAACCTGCCTTTCAATTTCTTTCAATTAAGTTTCATTAAAATTACCCTGTGTCACTGGGAACAGTTATGTCAGGTTTATATGCTAAGGAAAGAAACCAGCTTCGAATGACAATTTCCTACCACATGAAAACAATAACATTTCTGTAACTACTAAGCATTGGTATTATCATTCATCAGATGCAAATTTCTTTATATCATTCCTGAATAAATAAATGCATTATTCCTGAACAAAACCCTTGGATCCACCCCTTTCTTTGCGCACAATTTGCTTATAATGTTTTAATTTATAATCAATAACCCTCTACCCTTTGTGTTGAAATGAGAGACTATTTTTGGTTTGCAGGCAGGAATTGCACATCACTTAATTCTGCTCTAATAATATTCGAATCATATGGGGAAGTAGTCATCTTGACAAAATCTATGCAAATCTTATCCAGTTGTGATGTGAGGAATTCCTTTCTAGAGATGTCCAAGTCATCAGAAGATGTGTAATTACCAGCATTGATAATTTTTGGTTTTTATGTTGCTTACACTTTAATAAAAATCTTTGCAAGAGCTCTCCTTAACCTGTTAACACAAGTTATAGGCAATAAGATTGTATGCATGCAAAATGAGTATTCCTTCTATTGTTTTCTCTGTTTTTATCCCCTGAATCCTATTTCCTCTGAATTTTGTGATTTTCTAATTTTGTTTACTGCTGTGGTAAATTTTGTCTTTTAATTACTTTCTCTCTACACAGCAAAAAGACATCACTGAAAAGCTCAATACAGAGAAGCTTTTCAAGTTGTTCTAAGATTAAAACACTGAAGATGATCCACAATCCAGCAAAGTGTGTGAAAAATCTCCCTCCCCATTCCTTTGGAATCTGTCCCAAACGAGGTGCTGGAGAAGAGATGGCAGCACCTCAGCTTCTCACTGAAACAGTCTGAACAATGAGCCCAACATGTTTATGCAGGAATGTACGTGAGTGTTTATATGCCAGCCCTGTTCTTAGAGACTCTCACTGTAGGAAAATGAGAAAATAAACTACTTAACTGTGCAAGTAATTTCAGCTGGAGCCCATTATCCATCTTCTAATACAGTGCAGCCTGGAAGCTTTGCCAATGACAGATTAAGGTCAAACAAATGAGCATTCGTACAATATACACCCCTCTTCCTAAATGTATTTTTCTTTTATTATGTTGTGAAATGCTGATCAAAGAGCCTATAATAATATTATATCAGTATAAATTTCTTGCAGTGAAGCTACAGCAAGTTTCTTAAATAACATTTGGGTCCAGAAAAACCAGACAATATATTTAAGACAGGAACTCTCGTCTCAAGAGTTTCCAGGCCAAAAAGGCAAAACATGGGAAGAACTGCATAAATAAGGTGCTGTTGTTTCATTTTACAGGGGTGGAACCAAAGCAGAGAGCTTGTGGGAATGGGGTGTGCAAGGATTACTGGCACAGAAATAATAGTGGCAACTTTAAAACCTGCATCCAGTGTCAGGGTGAGACTGAAAATCCCCCATGCCTAAAAATATTGTCCCCCAAACTTCAATTTGTGCTGAATTGTTTATACAGAAGTACCTCCTTAAAAGATTTTTCAAGATCAGCTGTCTTTAAAGATAAAGCTATTCAGACAGCTTTGAAAATCCTAACCTGCACAGCTGTGCACACACACAGGCTACATGCAACTAAAGACAAGGTCTTAGTATGAAGTGTTAAGCAAATCAAGCTATAGGGGCTGCTAGTTCTGCAGCCCAAAATGTAACATATCAGAGACAGGCAGGAAATTAGCAGTATTTAATTTTATGACTGCAAAGTTATACGAGGATAATGCAGGCATAGTTTGGATTTAGCCACAGTTCTTAAGTACTAAATAGGTAAGCCTTGTTCACTCAGGCACATTGGTCAAATGTTTTAAATCTTTGCACAACTGTCTTGTCTTTTAGCATTGCTCTGACCAGGAGAAAAATGCTCTTTCTTCAAAGTCAGACTCAGAATATGTGAATTGAGGGTGATAACTCTGACCTATTTTTATTTTATTTTTTTTCCAAAGAGCATTTTATTATCTAGTGATGAGAAATGCTGCCTGGACGCTGAGTACCATTATGTAAACTACAGATGTCTCACGAATTCTTGTGTAACAGAGTGACAGGCGTGGCGCCTGCGTCACCTCCTCCCCAAGAAGCTGCCTTGCATGGAGGATAAGAGCCTCCTTAGCCTGTCCCACAGCAGCTGAGCCCCGGCCCTGCCCCATCTCTGCTGCATGCAGCACAGGTAGGAAGTGCTGTAGCCTGTCACTGCCTCATCAGGGACCGCAGCAGAATGCCAAGCACATGAGAATCATGATTAAATAATGTTTTGAGTGACACTTTTGAGGGGGGGGCTGTTAAAAACTGGAGTTTGCTAAAAGTAAAGGCAGTCAGGAATAAATTCTGATTTTTTTTTAAGATACTACAGAAACTACTTTATTACTCGTCTCAGCTTTTGTATTTCCTGGCTATAAAAAAAAAAAAAAAAAAGAAGAAAAAAAAATAGTAGGAGAAGTGAAAACTGACTTTTAAAAGAGAGTTCTACACTGTGAAATAATTTTTTTTGCACACTAAAAAAGCTTTTTCCAAGGAGATAAAACACAGAGTTGTGAGTGTCTACTAATTTAGAGCACACCACAGGAGGTGCTTAGGACCTGGATTTTGCCTGTTCATAGAAGGCAAACAATTTTAATATATTTAGACACCTAGTACATGTGCCTATTTACCTTCACCTTTCTCTTAAGAATTTCACAGGTGCTTTCTGTCCAGCATTGGTGTGTTTCAGCTGCCATAGTGAAAGATCAGCATTTTTGAAAAAAGAGTCAAGGACTTTGAAAAGTAGAAATTAAGGCGCTCTGAAAAGCAGAAACACACAGCTGGTGATCACTAGTCAGTTTGGTTCAAAGGGCTGAGAGATTACATTGCTGGAAAAAAAGAATTCATCATAATATTTACAGAATGACCACATTCAGAGATGATGCCAGAGTTTTTTTAACATGCCACAACAGCACAATTGTTCTGTTTTTTTCCCTTATTGAATGTAGCAAAATGAATTAGTTAAAAAAAAAACAAAACCAACCCTGGAGTCTCAGAAGCACTCTTCCTAAAATCTAAGGAATTTTTCCTAACTTTTAAGTAACAGAACAGAGTTCTGTTTAATGGGAAAATGTTAAGCTGACTTGATTACATCAGACCCCAAGTGGCTTAACCTTTGTCATGGAAAGATTGATGTTGATCACAAACTGCAGAAACTTCTCTCTTAAAGCACAGATCTACAGCTAATGAATGGTTCTCCACTAATGAGAGGCTTCTTATATGAAACCATTTTATTATGTCCTTGAGCCACACATGAAAATCTTCCAGTGCAGGAATGAAAATTAAAAGTACATGCAGTAAGGTAGTCAAGAACTTTTTGGGTTATGGACTGGGTTTCCTATTATTTCTGAAAGATTATTTTGATCATGTATCAGAATAACAGTGCAATAAAATGTGGGAATGCCTGTTGTACTACTAAGATGTTCCTCCCATGTTAGGTGTGTACTTCACATGTTCCTCACACACCAGTGAGGCTCCGAAACTCTGATCCATAACTACAAAAATTCATATTATGCAGAGTTTTTACTAATTATTTGCTAGCTGGTGGAGTCATTGAGATATTATTGCATTGTAACGAAGCAAACACTGGGAAAGTGGGATCTGTGTCCCAGATTGCAGAAGAATTAGCTCAGAGAGATGTTCAATTTGGTGACTGCTCCCAGTTTGTGCATCATTTGGTAGAAAATGTATGTACAGATTTCAAGGACTGCCACACTCAAACTTTCAAAGATCCTGTACTCAGCAACATAAATGACCAGATTATCTTCCAAATCATAAGGTATGCAAAGTAACAGACTTATCATTACTTTTACTCATCTTTCTAGTTTAGAAGTGGCATTTACAGCTAAGCAGATGATTTCAGGAGCTCTGACTTTCAGCAAAAATGGGAACATCACGAGAAAAACAAGACGGTTACTCAGGATCATGGCCTATTCTTGTTATTCATAGCATGTTTTCCCACCGGTATATATATCTTGTTCTCAAAAGTTACAGCCAGTGGATCTCAAAGCACTTCCAAGCCCATTAATGTGTCTTTCAGCATCAGCCTTTGCTAAAATGTCCGCTTGTAACCCTCCAGTTGTGTCAGCAGCTCTCCTGGCTATGTGGACCTGGGAGGTAATCCCTGTTTCAGAGTCTCTAGCCTGGGCACATTGTGCAGAAGGCAATCCTCACACTCTCCAGAGGAATGAGGAACCTTTGCTCACACCATGCCTTACTTCCCAACCAGACCAGAGGAGCATCACCAGAGAAATGTGCCCCTGCTCCATGTTTGTAATTAGCTCAAATGCTGATGTAATATCTAAATGTAATTTAGAGCTGATGTAGCTGTTGACTTAATGAAAAAGTAAAATTCTTTTTCTCTCATACCCTTCTGGGAGTCACTGCCTGATGTAGTTTTGAGTCTGTGGTGCTGGGCAGGGGAGGTCTCCTTATTCAGCCTGTCCCACCTGCTCTTCCTTCATCCGTGAAGGAAGCAAACCCACTTGTTGCACAAAACCTGGTGATTCACTGCTGGAGATTTGCACCATCTGTGCTGAGCTGACACCACCACGCAGGAAGGAAATACTGCCTCTTGCAGCACTGGTGCTGGTGCACTTGGCATAACACACCCAAAAATGACTCACTGCAAAACGTTCAAATGGGCAAATTATGCATGTTCAACTTGGCTGTCACAGCCCTCACCTCTGTGTTTCTTGTAGTGCTGAAGTGGTTTAAAGTGTTTAAATTAATACATTTGTCTTACCTGACAAGGGATTTACTAGGCAGAGGTAAATAAAATGGGGCGAAAAGCACAGAGGATGTCACTAGAAGAAGCCCTGAATCCCAGGAAACACCCTCTGCTGTCACCCCAAGAGAGAAGAAGGACGGTCACACACCAGCCAGGTGATGTGGCTCTCCCCTCTGGTGCTCTGCTCCTCGCTGTGCCCCTCACCCAAGCCAGCCCCAGCCTTCCTCCTCATCCCCAGAGGGACGCTGCTGGCCTCGCTCCTCAGCCTCCCAGCTGTGACATCATCTGGAAGGCTCCTTCACTCTGCTCACTTTATGAGTGTCAGGAGCCTGCTATTCAAATATTTACAAGTGCCTTGTGTGGTATAAAACCACTGACACCTGCTGAAGACATGCATTTGATCCAAGATGTATCTATTATCCAAGGCTCTGCTCATTTTACACCTTTGTCTCTTGCTACAGAAGTTGTCCCAATGGCATCAGCAAAGGATTGTATCCCCATAAAAATGTTGGTGCTTTCACACATAAAAACAATTGAATCTCACCAAAATTGCCAGTAGCAAGGCTGATTTAAATGACAATATTTCTTAGCTCTTCAAAGGGCATTTCATTAACTTTCACAACTATAATTGTAAACCCTGATTTTTTTTACAGAAACGCGGTAGCTATTTTTGGCTCTGACACAAGGAAGAGTTTAGAGGTATCACAGTTCCAGAGGTAGGATTGATATGGGTAAGCAAAAAGATGATTTGTAAAACTAAATGTTAATTCTCTTTTTTTTTTTTTTTCAGTATTGGAAAAGGTATTTTTAATTTTGCTAAGATCAAAAGAGAGGTGCAACAGAAGGGGGTTTAAGCTGAATGCCACGTCACTATTTTTGATTGGCAAAAACTTTACTATTGCAGTTAGCACACTGTACAGCATAGGACTCAGCAAGCTCTTGTAGCTGTGCTGACAGATTTTTTGTAACTAGAATGGTTCTCCCTCTCTCAGTAACCTTATTTGAACATACTAACTTTTACAACAAAAATTAGCAGCAATTTATCTTTTTTAAACATGATGTATCCTCTTATTCCCAAACCAATATTTTCAGCAGTCTCCAATCAAACACAGCTCAATATAGAGGTCTGTGCTGGTAAATCTCCTTGCTGGGTGATAATCAAGATGCCATTTTTATAAATCAATCAACACAAAAATTACATCAGCTCACTAGCAAGTTCTCAATTCTATCTTGCTATTTCGTAAATGAAATCCCTCCTGGAAATTTCTAGGAAACATCAAGGTTTATTTTTCTTGTTTGTATTCTGAAATGGCATTTTTTTTCAGATCAATTAGTTCACACTGAACCCTTGTACCAATTATGGTTCATTATGTTGCTTGTAATGCTAATATGCTAACTGGTGTAATAAAACTTTCACGAGCAATATAACTAACTGTGTTCGTAATTAAGGCAAAGCATGTACCTTTCCCAGGCTGCCAAAATACTGTCTGCAGGCTTCTGATGTGAGAGTTATCATCTGCCTCAGCAGCAGCCCCCAGCTTGTGCTTCCCCTCATCGACTGGCTACATGTGGGGCAGTACATGGTCAGGATGATCAGTGCCTCCAGGCAGGACATGCTGCCTCTCCAGGCAGTAATGAGAAAGGAGATACCTGACTTGACTCCTCCACCCCTCTGCCAGGAGGAGAAATATACAGCATGAGAGGGAGTCAGATCACATGCTAAGTTAAAGGAAACACCTGTCTTCTTCTGCTGCTGATTGCTAAGTTAGGCAGCACATCTGTATTTTCTGTGCCATGTGTGCTGAATATGGGAAAACCTCTGCTTTGGCCGTGTGCCTTAATGTGAGGGAGAGAGCCATAAGGGTTCAATCAGTGCAAAACATTTGAGTTTTGCAGTTAACTTCCTCCTCCTCAACTTTTAAGAGTCCAAATTGATGAGTGCAAAATCGATGCATTGATGCAATTGGGGGGCCATCTGGTCGACACTTCATTAACAAATTACCCATAAATGAGGAAAGCACACCTTACAGCTCGTGGTCTGCATCAGCACTTGCCACCATGCCTGGAGTCCTTTTCAAACAGCACTGCGTGGATGTGGAGAGGAATGGAGTGCAAACCCTCTTCTAGAGAGCTGCCTCCTTTGGCTCTATCCCTTCCCTACTGCTGTCCTCTGGGAAAGCAAGATGCTCTTTCTTTCTTCTTTTCATGAGGAAAGCGCCTATTTTCATCTCTTCCACCACCACCCACAGAGTAGATGATAATTTTTCCTTCACTTAGTGTGCAAGTTCCTTCATGAATGTGAGCCAGACTGTAGTGAAGCAAACCAAAGGAATCTAAATACAACTTAACTTTAGGAGAAACCACGACATTTAAGGAAAATTTCCTCCTAAGATTTTGATACTGTGTAAGTGCAAATAAACAGAGGCGGCAAATGCAAATGCAGTTATCAACTGCTGAACATAAGACAAAACTCTACAACCGAAAAAGATTGAAGATATCTTTGACCATGACTTAACATTGTCCTAATAATTGAAGCAAGAACATTTAACTTGGCTACAACATTTTGGCATATAAATAACTGTTCAGATATCCATGATTCCTGAAAATGTGCAGTCCTTTTGATTTTGTAGGCTTCAAAAGTTCGCAATTCATGTCATTAATTTAGCTGTGCAAGTCCAACCATAAATTTTAAATTGGAAGATGTTGACCTTGACCTCCTTATTTCAGTTTCACCAGCTGAAAAGCTGAGATAACAGTATTTACCTATCTCAGTGTCTTCTGATTTTTAATGCTGCTTCTGAAGTGGCTTGACTATGGAAATATCATCCCTTGATGCCATCCTCCTTACAGAGGAAGTTAAAAAACGCACTTGTTGCTGGACACGCGAGAAGCAATCAAAAGGAAATCACACTGGACCCACAGGACGTTTCCAAAGAAAATACAACCACACAGAAACATCTGTGTCCTTTACTGAATCAGTGACAGACTTTACATAGAATTACAAAGAAAATGCAGGTTATGAGAGCAGTGCAGGAAGGAGATATTGCCCTCTCCATTAGGCACTATTTGTTAACTTGCATTGTAAAGGGGGTCAGAAGGACCCTCCATACCTGCCCTCTATGGCATGAGATGCTCTGACCAGGGACAGCTCTTTAGTTCCATATTCTATATCCACACAGAGGGTTATGGGTTGTAACAGAGTGGAAAACAATGGAACTGCAGAGAATTTACCACAGCAGTGCAGTCAGAGTTATCTACTGACTTACCCCACTAACTCCTTCTGCAGCAAATTAATGGAAATATATTTTCAAGTGGAAGAATTCTGACAAAAAAGGATGAAACAGAGTGAGTAGGATATTTAGAATTACTTCAGTGATGATCATATAAGAGGTATGATTTCTAAAGGGAAATGTTTTACAGATAATCTACTTTCACTTGAACATCTCCTGGGATGAGTCCCACGATGTTTGTGATTTGTGAAAATCACATTATGAAAACACCAAGAAACAAGGGAACCATTGGGTGAGATAAGCATCTGTTTATTTTAACCTGGCAGTATGGCAATTCTAGTGATTCCAGGATAATATTAAATAATCTTATTGAAGAACATTGCATTTCTGCAATGATGAAAATGAGTATGATCCTATTAGAGACAAGGAGACCTAATAGATAATGCACACAATAGGGAAACAATAACAGTCCCACAGTTATTCTGTGAGTTTCTAAAATGTTTTCAAACCACACACATCTTATCAGGGCACTAATTCATTAAATCACTTAAATACATGCACGAAACTTTTTCCAGAATATGTAAGTGTATTTGTCTTTCAATAAAAGCCTCTGGTTATTCACACGTTTGCATAGTCTGGTGAAACGCCAGTTAACACCAGAGAGACCAATTATCTCAGGAAGAGGTGGGAGAGGGAAAACAAGAAATCCTCTTAGCGTGACTCATTGCACATAAAAGGAATCACATTTCCAAATATAGGGTGTTATTATTTTGATACTGTATGAAGAAACAAATACCATCTCTGAAATCCTGTACTAAGGCAACATTGGATTTGTATCCACATGGCCTTGCGGGAGACCACTTTGTATCTCAGTATCCTGGTTTATCTTTAAGAGTGTAGAAGAAACAGGTGGAGTAAAATCCAATGCACTGGTTATAATAACTCTTTGTCCTAAAGTGCTGCTTATGATTTTGTGGCTAGCATTCATTATGTTCTAAAAAGAGAAATAGTTCCAAGATCACCATTCATAGCCCTTGATGGAGCTACACCACGTATACTCAGGTGGATTTCTCTAATGGTCCCAGTTAGTAACCATGCCCTATTCCCCATTTGCCTAATTATGTAGGTATATGGATAAGCCATTTGAACCATGAGTCACTTAAAGCATTTGAGCAATGTCAAAATAAGATATCTGTATGTTTGATGTTATATTACACAGTGCTCTGCTGCATTTGAGTAGTCTGCAATTCAATTTCAGCGTCTATAAAATGGTTATGACATTCACCCTCTCAGCATGAGGTGAGATATTTTGCTGAAATATGTCATTCAATGCAAGCTTAAGTCTACAGCACTCCAAATTTTCACAGGAGAGTGGATAATAAAATGAGATGGTATATATTAATAAATTATGGCAGCAATTTCTAGATTTCCCCTTTAATTTCTTTACTTTTTGAAAATATTTCTGCTTTTATATCAATGTTTTTCCAGTACTGGATTGCATAAGATAGCAGTGTCCAACCCCCCGTTTGAATTAGACAAAATTGAAACAGAAAGAGGATTAAAATAATAATATTTCAGAAATAGAAACTGGGTCACATATTAAGGCTTTCTCTAGGGTTTTTCAGACAGATTAAAATTAGGATGAATTTACCACTGACTTCTTTACAGTTTCCCGATGCAGGGCAACAGTAAGGATAGATGGAAATGTATCTGGGGTACTTCCAAGACTTGAATTCAAACACTGTCAGAAACTTTATCAAAGAGCAGTGTCCTCAGTTCCCAAATTCCCCAGGAGCAGAGAGAAGTACCATAATTGTTATTCAGGAACAAAACCTCAGGGACAGAGAGGCTTAAAACTCTCACAGTCATGTGGGAAATCTGTAGAAGAGGAGTGAGGTGCTCAGAAGTGCAAGGGTAGACATGCTACACGCTTCCTCCATATGGAATGGCATCAGCAGGCTTACTCATACTAGCATCAAACCAGCCTATTTTTGGGTGCATAATTTCACAATGAAGGAAGGGGAATAATTTCAGGAAAATGTGAAGCAGATGCATGGTTTATCTCCTGTAGGTAGAAAGAGCTCCTTTAGGGAGGAACAAAAGGTTTTGGTATAAAAATAACATTACTTCTTTATTCTAGATACCCAGCTGAGGGACACATTTTCACACATATATGTGAGTAGTCTTCTACTTCAGTAGAGTGCAAAAATAAGGTAACAGTTCACAAATAAATACTCATGTACACTAATCCAGTTGATCCCCAGCCCCCCAGCCCAAATGACCTGATAATTATAATCTAGCATTGGAATATATGTGAGATTATTTTCCCTAATAATTTTTATGCATGTATTAATGTCTAACATTGTGTTATTTTGGTAAAAGATATCAAAATACAGAAAATTAAAATTAAACTTATTATTTGAGGAACATTTTCCTCTCTTTCTCTCAATCTTTGTTAGCCTTCCTCCAAGAAAAAGAAATCCATTGACATTTCAAGCCATGACTGTTTCCTCATTATTATGTGGTTTTGTAGGACTTTAAGAAATAGTATGAAAAGTGAAAAGGAAAAATAACTATTTTGATGGGGCGACATTTATAATCTACTCTTCAGAGATGGAAGACTCCCAGACAAATATTTTTATGGAAGTTTCTGTTTTCCATCAATAAATCAACACCTGCACAATTACAAATCTGTAAGTTTTCTCCCAAGAAATTCCCTAAAACAGAAATTGAGAGAAATATGAAAACAGAAGTTCCACTCAGATGACGCTCGAGGATCTTCAGCATCACCACAGTCGACAGCAGCACGTATTTGCAAAGAGCAGCTCTGTGGGAGCTGTGGGAGCTAGAACACTCTCCATCTCTCCCCCTCTTCACTTGCACAGGCTCCTCCACTTCTACCTACCACATTTGAAAATACCAAACCACACACATCAAACCACAGACTGTTAGCATATTTGGTGTGCCTTACTAATGCTACATCAGTTGTTCTTTACAGTCTTGAAGAAATGAACTGAAAAGATTTACGTAGCTTCTATACTTCTGCAGTGAAGCCGAGCCTCACCAGCCGGTGCTTAGGTGGTAGGTGCCCACCTTCCAGGTGCCCCTTGCTATCAGGGAACTGCCCTACCTGCTCAGAACTAGCAGACTTTACCTGGAGAGAGTTTGCCTTGCCCTACCTGCTGCTAACCACTGCGGTCCTCAGGGAGCTGAGCATTGACAGGGCTTGCAAGCTTTGACCACAAGCTAAACCGAGATTAGCTAGACCCGAGACTGTGCCTTGAGAAAGAATTCCTTTTCTGGAAAGGCCTATGCTTTAGATTTCAGTGCAAATAAAATACAGGTTCATACTGAAAGCAGAACATCGATTATTTTCAGTCAGAGCTAGTAAATTAAATTAAATGAACTAGTATCACATTTATACCCTTATGTCCCTTTATTGTATTAACTGCACAGAGATGCCAATAAACTGGTACTACAGATGCTTTAAACAGCATTTAATCTGATGGAGCAAGTACTGGAAAATACTAGCAACTGAGAAAACACTAACATTTAACAACATTATTACTAGCATTTCTTATTCTCTGCCTCTGCTCTCATCATTCAGCTCAAGCCTTTGGTTTCTAGGAAACATATTGCAACTTCCACTCATAGCTCCTTAGCAGCTGTTACTATTCAGATCAGTGTGGTTTCACATTGAGTCTTGGCCAGAGCTTAGGAAAACTGAGACTCCAACCTTTCTCCTTCCAAAGGACTTTTGAAGTGGAGCAATCTTAGCAAGTGCTGCTGAATCTGTTCGCTTGTAAATGCTCTCCCCAATGCCCCCACCCCTCAATCAAGTAAATATGAAAACAACTCTGTCTCTCTTTGGCTCTTCATAATTGAGAGGGAACATATTCTTAATCATTTTTCAACTTAATTCTTTACGTTGAATGCCTTCTTCACACATACCTTGCCAATAATATACCACCTGATGTTTTTTGACTAGGTTAATTGCACTTTGATGCCTCGCAGCAGCTAGCCTGCTTGCAGTCCTGCTACAGCCCTAGCAAATCACCCTAATCAAAAATACATTATTATTAGGCATAATAAACAGGAGGTTGGATTTGTTAGTCTGCTAGCCCTGCCAAGAACTCAGCAACCCCAGAAAGCATTTTGCTCACATCCATGCCTACATACTCTCTTGTGATTAACTTCAAGCAGACATTTTTTCAAGATGGAAGTAGTCTGTTTTGAGGACAAGTGTAAGGCTTGGAGGTAGTAATGCTGAAAGTCTCTCCCCAAAAACCCAAAAGATTCTGTTGGTAAAAAGCAATGTCTCTTCTCTTTTAGCACCTTGTTTCCCTTGGTGCCCACATTATCTCCAGGGACCACCTGTTGTGGCCTTTGGCATGGACCAGGTTAGCACTGGGATGATGCTGACTTTGGTCATGCCACCAAACCCACTCCTGGCCTTTTGGGGGCTTCAGCTCCCCTCTCATCTGTGAAGAAAGAGGCTGCTCAAGAGAGGTTTCCTTGTGCCCTGAATGCTTCTTTTAGTGGTGCTGGTGGAAGTGTCGTGAAGGAGAGGTACAGCGTCCACAGAAACACCTTCTGTGCATCAGAGTTCTACAAGCTGCTAAACAGAGAGAGGGAGTAAGTGAGCTAGCTATCAGGTTCAACACTGTGATATTGTTACAACTGCAGGTCCTGCCAGGCAGATCGACTAAGGAAGAGAGGAATACACTCTGAATTTCAAAAGTGAGTGCATAGGTGTCAGGTGGGTAAAAAACCAAACAAACCAGGCTTCTTGTTATTTAGAAATTTTAGACACATGAATAATGTAAACAACCAAAACTAAACATATTTTATTTTCTTTTGGAAACCAATGCCTTTGTAGTGACTAGATTTCATCTTGTAAGAATACTGGGAATAGCTTTCAGTGTGCTATGAATTTTTTCTTTAGGTTAAATTATTGAATGTGAGAAGGACTTATAAAACTCACTTAGTTAAGTCTTATTATTCATCTTACTATTGCCTTTACTGTTGCACATAAATCTCATTAAATCTCAGTTTCAGAATGTTTTATAAATGGAATGGCTCACAAACCTTAATGAGGCAAATCAGGGGCATCCCATGCTATAGTCATTCCAAAAATTGGTTTCTTCAAGGGAAGATTTGTCTGCAGAGGGGCAGGTGGTATCTACTCCGGGTATTTTAATTTCCTGCCTTGGTAATTCCCAGCAATAGATTTTGATGAGATACAGATGATGATAATGACTAATAATTCTGGGGTATTTGCTTTGAGATTATAATGTTTATTTCTTTGCTTTTGATACAAAGTTTATAAATACTAGCATTTAACTTCAATTATATTAAGTGGTTTCTTTTCCAAATGAAATGCTGAGGCTGTCCTCTAAAAATGCCATGAAAACAGGGGTGATTTTTTGATAATTTGTAAGAATTTGCAGACTTACTCTATGGCCTCTCCTCACATTCTTTTAATTTGATTTACACGCTGAAGCACAAGTGACAAGAAGCCCTGTTTGTCACGTACAAGCTGTGTCACTGAAAGAACCAAGAAACCAGAAATCCTCTGCTTTACACATATGACTGTGCCCAAGCAGAGCAGGCTTGGGGGGGGCCTCTAAGTGACAACATAAATGTCTGCATCAGCGTCTTAAAGGAGTCATGGAACACTTTACGCCCGATTAGCTGCACCAGCTTATTGCCAAGCTGCTTGCAGCTTAAATAATTTGAAATACAGTCTCAATGCCAGGTGTAAAAGTGAAAAATTCAAGGGGAAACACTGTGGCTGCCCTTTTCCAGCATGACTCCTTGTTTGGAAAGCTCAAGCAGTATAGCACTGTTCTTTGAGAGAAGAGATGAGAGTGACAGGCTGAGGTGGGAGAAAACAGTTTTCATCTCCAAGGTTCCTGCAGAACCACTGTAGCTGTGGGAGAAAACTGATTCATTTCTCATCTATTAATAAGCTGATAAGGTAAACTCTGAACACAGAGAGAAAAAAGGATGACTTTTCACAGTCAAACATTTTTTCCTGTATAACTGTGATTTCCCTCTAGTTAGTATTAAGGTTGAGGTTGGTTTTTTTGTTGATTTTGGGTTTTTTTGTATTCAGAGTTACTGGTTCTTGCCTCTTTACTAACAAATTCCATGTAACTTTTTAAAAAACATTGTGGTAATAAAGTAAATCCTTATTCTTCTGGATTCATTTTACAAGACAGAAACAAAGCAAGCATATTTGACTGATGAATTCTTACAGATGAGCTGTATCTTAACAAAAAAAACCCTTTGTTCCTCTGTAGTTAGAATTTTTTTTTTTCTGCTATTTGAAGTTACTAGAGCCAAGAGTCTTTCTGGGCTTTTATGACAAGTTCAGGCTGAGAAAACTCAAATGCTCCCCACCAGCAGCAGGATCTCAGGAAAAAAGGAAGTTTTTTCAAAATAGATGTGCTATTCTAAGAGGTAATATTCTGTTGAGCAGTTCATTGGCCACACTTACTGAGAAGGAAACCAGAAGTTAAATTAGTGGAGCCCTTAAACTCTGTGAATGCAAATACTTAAGGAATGGATAGGAAATAAGTGTAAAAAGTGAATCCTACAGCACTGTCATACTGCAGATAAAGACAGCTCAAGCATTTGATTTGGGAGCAGACACACACAGCAGCAGTGGAGTGAGGGCCTGTCTTTACCCAAGCAAATAGCGGGAGACAGGCAGCAGGAACACGAGCATAGCTGGTAATATACACCAGCTATGATCTCAGAGGTGTCTGGAGGTGAGGGCATAGTTTAATCTCCTTCTTTCCCAGTTTAGCTCCTTTGCAGAAGCAGCCAATCAGGGAGCTATTTAATACTAATTCTGCTTACAGATATCCTCCTGCTGGGCACTGGGATAACCCCACCAGTTAGGAATCAGCAAGAAGCTGCTGGGCTTTGTATTGCCCGTCACGTCTGGTTTGCACAATGTTTTCTTGAAAGACTGTAAACACCTACTATTTGGGGCCCTTAACTCATGGTTACATTTTACTTTTCATTCCTTGCTTTTTTTAGTGTAAAAAGTGTGGATCATCATCCTCTGCGTCACCTCATGCAGGAATACCAGCTCGTTTCTCTCCCATGAGACAGACAGAGATTTGGACCTTGGACATTAACTTGCTGAAAGATGTCAAATATATGAGATTCACTTCAAAAAGATGTTGAAGAAAGAAAATATTCTATTTTATTGGCCAAAGGGCTTCTCCCCACTGTTTCCCTGCCAGAGAACAGTGCTAATCCACAGCATTTGAAAGGGAAAAGAGATTTTAGAGGAACTGTGACAAAGCAGGAACTCAATTTGTACGTGCATTTTTTCCCTCAACCTAATCTCCAAATGCCTTCCATAAAAAGTACGTGCCCGACATCTCTACAGCTGGTAAAGCGTCAGGGCTGATTTAATGAATTACTTGCTTCTAAAGCTGCGCTCCGAAGCATGGAAATTCTGTGCAATCGATGCTCTAAGTTTCAGTATTTATTTTAAAATACGAATTCCATACAGGCTAGTTGTATTCCTGAAAAGTTTTGCGTGCATCGCTGCAATCGCGGGACCGCGCAGCTGGTGCTGAGGGAAGGAGCAGCGGCAGCCGAGGGTCCCTCCGGCCCCACTCCCACCCCTGCCGCCCGCTGGTGAGCTCCAGGCGGGTCTCGTAGAGCCCAGCAGCGCGGCGGAGGGGCCCGGGGGGGCTCAGGACGCTGCGGTCCCGCAGCTCTGTGCCCGCAGGGAGCAGCCTCCCGTTCCCCCCGCACGCCGCCCCGGCACCGCGCCCCGCCGCTAAGCCCCAATCTCCTCACAGCGATGCTGAGCGGATTACGGGCCGGGAGTTTGACAACTGCCTGCGCTCCCCAGAGCCGCCCTGCCCGCCCGCAGCCTCTCCCCGCTCCCCGGGCCGGGCCGGCGACGCTGACCGGCCCCCGCGGACCCTCCCCGCAGGCGGCGGCATGCCCCGGCCCGGGGGGCAGCCGGGCTGCCGCGGGAGGGGGCTGACACCTGCGTGAGCGGGGCAGCGGCACCCGGGCCGGGCGAGGCAGAGCCGCGGCTGCCGGGAGCCCTGAGCGCCCCGCGGGGCCCCGCGCAGCTCCCGCGGCCCGGCCCCGCCGCCGGCATGGTGCTGCTGTCGGGGCACGGCGAGCAGCTGGCCGGGGAGCGGGTCTGCCCCGCGCCCAACAGCGCGAAGGAGATGCCCGGCGCCCAGGCGGAGAGCAGCCCCGAGCAGGGGGCGGCGGAGGCTACCGCCGAGGAGCCGGACGAAGCGGAGAAGGAGGAGGAGGAGGAGGATTGCGAGGAGTACGAGGACTTCTCCGAGCTGCCCGACACCTGCAGCATCGCCTCAGACGACTCCTTCTACCCTCCTGGCGGGCTGGAGGACGACGACGAGGATCTCTGGTCCCTGGAGGGGGACGAACGAGACAGCCCCGAGGCGCTCAGCCTCTTCCGAGCCTGCTGCACCAACAACAGCATCGTGCTGAAGGCGCTCATCCGCCAAGGCCCCCAGGAGGAGGAGGTGCGGGAGGTCGACCGCAACCGCAGGGTGAGCATCCCGCGGCCCCGGCACGCCGGGCATCCCTCCCGGGGCATCCCGCCCGGGGCATCCCTCCCGGGGCATCCCGCCCGGGGCATCCCGCCCGGGGCAGAGCGGCTCGGCTGCCGCCGCCTCACCCCTCCGCCGAGCGGAGCCGGGGGCAGCAGCCCTGCGGGTGCTGAGTGACACTCCTCTCGTTTCCTGGGATGCTGCTCTGCAGCCCGCTGGGACGGGACCCCCGGCAGCGAGGAGCAGGGAAGGGCGTGACGCTTCGCCTTGCCCAGCCCTGACTTTCCACCTTTGCCTAAGGAAGGGTCTGGTTTGTGGGATGAGACAGAGGTTGAGATTCCAGTTTTCCCGCGATCAGTTTTGAATTGAGTCTTGTTTTCCCACAGTGTTTTTGGGACCGAGAGTGGCATCACTGGTACTGGTTGTGTTCAGCAGCAAAAAACTTCCTTTTCTCTAGGCTGTTCATCCACTGCAGTACTTTCTGATGTTCATGTTGAAAATTTGAACTACTGACGA